>VWZK01016525.1:0-47060 GCA_013396935.1 Baryphthengus martii | reverse complement strand
ACAAGCGTCTTCACAAAAGGATGACCTCGTTCTCCTTCTCCTTTCTCTGCCTTTTATACTTGAGCTGACATCACACTGTGTGAATATCTCTTTGGTCAGTTTGGTTCAGCTGTCCTGACTGTGTCCCCTCCCAAGATCTTGCCCACCTCATCTCACTGGATGGAAGTGAGGGGGGAAGATGTTGGAAAGACAGCCTTGGTGCTGTGTGAGAGCTGCTCAGCAGCGGCCACAACACTGGCGTCTTATCTGCCTCCCAGCACAAAGCCCATTACCATAAGAGCTGCTCTGGGGAACATTAACTCCAGCTCATCCAAACCCAACACAATGAGACCTAAAAGAAATCAAATGAGACAAATATCTGAACCTGAAAATTGCACAAAACGACTGCACTTTGCAAAATTTACTCTTTGGGGATTCTTAAGAAGCCCATCCATTGGCACTGAGACCTTCTTATCCAGATTTTGCACCATTCTTAGCCTTGCTTTTTTTCTCCAAAGTGGGAAACTTGCCACTTCCACTCTCAGTGAGGGAGCAAAGTAACAGTAATGCAGGGGATGGAAATGGCGTGGTGATAGGGAGACCATTCTTAGGATAAAATACTGTCTTTCAACTCAATCTCAACACATTGTCTGCAATCACAGCCTTTCTTTAAAAATAAAAAATTGATACTAATATACCGTTACAAGCTAGGAAGAGATTGATATGTCCATACTAAACATGACTTGGTCCCACTTCACTGAACTTGTTTAGTGTTCCTGCCCTCCTTAGAATTACTCTTACTATAAGTAAGGCAAACTGTCTCTGTTTTTATCACTGAATTGATGGAAAGAGGAAACAGATCTATTGTTTTCTATCTCCATGTCTGTCCAACACAGCTGGAGAGAATTAACTAAGAAGGAAGAAAAAGAGTGAGGTTCAATACAGGGGCTTAATCCCTTGCAAACCTCAGGATGCCAAAACCCTATTCTCCATTACTTTTCAGTTTGCAAGGACCACTGCTGAGGTGATGGGCATACCATTCTCCTCTCAGGAGAGAAAGGAGTGGAAAACTAATCCCCAAAACACACCTCACTCAATCCTTTGCATTTAGCACTAAGGTGATCCATTTTCTAGTGCTGGATAAAACAATTTCACAGACACAGTGCACACCATCCACATCAACCTGTTTTCTAATACCCCCACCATTTTTTATATCATCTTAACTTGCTACTGCTTGAAATTCATAGAAAGAAAACATCTTCTCAGTTTTTCTTTGCCAGCTCATGCATAAAGTGCTTTATTAGAATGCAGCTTTCAAAATCACAGCTATTTTTAAAAGCAGTTAAACTTTTTTTAAAGTTGCCCCTAGTTGTGACAGCAAAATGCCCTGGATGACCATGTGCTTGCTTAACAAAATCCATTCAGTTCAGTTCTTAATTACTCGATTGTTCTCAGGTCAGCTGTATCTCTGAGACCTTTGTATTCTTCTCCCTGTTTCTTCAACCACAGGCCACCAGTCATCCCTCTCTTCATAGGGCTTCTGACGGCCTTTTCTCCAAGAACTCCCCGCACCTGTAATTGCACCCACCAGTCACACGTTCTCCAGGGTGAGTAGAGCACATGCAGAGAATGAGTTGAGGTCGCCAAGTGACCTCCTGGCTTAAAAGAAAGTAGCAGTTTTAAAAGTGTTTTTAGAAATTCAGCATATTATCCACGATATTCAAGTTGTATATGGTTTACCAAGTATCACCCACCTTTACACTTCTGGCTATAAATCTCAATCTTGTCTGTGCTACATTATCAGATGAGTGTCTCACTATTGCAGGTCAATCCTTAGCACAAGCAACTGTCCCCTAGATCAGATCTGCCTGTTTAGGGAGATCTCGGTTCTTTTGCCTAGCAGTCTTTACCACTCAACCATTTCAAAATTGGATGCGCAGCTTCCCCAAGGGGAATTAACTTAATACAAATCCCTAGGCAGGAAAATTACCTATGCTCCTATGATTTAGTAGATCAGTAACTACTATTTAGTTTTTTTTAATATATGTTTTTTATACATTTAGATAAATGATGAATCTCAATTCTTGATGAAGCATGTGAAATAAAAATCTCAAGCACAATTTCTACCCTAACAAACTCCCTTCTAAAGACAGTTCATAGGTCTATCTAAATGAGTTCTTGCTCTCTATAGTATAACCCATTTAAAATAAGTCTCTCATTGAAGAATTCAGCTTAAAAACTCTACCTGTTTCTGGAAGAACATGAAAAAAAAATTGCACTAGAGAAAACCACTAGGTTTTTCTAGGTACACCAAAACAGTGAGTTGGAGGACTGCAAAACTGAAAATGCCCTCCACCACCTTGTCGTCCTCCAATTGATACCAGTTATATGCGTGTTTGTAACTGGAGCTAGCTATCAGAAAACCTTATGCAAGATTTCTGCATGATGCCGTCAACTGCTTCCTGAAGTCAACTACCTTTAGAAGGAAACAGACAGGACAGTTATACCATCAAGAAACACTTTTTGAAAGAAATTAAATTAATATATTTTCCTTTTTGAGCTACTATATGGCTTATATTTTAAGCAATTGAACCTCTAGTGCACATACAATTGAAAAGGTGAAAATAAATGTTTATTATCGATTGTTTAATACCAACAACCTGGACAAGAAGATGGAGCAAGTTTGCTGATGATACAAAGCTGGGACGTGGCTGACACGCTGGAAGGCTGTGCTGCAATCCAGCGTGACCCAGACAGACTGTAGAGCCGAGCGGGGAGATATTTAATGAAATTCAGTAAGGGCAGGTGTAACGTTCTGCATCTGGGGAAGAACAACCCCATGTATCAGTACAGGTTGGGGGCTGATCTGTTGGAGAGCAGCTCTGGGGTAAAAGATCTAGGAGTCCTGGTGGACAAGAGGATGACCATGAGCCAACAATGGCATCCTGGGATGCATTAGAAGGAGCATGGTCAGCAGGTCAAGGGAGGTTCTCCNAATGGCATCCTGGGATGCATTAGAAGGAGCATGGTCAGCAGGTCAAGGGAGGTTCTCCTCCTCCTCTACTCTGCACTGAGTAGGTGAGGCCCCACCTGGAGTACTGGATCCAGTTCTGGGCACCCCAGTCCAAGGAGGACAGGGAACTACTAGAGACAGTCCAGCGCAGAGCCACTAAGCTCATTAAGGGAGTGTAGTATCTCCCTTACGAAGAGAGGCTGAGAAAGCTGGGTCTCTAGCTTGCAGAAGAGGAGACTGAGGGGTGACCTCATTAATGTTTATAAATATGTAAAAGGCAAGTGTCAGGAGGATGGATCCAGGCTCTTCTCAGTGACATCCAATGATAGGTCAAGGGGCAATGGGTGCAAACTGGAGCACAGGAAGTTTCATGTAAACACAAGGAAACACTTTTTCACAGTGAGGGTGACAGAGCCTGGAACAGGCTGTCCAGAGAGGTTGTGGAGTCTCCTTCTCTGGAGACATTCAAAACCCGCCTGGATGTATTCCTATGTGACCTACTCTAGGTGACCCTGCTCTGGCAGGGAGGTTGGACTCAATGATCTTTCGAGGTCCCTTCCAGCCCCTAATATTCTGTGATTCTAGCACAGACAAGTCAACAGAGCTGACACACTTCGATCTTTTTACTGAATAGGAATTTATGTAGATAGGTGTTTTAGTATTTCAGTAACACCTGGATGTATTATTCCATTCAGTAGAAACACTTTCTTTGGTTGTGCACTAGACTAATAATCCAACATGGTATCTTTGTCTGTAGCATCAGGCATAGTATTTTGTTAACAGTGGCTTCAATTTTTTCCATTTATTTAGCAGGCTTCTCCAAACATAAAATCAAGCAGTTGCAAAATTTTCAAAGAATCAAGTGTCTGTAACATGAAAAACCATACTAGAAAACTTGAGTCAACTGGTAATAGCAACTTGTAAAGACAGTATCAAAAGTAATTCAAAGGTATGCACAGCCAATAATTACAAACCTGAAGCTAATCAAACTGTCATTCACAAATGTAATGGTTAGATTTTCAGCTCAGATCGTAACTCTGTCTGCACAACGCAAGGGTGGGAAAAGATGTCTGGTAAATCCTAGTACAAGATTAAACCTGTTTCTCAATCTCTCCTCTCACAATGAGCTCATTTTCGTTCGCTTTTATCATAAGTTCAGATGCAGGGGCTTGACAGATAAGCTTTACTTCTTCACGTGAGGATGCCTCTATTTTCTTTTTCAACAGATGCAAAAAAATGCCCTTGTTTGTCAAGCAAAAGTGCATAACAATTTTCTTAAATGTCAAAAATTTCTGCAAATGGAAAAGTCATTTTCTAAACAGACTACCATGCATTTTGGTTAAGACTACTTCTTTTATATGACCTTTCCTCTGCAATTTCTCTGAAAAGGAATAAAAGTTAAGATTTAAATGTTTTAGAGTGTCTACTGGACAGTTAGTTTGCTCTCGTATATACACACACTCAAAATTTTATTGCACTTAATGAAATTACAGAGGCTTATAATTACCAAAGTTGAAAGCTTCAGTCAAAAATTAAAGCCAGGAATTGCTCTAACATTTTGAGATTAATTTACATACTATTTCCATCATTAAGTGCCTGTCTCTACCAAGCACAAGGTAGGTTCACTCCTTATCTTAGGACTTGGAATACCAAATTCAACCCCATATTTCACCCATGCAATCCTATTAAATAAAAAGGAGCCATATAGATATTTATGAGTCCAGAGCATGGTTCCATGGAAAGTGCACATCCCATGAGACTGTCACTCTCTCCTTGAGTGTAATTTTCTTTGCTTTAAATCATCAAATAATAAAACAAAAAAACATTACTAATTCTCTAAGGAAGTAAGGACAGCACAGGAAGTTACTTGTAAAGCATTTAGTAAAATACATTTTTTATGTTTATATTATATGAACATATGCCCACATATAAAAAAGAAAATCAAGGGTTATGAAAAACAAAATTTATAATTTAAAGGCATTGTACGCGTCACACAACACTTCAAAATGTCTGCATCCTTCTTAAAACCACTTTCACTAACATACACAAAAAAGGACTCACTGTGAACACGGCTCATAAAGAGCTTTCAAGCAGTAACTGGCACAGTTATAAATCTACATAAGGTTCAGGAAATAAATCTTGTGTTCTCTGCTGCCCATATAGAAACATTAATCTTAAGAGGAACACAGTCCAGTACTTCCTTATCTGTTTAAAGCAGGGCAAGTATTTTACTCATGTTAATTGCCCTGACAGAAAAGGATCAGCTCTGCATTAATTCATTTAACACATGGCTTATTTTTCACCCCTGCACATTACATAGGCCCAAACACTTGCTGATACCAAAGCTAAAGCTATTCTGTGTTAATTCTTCACAAGGCATGTTTCTCACTCATACAGTATTCTCATTTATATCTTCATATAGCATGTAGTATATTATTCGTGCAATTTGGTAGAATGAAACCGGAAGTTACTTTTTTCATATTCCACGGCTTCAACATTTGTGTAACATGACACTTTGCAATATAGGTAAAGAGTTACATTGCTGCATTATTTTGATTTACACTCTCAAAAATAGTTTCTGCAGGCTCTAAAGCCTTAACATACTAAAAAGTATTTTCTTTAACATTTTAATAATGAAACGCTAACCAATCCAAAATAACTGAAGAAACACCAGTGACTAAGAACAGGGGTATACTTTTCCCATCTTAAAGCAATTTCCCTGGTTCAAAGAGCATGCTTAAGAAGCACTGTACCAGGCCAGACCACAGGCTGATAGTCCAACACCCTCTGCCTGAGAGTGGTGAATCACACAAGTTGAAGAAAAAACAGAAGAACCGGGTACACACTGGTAATGCTTTACTGGTATTGCTTTGCATGTTCTGCACGTCAAGGATAACTTTTGTTCCTTTAGATCTTCTTTGCATCACTCACGAATTTATAATGCTCTCTCAAAACATATACCCCTTTTGTTCCCTTATCATCTGAGGCTGACATGCCCTAAGCTATTTAACAGAAGGTGCTCTTTCACTTCTGATCCTCCCTTTTGTCTTTTTTTGGAGCACTCTGGTTTTACAGCTCTGGTGCTCGATACATTACAGCCCTGTGAGACAGTGCTTGCCAGCACAGCTGACAACCCTTTTTCGCTGTCAGCAACCTAAATATTACATCACCGGTCTCTGCTCTATTAACATTCGGGTCAATCTAGACTGTATATAAGCAATCCCTGTGTTCTCAAGTGTATCTCTGGGGAATATTCCATGGTTCTTTGTGCTGAGAAGTTCAAAGGTGGTTTCACCCTCCCCCCTGCCCCAGCTAACGGTATCAATTGCAAGAAAAAATGTTTGTCTTCAGGAGAGAAAAGTGGGAAAGGCATTAGCAGTTTCCTCTCCATAAAGTGGGTAGGCTCCAACTCAAGCTAAAGCATTTCTGTGGCTTTAATGAGTATCCTTAGCTGCAGAAGCAAGTGTCAGCTCAAGATGCAGTCACAGGCCTCTGCTGAAAGATTTTGTGTACAAATACTGGTAAGAACTATGGGTATATAAGTAGGAACACAAGCCATGCCTATGCACATGACAGGTGTGGAAACAGAAAGGAGCCAACTTTCAGGTGACAACATTATTGTATGTACTATTACTCAGACTATACATATCCTACAGAGCTGTGGATAACTTGACTCTTGCACTGCTGACACCAACGAATCACACTCCTGTCTTCATTCCCATTTTGACAAATGCCATCAGAAGTATACAGTTCTGGTGAATCACTGCCACATATACACAGCAGTCATCCTGAGCAACATTCCTCAACTTTCTAACAGAGCCAGGTAGCTCAGCTAAGCACAGCACTAACACAGCCGTGCTGTTTTAATAACCAAGCCACACCTACACTATACCAATTTGACTTAATTGTAAGCCTTGATGTTCACACAGAGAGGTCAAGAGCATGCAGGTGGCTGCACCCCCTTCTCTGGTCTGCAGTTCCAGCCTGAACTCTCCCTTCCTTTCCTCCTGCCTATTACAATTTCTCCTCTCTGAGAGATCCATGCCTAGGATACTTTTCGGCGTCCTTTTCTGGATTGTTTATTATCCTCCCTACATACCATTCTTCTCTTGTTCCCCCTCTTCACTCAAGATGCCAGGCTCACCACAGCATTGCCCTGTGCAGCCTAGAGCCTGCAGTACAGCAGCTGTTTTCAATCAGCCCTGTAGTCCCTCTGAGGACAAAAAAAAATTAGCCCCTCATTAACTGGCTCCCTCCTGCTGTTATGCACCGATGCAGCTATTTACCTAATTGCAGGGAGCAGTTAACACCCTCTCTGTTTGCAGGCACCGTTTTTGTCTATTTCATCTGCAACGCGGAGTATGTAGGAGAAGCAGCACTCTGAACTGTGCAGATATCTAAGCCTCAGAGAGCATAAAATCTCAAAGCCTCTTTCTAGAAATTGAAGTGGATAAATAGGTATTTTTGAAAAGGCTTTGTGAATAAGAATCAGTTTGACAAGAGCAAAGGCCAAGTCTGAAATGTGATATTGCTGGAAAAGAACAGCAACATTAAAAAGTAACCTGTCATTAAAAAAAATAAATCACCTTCTCAAAATGGTGGAATGCTTCATGATTTAATTTATCTGAAATGCACCTAACTACTAAATGACATGCCAGAATATTTTAATATATATATTGAAAAACAAGCTTTTAATACTTTGCTGAGATTTTTTTTTCAGTGATAGATGTAGAAAACTAATATTAATTAAACAGTCATTAATTCTTCACAAGGATATTCTTACTGCGCAATAAGAAAGTGCTTGTTCCTCCTCCTCCCAACCCCACCCTCCATGTCTCACAGTCAACCTTCAAGTAACATAAAAGCATTTTGTAGATTCAAAGAGCCTACACAAGAAGGTACTGCTAGCTGCCTTACATACACAGCTATGCCTCAGCTATCTCATCCAATTCTCAAAAGCTGAATCTGTCATTACATGGACACAGACTGAATTTTACACAAAACGATCATTAAAAAATAGCCAACTTGCACAGCTCTCATTGAAGTACAAGCAGCAAAGCTGGAAGTGACTACCCAGATACATGCAGCAACCACTCAGTGCATGCAAACCAAACCCTGATCAGCCACATGCGCATATCCCTCCCACTCTGCCTGTGCTTCTAGGCCCAGTCCCAGGATAGCATTCTGTGCTTGATATCAGGCTTGCTGTCTGAGCATCACACTTTCACCATCACTGTTTCTTTTACTCTTTCTCTAAGCCCACCGGAGGCTCTACTAGTTCCACGTTGGAGGAAATGCCACTTCAGAACCTGGGATTCATGGAGCAAACTCATGGCACACCACTACTGATTACAAAACATATGCCTAACTGTTTACTCAATTTCCCTAAGTGAAGCTAAAACAGAGAGTATTTGGGACTCTCAGCAATAGCCATGCAGATGTTGAAATTTCTGAATTGGTTAAGACTGGGAAAAAACCTAAAACCAATCCAACAGTTTCCTCCTCAAGGAAGTATCCTTACCTTGTGATCTCAACCTAACGCTCCAGGCAGTTCAGTTTCAGTCACTGAGTGCATCTCAAAGCACTCTGTGACACACTCTCAGTCTCAGCAACTGGAAAGGTGAAAGAGCTACAGATGCCACTGTGAATTTGCTAGTATACCTTCCTGCCAACTTAGTTACTATAATGCCATTGAAAGGCAATCTANAGTAGTTTTCTCTTATTCTAAGGTTCCAGAACCAGACAGGTATATGAAAGTGACATTCTAAATCAAAACCTACTGATACACACTCTGTATTGCTAAAGTAAAAAGATGTCAATCTTTGCTATAACATGCTTTGGAAGAGCTATTTGTAAGGCCTGGACTGAGATAGAAAGTTTATAAAAAACATATTCCACCAAAATTCCACAGTGGAGATAAAATAAACCTCCATTCTACTGTTCGCTTCCCACTTCAAAGAAATTGTAATCGCAGAAGTATAATTTCTTGTACAGTGTGGTTTAGCTGTCAAGGTTATGTAAATTTTAATGCAATTTTTCATGTTCCTAACATACCTACATCCAGTGAAATTTACATGCAGGTGTTTCTTGAAGGAAGAGGTGAGGAGCAGGAAGGGAAGAAATGTTTCTTCAGAGTATGTCCATCAACTATGGGAGATTCTCAAATTTATCTTCTCAAATAACTCCAGTAATTTCTGTAAATTGTAGTGCTCTTTAATCCAATTAACAAGATTTCCCATTTGTCCAGTCTCAACAGCAGAGAACCAGAGAAACACATAATCTGCTTCTCAGAGCTCTGATCATGCACAGTTCACACACGCTCAAAACCTCCACTGAAGCTCCGTTTACAGATGTATTACGAGACTGAAACAGCCCCTCCCTCCAAAAGTAGAACATTAGACAGTCTCCTCAAGCTGCAGTGGGTCAAAACGGGATTCATGTAAACCTGATTAAACCTTTTTGCTGAGGTCAGTTCCACTACCTGGCAAAAGTGTAAGATTCAAGAATAAGACCACAAGAGTGCACCACGTGGGATACCACAGGAGCCCTTACCTCCCCAGCCTCTCCCCCTTTTTTGTATTTGGATAAGAATAAAGGCCAGTTTGGGCTGCTGTTAGAAAACAGAGCAAGAATGCCTACGTATTGTGACCAGTATAGCTTTTTCTAAATCACAGTGGTTCAAACTCTAGTGGAGACAGAAGGTGGTAACCCCTATTTTAGGGACCCCCGTGCAGGCTGAAACAGTTGGTTGTACAATTCAGTGCTGTGTACCCACCATACTCGGGAATCATCAGTTTGCCTTGTCTTTCATTCAAGGACACAGTAGCAGCAGAGGCTCATAACTTCCTTACCAGCCTGTGTACAAGCACTCAGGGAGACATTCAATTGCAGAGCGTATATATGTTTCCCCTGTAGTCATCCAGCCTTTTCCCAAAGTTTGCAAGGGCAGACTTTGTGGACTTAGGTCTATAAATGGTGATGTGAATTAGACTACCCCGATCTGAATTACTACACTTGAGTCTCCCAAGATTTAAGTTAGCTGGTTTTCTTGAATAAGGGCATGATGGCTTTTCTAATTAATAGCAAATATTCCATTACATTACAAAATCTGAAAATAAGACAAGAGATCTGGAAAAGAATCTGAGGACAGTATAAACCAGATGTCTCTAAGCAAGAACATTACATTTAAACATAAACATGTCTCTGCACAACTCATGCACATTTTTGCAGTGTTACTGAGTCAACACTTCGAATCTTACCCTGTATCCCAGAACTATACACAGGAGATACAACTATGCAGGAGATACAAAAGCAGCACACTCAGCCAAAGGAAAATTAGGTTTTGTTTTACATCCTCAGCTATCAACAGGCAGATTTGAACTGCCAAGAAAAAACATAGAAACTGTGAGAATCAACCATTCTGTCTGCTAAAATCAATCCTCAGCCACAGGCAAAATGAACACAGATGGGAATGTCCCAGTCCTCTGAAATCCCAGCAGGCCTTACACATTGTAGCTTAATTTCCACCCAGGCTGATTTTGTGTTTCTAATCCTTGCACATGGAATTTAACTGCTTCTCCCACCAGCCTGAATCATCCACTTTGAAATGAGTACAACCTCCTCCTTCTCCACACTCCCCACAGTCCATGAGAAGACTGGAGACTCTTTCATGCCCAATGTGACAGAATTACACTATAATCTTTCAAACAATTAAAAAAAGTTATTACATGGGCAAAGATTTCAGAGTTAAGACTCTCAGCTAGGTAAAACCAAAATAGCATTTTGGCACTTAATCGACGCAGTTTACAATTTATACTAAAAAAACTCAACAATAAACCAAACAACACCCCCCTTATCTCCGTAAAGCAACAACAAAACCCAGATAATTTTATATTCTTGGAGTCCAAGTAATTTAGTTTGACTTACCAAATAATACTGACAACAGCATTACACCCAGAAATTCCTGTATCACATTTAAAGACAGAGTTGGGAGGCTCATTACTCTTCTAAATTAAACCCTGCAAACATCACATGCTACAGGTTGAGGACCCCTAGAATTTCCTACACTGAGTCAGAAAGTAAAATCAGTAGTACTTAAAAATCTCTGAGTCAGAAGGAACATACAAACACTTTACAGAAGTGGGTGATGGTATTTGTCTCCACAGACAAGGACAAATAAGATTGCTTTTCATTTGCAAACATCAGACAGGGAATGGCAGACCTGGCTCTGGAAACCAGGTGTTTCATTTCCCAGGCCAGTGCTCTAATCATTCAACCATCTTGGCCCTCAATGAATTTTATGAGTATATTTTGGCAGGCACAACACAATGTTAAGACTGCTTACTATCCTATTCTAATGTGCATGAATTATACACTATGGTATTGATATAAAAGTAGTTCTTAGAAACTAATTAAACCCTAACATCTATACTCTTTTTTAAAAAAAACAAAACACCAAACTGAAAAGTGAAGTGACATTGCCAGATTTTTGGTGACAAATAATGGATTTTTTAGATTTGGACAATGGAAATTAGCAAGCTTGTTTCAAAATACTAATTTACAAGAGACATTTCATTCACATAAAACCACAAATGCACCAGTGATTTTATCTATTTCAAGAAAAAACATGGAGAGAATGAAAGAAAAGATTTTATTGTTGTACTATAATAATACAGAAACCAGGTTTTTTACCCCCTTGCAGACATTAAAGTTGGTTACCACTCTTTTGGAAATTGTGTGGTAGGTATTAAAGTCAAGATATTTCAATCTGTCTTTGCTGAACAGAGAAACAAGAAAAGCTTATGCAGTCACCCTCTACCAGAAACAAAGAAGAAAAGACTTTATAGATCATCATCCTATACTTTAACATATTTTAATGCAGCAGCTATAATGCAGAGGAAAAAGTAAACTAAAAAGGAACAAATATACACAAGCTACACTGAGCACTGGTACTCCAGAATAGAGAATGTAAAAAGGGTTGTACATTATTTAGTTAAGAAAGCAGGACCTCAGGTGGGAATTGAAATAACAGATATAGCTTACGTTAATTCCAAATTGTTCACATTTCATGGAAGCCCTGCAGTCGTTTCAGAATGCCTTGTTCTCTTTTATAAATTAATCATAGTAATGCACTTTGTTGTCAGATATCATGAAAATATGGGACCAGACGACAGAGTTCTTACCCTCATTTTAAAAGATGACCAAATTAGTTCTTTACAACAAAATCACATCTGCCAGTGTACATACAAGATATGTTTGGAAATGCAACCTGGATTTTAAAAGAGCTATGAAACCAGAGCTAATCCAACGTATTTACTGTTATTTTAACAGGAAAGCAAGCCCTGATACATGAACAGTCTGAAAGAAAGTGTTATGACTGAGGAATGGTGCGGAACTGTAGAATGACTCATATCAGATGGTAGGTCTCTAGCCCACTCTCCTGCTCACAGCAGTCAAAAGTTGCTCAGGACTTTTTGTACAGTTGGGTCTCAAACACCTCCATGGGTGGAGCCTGCATAGCCTGTCTGAGTAACCAGTTCCCTTGCTCGACTGTCCTCAAAAGGAAATTTTTTCCCCCATATATTCCGTTAATGCTCATTTCAATTTATTTATATTGTCTATGCTCCTTCCCACTGTGCACCTCAGCATGAACGTGACTCCCTCTCCATGATTAACCACCCCACAGGCACAGGGGGCTTCTGTTACATCAACCTGAAGCCATCCTTTCTTCACACTGAACAAGCCCAGATCCCTCAGCGTCTCCTCACACAGAAAGTGCTCCAGCCCCTGATCATCTTGGTAGTCCTCCACTGGACTCACTTATCATTACGGCACTGGCAGGCCCTAGACTGGATGCTTAGCCATAGTGGGCACAGGAAATAATGGATCTAGAGGACAAGGCATGATGGATTTAGAAACACAACAGCTTTTATTTGTTGGCTAAACAGCTTCACCAATAATGCCTAGCTGTTAAGAGGTAATAAAAAAAATAAAATGGAAGTAGTAATGTCTTTCGAAGTATCCTTATAGAAATGCAATAAAGCTACAGCAGATGTAGCTTCACTTCCATTGTGCCACCACTGCTTTGTTGAAAAACAAAACCCCCAAACACCCAAACAGAAAAGTCTGAGGTGTTGCAACCACAGAATACATCTAAGTAGAAATTTCATGTGTCTCAGGAACACTTTGTTTCAAATTTAGTTATTAACTTATACTTGGACATACGCAATGACACAACCTAGTAAACAAAGAAGGTACTGAGCTGTGCAAAGGCACTAACTGGTGAGTTCCAGTACTTCTTCAGCGTTTATAAAAGGGAACTAAAAATGAACTACTGACATCTGCAAATGAGAGTAAATGGGGTGGTGCTGGAAATATCAGTGAAGATAATACAAGAGACCTATAACAATGGCTTGGAAACGAAAGTGAATTTGGAAGAAGGTCAGATAATGAAAGATGAAGGGATATTTCACTAAGAGTAAGATAACACATAGGAGGGCCTTGAGGGAGGCACAGAGGGAAAGTCAAGCAGCAGAACAAAGAACTGTGTCTTTATGGAAGGGGTCTTGTTAGAAAGTCAAAAAGATGACAGTTCTTGTCCATGCAGCTCAGGTAAGAAGACATCTACAATAATCCCTTCAGTCCTGAGAAAGTGAATATCAAGCACAGATTAAGGTATTGAGGGAAATTCAGAGAACAACGAGAAGCATAAAGCCACTGACCTGATTTCTTTCTGTGTCTGTCCACTCTTGACGGCCATCTTCATCACAACATTTTTGTACATCTATGAGGCACGTGAAGTTGAGATGCATTATCTGGGTAAATGGCAAGGAGTATGAGGAGCTAGTTCCAGGGTATGGACCCAGTGAGGAAATGCGTTTTGGTCCATGTGTATGTAGATGCAGAAGAGTAAGAAAGATAGGTATACCACGATTCTTTTTCTGACTATATGGCTACATTCAATGTGAACAATCTCCCAAGAGGCATTTTTTGAGTTTCCATTATTTAGAATATGTCAAAGAGTTGAAAAAGATTCCAAAATACTACACAGTTTTACTAGATAAAGATATACACTAAGCCAACAGCTTCTCTTAAAATATATCTCTGCTGAAAGTAAAAGAATTGTGCCTGAATTCTTTAGAAGAGTCATACTTGTTACAAACGAGCAACACTGCAGGAAAGCATGTAAATCCATGAACTTGATAATCTAGTATAGTCTTGATTGGCATTCTTCTAATCTTGCTTTTGGTTGGCATTATTTCTGGCTTGCTACAGAAGACACCCTGCCCTTCTGTTTCTCTGCCCCATGGGCCAACCCACCACAGTGTTCTACAGCTCTGAGGGACCCAGTGTATTCCCAGGTGAGAGAATCCGTATCACTTACAGCACCTTGATCCTCTCCTTTCTTCCAAATTCTTACTGGGAGGATTGGCTGATACACTGGAAGGCTGTGCTGCCATTCAGCAAGATCTGGACAGACTGGAGAGCTGGGCAGAGGGAAACCTCATGAAGTTCAACAAGGGCTTGTGTAGAGTCCTGTACCTGGGGAGGAATAATCCCCTGCACCAGTGCAGGTTAGGGGATGAGCTGCTGGAAAGCAGCTTCATAGAGAACGATCTTGGTAAGTTACCCTTGAGCCAGCAATGTGCCAAGAAGGCAAATGGTATCCTGGGGTGCACAAGAGTGTGTCCAGCCGGTTGAGGGAGGTTCTCCTCCCTCTCTGCTCTGCCTTAGTGAGACCATATCTGGAATACTGTGTCCAGTTCTGGGGTCCTCAGTTCAAGAAGGACATAGAAATACTACAGAGAATCCAACGACAGGCTATAAGAATGATTAAGTGACTGAAACATCTCTCTTACGAGAAAAGGCTGAGAGACCTGGGGCTGTTTATTCTGGAGAAGAGAAGCCTGAGAGGGGATCTGATTCATGTTTACAAATATCTGAAGGGTGGATGTCAAGTAGAAGGGACCAGTCTCTTTTCAGTGGTACCCTGTGATAGGACGAGGGGCAATGGGAACAAACTGGAACACACGAGGTTCCACCTTAACATCAGGAAAAACTTCTTTACTGTGAGGGTGACGGAGCCTGGAACAGGCTGCCCAGAGAGGTTGTGAAGTCTCCTTCTCTAAAGACTTTCAAAACTGACCTGGATCTGTTCCTGTGTGGCCTGACCTAGGTGATGCTGCTCTGACAGGGGTGTTGGACTTGATCTCCAGAGGTCCCTTCCAACCCCTAACATTCAGTGATTCTATGATTCTATGAAATATACTCCAAGGACTAATTTCAATTCATTACAACAATGACAAAAAGGGCAAATGAGTAAGCAGAAGCAGGAAGTATCTAAGTCTAGCAATGTTGGTTTTTTTATATATCTACTACCTAAACTTAAGAACTGAAAAGATGTGCTAATCCAGCCTTTTGAAATGATTTTTCCAAAAACTAAGGGAGATGTTATATAATTCGCCGAAATACAGAAAAAATACTTTGTGCCAGAGGAAGGTACTTCAACAATTGCCTAAAAATTGCTCTTAAAAATGAGGTAGTTCATTTTCAAATGATTCTGACTTTGCTGCTTTCGTGAAGGATGTAATCTAACCCAGCAAGAAAGACTTGCTTCTGCATGTCTGACTAATGCATAACTAATTTGACAGAGAAGCAACCTAAAAAATCATCAAATACCAATCTGGTGCTCATTCTATAATGGCGAGAACACAAAATGACTTACAGGTATAGCACGTAGGGGTTACATGCACTGTAGCTTTTTGCAACTCATCTGAAATGGGTTTTACCACATTGAAAAGGTTCCTCTGTTGAGAATGAAAGCTGACAGAAGACCATCACCATAAAAGTTATTTCAGATTCTTTAGAGTTAAACCTCTGTTTTTTATAGAAGCTCTAACGGAAGAAAAAACATGGACAAAAACAATAGCAAAGCACAAACCACAGAGGAAGCCAAGCAAACTCTGCCTAGGAAGCAAGCCCAGGAAATTCCATGACGGTGAACCATGGTTCTTCATCAAGAACATGAAAATAGCCTGCAACAGTGAAACAATCAAGTCCCAGTATAAAAGTCAAGGGGGTAAACACTGTCTCCATTGTAGAGAATGGCATTTCTTTTCTCTTCTGAAACTCTTCTCCATAACAGAAAAAGACTCTCTCTCCTGACATACTTAAAGGAAACACCTATTTTCTTAGTCCTCATGACCATCCTTTATGAGTCACTAAGAAACTCAATGGGTCACAGCTTGAGTTCTTTGTTATCATCATCCCTTCAATGTACCTCCACTTTCACACACTCCCTCAGATCTGTGCTGCTACTTCCCACCTGCATTGTGTTTGGAGTCAGTAAGGCAGCACATTGCCCGCTGGTGCCTTCTATATTTCTTTATTAGGAGATGTATCAATGACCTCTCTCTTTGCCTGATCTCTGTCTCCTTTGGAGTGGGAAAGCTAGCACCATCCTTTTGGCAACAACAGCAAGACAAAAGGGCTAACTGTTTACTTCACAGTGAGCTTCTTCAGGAAACTTGTGTATTTCGTCTTTTCAAGTGCCCATCTCTACCACTAAAGCCCTGCTTTGTCATTTGGTCATCTTGACTGTTCCCATAATACCCCCAGGAAACCTAAAAAAGCATGGGAAAATGCTGTCATTTTCATAACCTAGCCTCTGCTACCTCAGAAAACACCTCCACTGTCTTTGTGGTGAATTTTTTGACCTCACAGATATTTCATTCAGGTGTTTATATAGTTCCATAGGGAAAGGCTCACTTTTGGCAGTTTTTTGAATTACTGACACCCCTGGAGAAGGAACGAAAAGCTAACGAAAAGCTGTCAGGTAAGCAGGACTGTGACAGATTTCCCCAAATTTAAATCTGAAAATTAACAGATTAGAAATAAATACAGCACCACCCAAATTCTGAAAAGCAGATTGATGAGCCTATTAAGAAACGAGCAAGTCTGCTACTGGGCTATGATCTCTCACTCTTGGCCTCTAAATGCTTGCTTATTGCTTCCCAGACCATCCTGCTCACAGGGAGGTGAAAGTCATTCCCTCTCTTGACAGGCTGTATGAACAACTGGGTTGAGGCTGTCAACAAATATAATCAGAGAGAGCATGCGAGCCAGCAAGATTGTCAAGATCCGCACACCTGCCTTTTCCAGTACAAACCAGTGTCCCAGTGACAGCTGTAAAGCATGAGACGAGTTCAGACAAAGAGGAAGAATAAAAAAGAGGAAGGCCTGTGGATATGGCTGAACATTTAAGATTGCACATACTAGTCCTCATTATTCACTTTGCTTTAGTTTTATACAATGACAAAGGGATGGGAAGGGAGGTTTTGAATAGCAACTGTAACATGTATATTTTGGCTGGAAACAGAGGATTTACCACACTGGATCAGAAAAGCAACTGCTCTGAGTTGTTGCCTTTGGTATTCATTAGAATCCTGCACTTCAGCGTAAACAAGGATAGGAAAATTTAGATAGTTAATGAAACACTCTGCATGGGAGATTAATATTATTCCTTATTCCCTACTATACTTGGTTTTAGATAATCTGTACCATGTTATATTTTAATATTGTGCAGGATTAGACAATGTACTGGTAAAAATAAAACTACCCGAGTCCTGTCTATGCAACAGCTGCCCTTGTGATAGCAATAATGGAAGTGAATAATGTGTTTGAACTGCTGTTGTTGCTGATGCAAGACAGAGAACTGACTTAATAAGAGAGTGGTAAACGGTGAATGTGACTTCCCTAAGTCCAGAGTGGCAAAGGGCGTTGTATCCATCACACCTCCCATTCTTACTGAGAGTTTGGAAAGACCTTCCTTTAACAGGAGAAAGAGGAACATAACAAGTGGTGACTTCTTCTATAGCTGTGAAGGTTTGATGTATACTGATTTGTACAGGATGAACACAGCGTTAAACCAGCCCAAGCACCTCCAAAAGGAAATGGAAAAAAGAAAACAAACAAACAAGGTCAGACACTTTGAAAGGCCAGCACCAACAAAACAGTAAACAAGGCATAAAACAAAGCAAGAGTTGTTGGTGACGTTACTTAGATGATGCCAAAGAAACATAAAGTGAAAAGGAAGGCTGCTGTACATCTTTCTGTTCATGTAACTGCTAAAAAGCCCTCAAACTTGAGAACCAGTCTAGGGGGAAAAAAAAAAAAATCTCGTTTAAAAAAGAAAAGATTCTTTGGATTTCCCAAGAGCATGTTTTAGAACACAGCTCCCTCCCAACTTCCTCAACAACAGGAAAGTAGCTAAACCACAGGGAAGTAAATGGAGAAAAAGATCCTGTATTATAAATACTTTCTGCTTTGTCTCAGCCTCCCAAAGCAAGCAACAACTATTTAACAAAGCAGACGCAGTGTTTGCAGCATTGGCACTGGCCAACTCAGTGTGAAAACTGAGGTTTAGAGGCAATCCTGGATGCAGCACGGGCATATTCATTATTCCTAACATAGAGTCGGAAGGAAACAGTGAAATGGACCACCTTTCTGTACCTGCAAGGGCTTTCCCTGCTTGAGCAAATCGAGTACAATTCCTCCCCTTCCTATACCTGTTCCGATTCTCATGAGCTCTGTCAAATTAAAGAGGCTTCCAGGAGTCTTCACTATTGCCCTTTGAGCCCCATCTCATAAAATGGAAATAAAGCAAATGCGTTAGAGCTTGCTGGGGCTAACCTGTACTAGCATGCACAAGAGCATGCTAGTGAGGTTTGCTTCATTTTCTAGTAAAATAATCTAATATATGCAAAGATTGTGGAAGTAGGTTAAGGCTGCACAATAGCAGTTATACAATGATTGAGATTAAAGGGAAAATGCTTATTGAAAAATAAATCATATGTTTTTTATCAGAAAACTTTACCACCATTATCTGTTGCAACCCACCATTTTCTGTAAGCTCTGCCACACACAGAAAACACCCATGTAGTCTGGTCCAAAAGAGTTTATGCTGTAGATATGAATGCACAAAAATTAAGTTTCTCTCAAATACAGCATACTTAAATGTTTGGCCTAAGTGCTAACGATTACTGTAATTAAGTACTATCTCATATTGTTTACTTGTCACTAGCTCTTCTGTACTGTCAGGTAGGTTCACATTAAAACATCATGTACAACCAATCTGTACTTGGCATTACAATAAATGTACTGATGTGAATTAGAAGGACTGATAACAGAAAGTAGGTCTATTCTTGCAGCTGACTCCTGTCATGTTTTGAGTCAGCAATGCAAGGACAACGCCAACCAAAATATAATGGTATACACTCTTATGATTAAATTTGGTAAAATGCCATTTTAAAATGTTGTCAACACCACATTCACAGCCATCAGTACTTTAACAAAAGTACAAGCAGAATTTCTTAAATAATTACTTTAAAGAAAAGACACTTTAAGGTAAGGAGTTCAAGATGCTGTATTGATTTCCACTACGTAACTGCTGCAAAAACATTCTGAACATTTTATATAAAATAAGCTTGTTAATTGTTTCTCTTGTATTAGTTGTAGAGATAGAGGTGATTAAAAAGCTAAGGAGAAGCTTCCAGATCAAAGGAAGTAACAGATTTACTACGACATGAGGTTTTGTTTGTTTTGTTTTAAGAGTTTCCCTGTAGATCCTTCACTGACTTAACCTTCCTACTAAGTCAAAATTCTCATTTTTAGAGTTTAAATGGTCAGCTCAGTCACGTAATTCATCTCACTTGTATGTCCAACATGCAACCTCCTTCCTTTCTTTCACTGGAGCTCCCATTACCAATATCTCATGTCTGAAATCTTTCTATCTAGGCCCCTTAATTACCACCCAGTGCCACCAGCACTTCCTCTCCATGTAACTTACATCTACCTCTGAAATACAGGGTAGGAATCTCAGCACACAACTGAGATATAGAGTATATAAGACTTTTCACAGTCCTCGCTGAGATATTCAGACTGCTGCTCACTCCTATCTTCATATGAACACAAAGCGATTNCAGACTGGTTGAAATAAAGGTGCCTTAGTATTCTGCCCGCGTGCCTGCAGAGCTGCCACAGGACATAGCTACTGCTCCATCCTGCTTTGGGAAGAAAAATCAATAAACTCGCCTAGAACACGCNACGCAGAATTGGAACATTTATTATCCAAAGCCCAACACTCTTATGTTAAAATTTAGACAAAAAAAAATTTTGTTCACATGGGTTGGCACCTGTCAGAGGTCCCCCTAGGTACTTTTCCCGTTATAAAGCTAGGGAAAAAAAAGTTTAATTGCAGAAAATGGAAGGGGACACCCGCCCCCCCCCCCCCCCCTAAAAAANGGCCGGCCCGAGCGCTTCCCTCCCCAGACCTCCAGACAGGAGCCAAGAGCTTTGACGGCAGCTGTCTGCTTCCTCTGGAAAGCCTTCCTTCTTTATGAGCGTGTGCACACACTCATATATATAGATACACACATATTTGAGAAAGGAAGGGGAGAGAGCAAAAAGCTCTGAAAGAGAGGAGTGGTCAGTCCAGCAACTAGTCCTTCAAATACACCCTGAGTAAGTGCCCTGCTCACCCAAAAGCAGTAAAGCTGCCTTTTTCAAACAGCAGGAAAACCTTCTGCTGCTCCACTCCATCCTTCTTCATCTACGAACCTCAGGCTATCCTGTATCTCCTGTAGGGACCAGCATGAACACCCAGCAAGTACCTTCAAGCACCTAAGCCCAATACTGGAGGGGCATTTTGCATAATTTTGCTTTTTTGGCTGTTCTTTTCTTTCAGTACTTTCCACACAGCCCTCCGTATTCTTCGGATACTTCCCCCTGCTTCATTTACAATTTGTGCAGAGCGTCACAAAATGCAGCAGATTACTCATTATTTGTGAGAATTTCTGTTTTCCTGTTTCTTTATGAAAGCTTCTTAACCACATGAACAGGAAACCTTGTGGTAATCAGCTCTTTTGTTAAAAACACTGATGCTGACTGCCTGGGAATCAAAAACAAATCCATCCTGAGTTCAAAGGCATTTCTGCATTCCAGTTTTTTCTCTGACAATGCTATGTTACAGAGCGGCCAATTTTTTTCCCAATAGCAAAGTAGCAAACTGCACTTCATGAAAACCCTACATACACAATAAACCAAAGTTCTCATACCTGCTTCTGAACCATGATCTTACCTTAATAAACAGCTTATTTGTTCCATTAGCAATGAACAGAGCATCTTACGTCTAACAAACTGCAATTCTTTAATCAGCGCTGCTTAATGAAGCATTAGCTCCTTTTGCACCCTCATTCTCTGCAGCATAGGAAGTATCTCAGCTTTAGGCATCTCTCTGAATCAACCCATCTGCTCTCAATCAGTATATGAGGAGCCTATGACAGCAGGACTTCTCCATTGAGACTCATCTCATATCAGTAAGAGCTTTCAGGACGACCCAAACCGCAGATTACTTTACGTCTCAATGGTACTTTGTGGACCTTATCTGGAGGCTGGAGAGTGTTCTTCTTGCGTATCACATTTCCAGTTTAGCAAAAGATTTATTTTCAGGTGCTCACATTTGTACTAGATTTCCAAGTAACAAAGTACAATCATAAACATGTATATACAATAGGGGACAAATTGCTCTACAGTTCAGTGTAAGGTTAGAAGTCACAAGTTAAAAATAGAGGAGAAAGGGAAACTATTCTTTTAATCTAAAAGACATGCATAATCATCTGGTTTTGTATTACTAAAATATCACTTTGACAAAACAGCACTGATTTTTTAAAAAAGACAAATTAAAGCACACGATTTTTCAACTCAAGGGGCATCCAGAACATACTATAAGAAGTGTAAAAGCACACAGGAAGATACTTTCTTTTTCTGTGAAGTATTTGAGCTTTTAAACCTGAATCTACAGTTGTCATCATCATTAACGAAAAAAAAAAGAAAAAGAAAACATGAAAACATGACATATACAATATGACCCTAAAGACCAGCAGAAGACCAATAAAATGAACATATATTGTTGCCGATTCTTATCTTACAAATGTCACCACGCTAAACTCTATTCTAAATAAAGTTCTGGGCTGTAGATCCTAACAACACAGTCAGCTTCAGTCACATCACAACGTAGACTGTCTTATTGCTATCCTCATATGATTCTTTATATTTGAAAACACAAGTTGTCACTGCTGCTTGCAAGCCTTTGCCTTGGAAGGCAACTCTAACTAGTGGTCAGACTAATATTTTTGTTTTCTTCCCTATAGTTTAGTACAAAAACATTACAAAGTATTTATTTTTGAAAGAAGCCACTCTAAAATAGTAATTTGCAAGAGAATGCTCAACTCCTCCACAAATCGTCACAAAAATATATGCATTAATTGGCACTATGTGGCTAGATGATAGATTTCATCACAAATTTGGTTTGAATACAAATGACAAATTTCAAGTTTGAGCTATTTGACTGAAAACTGAATTCCCTAAATACATACGCTCCTACAAATGTAAGCAATGGAAGAAACCCAAACTGAAGTACATGAATACTTTTGTATAGATACATGCTCCTGTTATAGTAGTTTGGTAATTTGATTGAATACCATACAGAAAAATAAATTTTATTACTTCAAGATTAGCAACATATTTAAACAAAACTGAATTATTTGACAATACTTCTACAAATGGTGCATGTTAGCTGTCTTGAATGACATGGGGCTTTCTTGGCCAGACTGTTTTTGTAGCTCCTAACCTTACCCATCCTATGACTGGTATTCATTCTAGATGTCTCTCTCAAAGTCATTGTCTCCATATACATTCTACAACAGTATTGCCTTGCAAGCTTTTACCATTACATGACTAAAAATTAATAAATAAATACTATGTTATCCACATAATCATACTGTTCTACTATGCCACTATTAAGTACACAGATATCTCCAGTCTATTCTTCATAATTTCTCTAAACCTGCTCTGGTCCAAAGGTGTTTCAGACTCTGCCTCTGCCCCACATGCCATACCACCACCGAGTTGCATATTTGTGATGCATGCCAAGTTATGCTTCCAGTTCCTTTCCTCATAACTGATACCAGCATGCCTCTGCAACCCTAAGGAGCTCTTCTGGGTTCATCATCGAAATGCAATATTCGAAAAAGTGGTTTAGATAATGTGCAACTCCTTGTGATTTATTTGCTTCAGACACTTGCATGCTGAAAAGCTTCCTTCTGTTTCCCTCCCCCCTTTCTGCTATAAATAAATAATAAACCAACTGAAATCAGCTGAATAAAACTGCTTAAACTGCTTCCTAATAACTGAAGTGAAAAACCCTCTCTGATTTCCTCATTCAAATGCATCCTCAAAGACACAAGTCTGACCAGCACATTTTCATCATCAAAGAACAATAAAACTCTTTTGAAATAGTCAGACCGGAGGTAGGTGCGTCTGACGATGGGTCACACCATCTGGAGCAACCAATTCAGAAAGAACTTCTGAAAGAAATTGGTAAAATCTTCACACTTGTAGTACAATGATACAGCCAAAGCCAATGGGCACACAAGTATTTGCATTATGGCAGACCAGCCTCTGAAGCACTGACATTTGGAAAATATTTGACATGAGACAGACAGGCATCCTGCCAACCAGTACTGATAACCCCAATGCTGTAAGTAGCTATAACCACCTCCCCACTTACCCAAAATATATCTGTTTACAGCTAACAATAGTAATAGTAATTAGCTATTACTATATTACTAGTTAGCTACTACAGCTAACTAGTAATATAGTAATACCAGAGTAATCTCTGGACACCTAGAAATGGTAAGCTCAAAAACAGCCTTTGTAGCAAATCTTTTTTTTACTTACTATTCTTCTAAGGGAAAACTGGATTTTAAAAAGATTTTGTTAATCATTACTATTTAAATCTGTAGTTTTGTTTCAGAGAAGCTAAATTAATATCCAGCCAAACCACACCAAATACCCAGCCAAGCCAAATAAAGGAAACCAGCAAGGGGTGTCAGGGAAAAATAGAATAAAGGCAACAAATTTCCTCTATATACAAGTTTCCTTTGGATAGTTTGCAACATATTCTTCAGACAATAATCAGAAAGATGTGCTATTGTAGCAAAAGCCTGTGTTATACCCTGTGCTCCTGAATTACATTAGAACAGTTAGCTTTATCTGACCTGTTCATGTTCTCTCTTTTAATTGGCATAGCTGATTCCAGAGAAGAGCTATGCAGACCTTCTGTTGGAAAGACATTTAAAAAATGTTTGGAACATATAAAAGATAACAGTGAGTGCAGTATTTATTAATTTTTTCCATTAAAAATAAGCCCTCTCAGTATTTTCTTATGAGCTTTTTTTGAGTAAAATTTATATACCATCTCAAATGCAGTATTTGTTTGACTGAGAAAAACACTCAACAAACTCATCATCCTATCCCAGACCCTGCAAAGGAAGGAGGGAAATCTACACTTACCAGCAAACTAATTAATATTACATGACAGTCACTTTATCTATAGGAGCTCTACCATTTGGTTTGCTCCAAATAAAACTAAGTATTCTAACAGACAGATAAATTGGGGCAGGGAAGCAAGTGCATAGAGTGGTGCTGACTAAAACCTTATTAAAATGGGAGCAGTGCTCTGACATGCATTCCAGTCTTGTCCTTCTTTGAAAACCACGTTCCCCCTTTCCTTCTTCAAAAAGCAATGTGCCTGGCAAAACATTTGTTTTTTTTCTGGGAAGCAATGAAATCAGGGAGAGGAGAGGTTTATATCTCACAAACAGAGCAGACAGCACTGCAGTAACATTAACCAGTTTAATATGACCAACAGATTTCAATCTGCAAAACTGAAAATTAACTCCTATTTATGTAAGCTTAAAAATATATTAAAATAAATTAACCTTTTCAACAATTAATTTCTTCTTTTGTGTTTTTATATATGTACATTTATGTAACAGCTTTTATGTATTTCATGCATACAAACTGGTCTGAAAATGTAGCCTTTTCTCTCTCCTAGTAATTCTCATGCAAACAGGGTTAAACTTTTGCTACTCAGGCCTTCAGATTTGTCCTAAAATTGCATGCACAGGTAAATTCATGCCTGTAACCAGCAATTGTAGAAATAAAAGGAGATACAAAGATTTACCAGAACAAATACAGAGCTGCTTACACGTATCTAAACTGCAAAAAAAAGGCATTATTTTCAAGAATACCAAATACATCCAATCTTCAATGAAAAGGTTGAACCAATATTTTGGCCATTCTTGATACGTACTTTGAAATCCCAGCGATGCAAACAAACTAAATGTTCATTTCAATGCAGCCAGTATCATACAAAAGGCTTTCAAGCAACAACAATTCACTGCAAGCTAACCCATCTACTTTTTCCTTAATTCTGCATTAAAAACATAATAATATACAATAACAACATGCTATATGTTACAATACATAAAAACATACACAATATATAATAATAACATAAAATTCTGCATAACACACGGTTTTACATTGTGTGTTATTATTCCTGTTAATAAATCAGAGAGAACTGCTGCTTCAGTCTAAAACAGGTTCTACTGATATAGCTTAAGCTAGTCAAGAATACTTGAATTTCTAATTCAAAATTCTGTAATTTTCATTTCTTCCCTCTCCCCCTGAATTAAGTCTATGTCACAAAAGTACATAGTTTTTGAAGTTCCATTTTGCTTACCACATTGTCCTGTGGGAAATTTGCTCTTCATGCCCTGGAAAACAGACAGCTCTACTACAGTATGAACCACATATGGATTCAAGTCGATTTGGGTGTGTCGGTGATAAACAAGTATGGACAGTGATCGCATGGAACAACTGGTTGCATTAGAGTCACAGAATTTAAACCCAGGAGAAACAGTGATGATCTAATCTGACCTCCTACATAACACAGGCTGTATAACCCCACCTAGCAATTACCTGCCTCTGTGACAAGTTTGATATAGTAACTCACCAACACTGGTTTTGCCAGATCTATTTTGAAACATTCACCTACAATGCTAATTTGAAGCATGCTTCATCAGGCAGATTCTGCACCTCCCAAACACGTTTCCCAGAAGACGAAGGGATGTATTCTTCTGGATCCAGAGATTACTGTCCTACATTACCACCCCATGGGTGTGCTGACAGAGCAGTCCCTTGCTAACTTGCACAAAGCAGCCAAATTAGCTCATTTTCCAGCAAAGCAATAGTCTGTCTTGTGACTCATGGTGTGCACACATGCAATGCAACACACAGGCATTAGCAGCAGCAGTTGCAGCTGTCAAACCACCAGCTCTCCGGAATGGCAGATAAAGCCAAATGCACTATTTTAGCTCAAAGACTTGCACCCTGCCTTAGGATGAACCTCTGAGGATAACCCAAGGCAGTCCTCTTGCATGACTTCAGTGGGCTTTCACAAGCCTTGTGAGAGCAAGGTATGCCACAGTTGTAACACCTAAATGATACAACTCGAGCAAAACACTTACTCAGCTTCTAATTAGTTTTGGCATTGTCAAATTATTCAGATATTTTAGCGGACTCCTACCCTCTCAATACAAACATTTTAGTAAGATCTATGTTGCAGGTATATTTTACAAGTACATATGACACATTTCTGTGTCATGGAGACAAAACTGATTAGATTGACAGTATAAAATTATTTCAAGTTTTCATATTCTTCATTAAATTAGGTTTTGTACATACCTAATCTCTTACATGATTATTTCAACTAATTTGTTTCACAGCTTGAGCCAATATACAGAGAAAATATTTAAAATTGGGTTTAAAACTCTTTCTTTAGAACACAGGATTTTTCAACATATTAATTTAACTGCTGTACTTTACATATTGACAAGATTTAAAAACATTCCTTATACCTAGTATTCAAACACTGAGAAAACTCCCCCAGAAAATCATTTGCCTTCTGACTGCAACCTGCACATGTTCTCTGCTCAGGCTTTGCTCCTTCAGTGTTTATCATGAGTCAAAACAAAAGAAGATAACCAAAGTGGTCTACCTCAGAAATCTTTCTTCACATTAACTATCTCTCCTGCCTTTCAAGTGCAGCAATAGTCAGCAGATCAAGCATTAGACAGAAAGCTTTTTCATACTGTACCTATCTTCCTGGTAATTTCATAGAGTAAAAACTGGAAGAGTTGTAGCATTACAAATTGCTTGGAATGTGGAGGCAAAACGGCTGAAGCACAATTACTGTTAGAAAACCCACAGTTCTGTAATTGTACCTTTCAACACTGCACACCTTCTCCTTCTGCCTCCTCAGGCAACAACAATTTTACTGTTAAAGAAAAGGCTGGTATTTTTTTCTGCTGCTATATGAACTAATAAATTAGCTACTATATTCAGTTCTGCTTCATTTATCACTAACAAAACCATAAGTCAAGTTCTAAAAGCAGAAGTATTTCCATAAAATATGGAACAAAGGTACCATCTGCCTTTGACATTCCAGGTTTTCTTTTTGAGTTACGTATATAGTCTATATGTTTAATACTGATATGAAAGTGCAAAGATAAAATCCTTAACAAAATACAAGGCCTTTCCTATTTTAATGATGTGTAGGTATGTTTTTCGCCAGCTTCCAACCTGACACCCATCATATTCACAGTATTTCAGTCTGAATTCTGGAGACGCTTCTGCCTAATCTCTGTTCAACATCAGACTCAGTTCATCATAACTGTTTGAAGAACATTTTCAGCAGTTATCAAAGACATACTCAATTCCTATGTGTATAATAATTACAAGTGTATAAACTAAAAACAACTGTTGTTTGTTCTTTTCCAAATACAGTATTTCTTTAGGGAAAACAGTGTCAGCATAAAACATTTTATGCACAAATACTATTTTCCTGCTTTTTAATATAAAAATACAGAGACAGAGAGCACAGGAGCATGTAATCTTTAAGCAGAGACGTGGTTTTATGGGCCAACAGGCAACATGGCTTGAGGGAGAAGTTTCCAGCAGAATGCTCTGGTCACAGGTCACTGATTTAGTTGTAAGAAATTATCCAAGTATTCTTCCAGCTTCTTCTTTTTTTCAGTCCTGTGAAGTTGTACTTACTCCATATACTTCCATGATATCACACTCTTTTCTACGTTTCATATATGAAAATAGTTTTAAATAGATGCATGGCTGAAAAAGATTATGTGGATATCAGTATCATCATCACACAAGAAAATATGTGTTTTGGTGTTCAGAAAACTTGGCATAGAACAACTCTCACACTGAAAATTTAATTTATCACTGGGTAAACCAGATAATGTGTATTATAGCAGATTATTGCAGGGGTTTAGCTCAGCTGTTGTGAAAACAACCTTGTTTCCTCTCCATTAGGCATTTATAATGACACACAAAAACATCCCTTGTTGAAACAAAAACTGCAGCTGTATCCTTTCTCAACTGTGAAAGAAGGGCAGGAGGCATGGCCGATGGTGCTGATTCATGCTGCCAGGAAGAGTTAGATGGTGCAGCTGAAGAAGTTCTTTCCCCTAGCTGACCTCTCCGGTTACCTCCAGAACACATATCTCTTCCTGAGCCGCTGCAGCCCACAGCCATCGTCGCCGAGTATGAATCATTCCGAGCTTCTGGCTGCATCACTGTACAACAATGCAAACGATGTGGCTGAGAAGCCAAATTGATGTCCTTCTGAGGTAAACCTCTTACAGACAACAGCAGCCTTGGAAAGGTGGCAACAGCAGCTGGATAGTCTCAGCCATAATAGCTCATTCCACCTGAGCGCATGACTGAGAGCTCAAAATAACCTCTTAAAATTTGCTTTTGACTTTCCCCCAAGAGGTTCACATGCTCTGTATGCAGATATAATCCACTTTATTCATCAATATTAAGAGCAGATCACATGGTCTACCCAGGTGTCAGATAATAAAATAGTAATTAAGTAAATTTTGCACTTTTTCAGCATCAGATGTGATTCTTACGCTCCTTATTTATTTGTTACTGCAAAGTGCAATCCTGATAGATTCTGTATCCTTTTCAGATCAGTTACACGCCTTTTGTAGAAACATCACAGAGGTGATGGATTATAGTCTAAATTTAAGAGTAAATCAAAGCCATTAATTTGTCACTCAAAACTATTATTGCAAAAATATTTTCCCATTACAAAAAGCCCCACTTTACAGTCAGTTTCTCAGTGTTGTCACCAAAGTACTCTTTACACTGTTGCATGAGTACAATTACTGTTACAGACATCTTCCCACCAATTTTCCTCTTACCTCCTAGAATTTTTTCAGTACTTCCATTCATGTAAAACAGATCTCTCTGCACATGCACTAAATACTTAGATGCACCCTGGCTCCTGAACATATTTCCTTCAATCAGCAGCCATATTTACCTTTACTTTAGAGTATATAATAAACAAGCATTTACAGAATCATATCTGCCTCCTAACAGTATCCTTCATCTGAACAACCTTGAGTTTGGAAAATAAATTATTTTTCTAAAGCTCTTTGACAAAATTAATTCATATTGCTGTTTTCATTTTGCTGGGCAGTTCTTCCTTAGAACATTGCCAGCAGTATCTGGTAAAATCTTTATTAATGGTAGAATCAGCTACTCAGATTAACATGCAAGCTCCTCAGATCAATATGCAATATTTCATGATAACATTAGTCCTTTAAAAAACAAAATCACAAAATGGCTGAATAGTTGAAGATGGATAGGATGTCTTGGTCCAACTGCCTGCTCAAACAGCATCACTTGGACCTGGCTGCCTAGGACTGTGTCCAGATGGCTTTTGAGTATGTCCGAGGATGGAGATTCCACAACCTATCCGGGCAACCTGTGCCAGTGCTCAGTCACCCTATGGTGAGTTAACCCTGGCTTAACACCAGGTGCCCACTAAAGCTGCTCTATCACTCCTCCTCAGCTCAACAGCCAGAGGAAAACAACAAAAGGCTCGTGGGTTGAGATAAGGACAGGGAGAGCTCACTTACCCTTTATTGTCGTGGGTGAAACAGAGTTAGATTGGGAAGATCTGTTGCCAGTCAAACTCAGAGCAGAATAATGAGAAATAAAAATACATCTAAAGAACATCTTCTTCCCACTTCCCAGGCTCAGCTTCACTCTGGCTTCTCAACCTCCCCTCCCCTGCCAAGAGGCAGAAAGAGATGGGGATTGAGGGTTGCAGTCAGTTCATCACACAATGTCTGTGTTGTTCCTTCTTCCTCAGGGGGAGAAATCCTCACGTTCTTCCCCTGCCTCAGCGTGGGGTCCCTCTCATGGGAGACAGTCCTTCACAACCTTCTCCAATGTGGGTCCTTCCCATGGGCTCTTCATGAAGTGCTGTCATGTGGGTCCTTTCCATGGGCTGTAGTCCTTCAGGAACAGACTGCTCCAGCGTGGGTCCCCCATGGGGTCACGAGTCCTGCCAGCAAATGTGCTCCATCATGGTCTCCTCTCTCCATGGCTCCACAGGTCCTGCCAGGAGCTTGCTCCAGCGCAGGCTTTCCAAGGGGTTACAGCCACCTTCAGGCATCTGCCTGCTCTGGCATGGGGTCCTTCACAGGCTGCAGGTGGATATCTGCACCACTGTTAACCAACATGGGCTGCAGGGGGACAGCTTGCCTCACGATGGTCTTCACCACAGGCTGCAGGGAAGTCTACGCTCCAGCATCTGGAGCACCTCCTCCTCGTCCTTTTCCACCAGCTTGGTGTCATCAGAGTTGTTTCTCTCACATATTCTCACTCTTCTGTCCCAGGTGCTATTGTGCAGCAGTTTTTTCGCCTTGTTAAATACCTGTCACAGAGGCACTACCCCCATTGCTGATCAACTTCTCCTAGGCCAGCAGCAGGTCCATCTTGGAGCAGGCTGTCATTGGCTCTGTCGGACATGGGGGAAGCTTCTAGCAGCTTCTCACAGATGCTATCCCTGAAGCCTCCCTTCACTACCAAAATATGCCACACAAACCAAATACACACCATCACACAGAAAAAGTGTTTCCTGATATTCCAGAGTAGCCTCCTCTTTTCAGTTGTGTGCCAAAGATGTTAGGAAGAACGCTGAGGTGATGCAGTATGATCTCCAGTGAACTACAGACATGCAATACTGAAAAGCTCTATCTGAGTAATATCATAGCTTACTAAGACTCAAAAGAATTAACATTAAAAACTCCAGTGTTAATAACCGGATCTGGTTAGAGGCTTTCAGCCATCACCATATATTACAGAAGATGCAGCAAATATTTTTTCACCTTTTTATAATCTTTATAGGTAGAAGCAATGCTCTTTTTGGTTCTGTTCTAATGAAAATGACAGTGAAGCACTTGCAAGTCCAACCTATCACCCCTTTTTACACCTATGTCTGTAAAGTCAGAGCATAGACAAGCTTTCTTCCCCAAGAAGGTGGAACCAAACACATTTTATTAAACAAGAAAATGTCTAGTTGTTGTGGTTTAACCTTGGTAGGCAGCTAAGCACCACACAGGCACTTGCTCATGGAAAAGGGTAAAAGTAGAGGAAGAGTAAAAGCAATAAAACTTGTGGGTCAAGATAAAAAATGTTTAATAAGTAGGAAGTGGAATAATACAGAAAGAAGACAGAACTAAACAAGCGATACAAAGGCATTTGCTCATCACCTTCCATAGGCAGACTGATGCCCAGACAGTTCCTGAGCAAAAGATGGCTAACCCCCTCACATCCCTTTATCTTCCTTCTTATTGCTGAGCATGACGTTATACGGTGTGGAATATATCTTTGGTTAGTTCAGCTCACTTGCCTGGTTGTGTCTCCTCTCAACCTCTTGCACAACCCCCAAATCTACTCACTGGAGGCAGACAGACTGAGAAACAGAAATCCCCTTGACCCTGTGAACCACTGTTCAGCAACAGCTAAACCATTAGTGTGTTATCAGCACGTTTGGGTTAAAAATCTAAACCACAGCACCATACAAGCTGCTATGAAGAAGTTTAACTTCATCCCTGCCAGGCCCAGTACAAGAATGAAAAAATGTGAACAAATCACTTGCTAAGACAATAAAAAGTACCTGTAACTGTAAAATAAAATAGAGAGGAATGTTAAAAAAATCTGTTTTAAAAATGTTTCTGGGAAAAGGATTGAACAAATACAGAAAAACAATGCGCTAATCTGAGAGTGAGGCTATTAAATGATAACTAACTCAGGTATGCGAAGACATTAATGAGCTAAAAATATATCAAGGATGAATGGTAAGGACAATCGAAGGCTGCAACAAGAAAAGTAATTAGACTATTAAAAGAGGTGGCTGTTAAGGAAATCATGACTGTTAAGAAAATGAAGGAATGACTCTATTGTCTCATAATAAAGAAATAAAGTTGTGACACTGGAAACAATCAGATACCAGGTTCAATACAAACAAAAAGATACCATCACACAATATGCCACCAGTCTTTGGGAACACTGCCCTGACACGTTGATATTTTCAGTTTACATGTATACAAAGAACTAATATTTTCATTAATGCAATAAAAATCCCTTCAAAAACCATTAAGCAGAACATCCTACTCCCAAACCAGCTCTAGCTCAGCAAGTCCCCTGGTGAACACGGTTGGCAGGACACAGCAGTCCCTCACTGTCTTACTTCTGAACAAACATCTAGTCTCAGCTACCATCTGAAACCAGACCATGGGGAAGTCAAACTTCTGGTCTGATGTTATATGGGCTTAGCTCTTACATAAAGCTTAAGAAATTATCTTCCCATTTACCATTTTAAATTTTACAACTCCCCAAAGCTTGTCTTCCTTATTAAAGATTTCCCATTTCAACATGGATCTGTTTGGTCCCACTCTCATGTTTATTTTCAGACCCTCAATGTGTGTAGAGACAATTGATTCTGCCCAAATAGGACACAGTGTCTTGCAGACAGAGGAGCAATAAGCTTCCTTAAGCAGAGAAGCCACTAGTGAAATAGGAACTCTCCTCTCAGGACAGGAAAGCGCCAGCCCTGCTCCTGCTTACTGCCCAGAGCATTCCACCTCCTCATCCATACCAAACCGTTTGGCTTGTACTCCAGCTTGTTTGGCTCTTGCCTGAGTGGGCAAGAACAATCTTTTTTACCTCACTTCCCTTCAAATGTGGTGCTGCTTGTTTCCATAAACATCAACAAACTCCAGGGGAATAGTGCCTGAACAGGAAAAGAATCTGGATGAGAACAAACAGCAAGAGCAAAAGGAGAGGAAAACATGGAGAAAAGTTCCTTAGGAAATTGAAGCCAAGGACTGGAAGTGCAAGTCCAACACAATACAATGGAACAAGTAGGTTATGAGATCAATGAAAAATCAGCAAGGAGAGTACTTCAAGCATACGCACTGAGGTTTTACCAAGCTATCTTTGGGATTTAGGTAGCTAAAAAGCACATAAGTTTAGTAATAAACACTAAAGGAGTGGGAAGAGTTGTTTTTAAAGGAGGATTTTCTGTCGGGAGAATGCAATACAGAGCAGTTGAGACTGCAAAGCACAGAGGACAAGATTAGGATTTCTGAGGAGTTTAAAATCCTTGTAGCTGGGCTCACATCATCATACAAGTTTCATACATCAAGTAAGCCAAGAACATAGTATGTGAAGAAAGAAAAGACAGCTTGGTTTTAAACAATCTGCATTTGAGAAAGTGCAGAAAATACTGCGGGAAGAGAGGAGAGATGAGCAGCAGAGGTATTTCCATCCAGCTGCAGTCTCAACTACCACTTTGGTGATGGCATCAGATGAAATCACCCAGTGAACATTACAGGACAGGGAGGTTTGTGCCTACAGAAGGAAAATGTTCACTGGTGTGCTAAGAATGGTATGGTTTCTTTTCACTGCCAGAGAAACCAGGGCTGCAAGGAAGAATTCTGCCCAGAGCTTTCTCCGGAGCAGCTCAGTACTACAAACACAGGTATGAAGACTACTGAGTGAGAGTGGAATGCCCTTTACTCCCAGTTAATGAACCAGGCCCCCAGGACTACTACTCTTGCTATCAGGAACATTTTGGTTGTTCTTCATTTATATGTATTATGCCCTGGTGAGCTTAGTACTGTCCTGGAAGAAAGGATTGAACATGTCCAGTAACTCAAACAAAGCTCAGAAGAAGTTTTTGGTGCATATATCTAGATTTCCTGACCACTTTCCAGCCTCAGAAATTGGACTGGCACAAGAAGAATCCCCACAGGCTACTTTTAGCTACCACTCTTCCTAGGGGCATTTAAATGTGAGCTGCAAGTAAAGCAAGATGAACCGTTTTGCTGAGGGAAAACAGGCCCCAGGAGTCTATAATACTACCCTCTCATCAGTAGTGAGATTAGGTTGTCTGTATTTCAGTCATCCAAAAGTTACTGATGATGTGGTTGAGAGTCCACATGTAGGTAAAGATGAGACAGATGCAAAACAAAGGAGATGTTGTAGTGGGTATCTACTATCACCTAACTAGGATATCAGCACTGATGAGTTATGCTATAGGCAATTACGAGAAATTTCTGGATCGGCAGCCCTTGTCTTAGGGGAAATTTCGAATTGCTAGATATCATCTGGGAGTATCATACTGCTGTGATGAGCAGGTCTTGGAAACTCTTGTCATTTGTGGGAGATAACTTTTTGTCACAAGTACTCAGCGAGCTAATTAGAAAAGATGCTTGGTATTTATGAACAGAGAAGGACTTATGGAGGATGTGATGGCAGGTGGCTGGATGTCTTGCCCAGAATGATCATGAAATTTTTGAGTTTAAAATTTTCAGTGTCATGAGAAAAAAGGATGGTAGAACTGCTACCCTAGACTTCAAGAAAGCAAGTTTTAAGCTATTCAGGGACCTACTTATCAGAGTACCCCGTCAATTCGCTTTTGAGGGCTTAGGAGTCCACGAGTGCTGGCCAGTTTTTAAGAACCACCCTGTTAGAAGCATAGGAGCAAGCAATCCCATTGTGTTGCAAGTCAAGCATGCAAGGCAGAAGATCAGCTTAATTCCTCATGCAGCTTTTGTAGTTTAGAGCCAGGCATGCGGCCACTCCCCTTCCCGGGAAGCAGAAAAGGTAAAAAAGTATTAAAACCCCGCGGGCTGAAATAAGGAGGTTTTAATACAACAGCACAACAAAATAAGTAACAAAGGAAGCAACAGTAATGATAAATAACAGTGAAAAATATATAAAAACTAAGAGCTAACCAACCGCTGATCCCGGAGCTAACAGCCTTCCCGGGGGTTTCCGCGCCCCTGGCGTTATGTGGTGGGCATGACGTCAGTACGGTGTCGAATTACACCTAGCCCGGTTCCGCCGTCTATCCCGGTTGAGACACCCCCCCCTCCCGGCTCCTGGTGAAAATTAACCCTATCCTATCCGAACCCAAGGCAACAGCTCAAGAGGAAAAACGAACGGAACGATCTCTAGAAGCAAGGTCAGGCTTCGCAGGAGGATCACAGAACTGTGATTCACGTACGAAGAGAGAAGACACGAAAGGCCAAAGCTCAGTTTAGAGCTGAAACTGGCCAGTGTGTTAGAAAACAAGAAGGGCTTTTAACAGTATGTTCGTAGCAAGAGGAGGTCTAAAGGAAACATTGGACTGATACTCGTTGAAGATGGTCACTTGACTAAAAGGGATGGAGAAAAAGCAGAGACATTCAATGTTGGGGTTTTTTTTGCCTCAGTCTTTAGTAACAGAGATACCTTGGGCTGCCTGGTTCTCAGAGCCAGATGACCATGAGTGTGGGAACAGTGACTTTCCATTTCTGGACACTGAAATTGTAAAGGACCAGCTGTACCAGCTGAATGCTCAAATCCTGCTCTTCTTCCTGGGATCCAGTGACAGGACACCTGGGAATGGTTCAAAGCAGCTCCAGAGGAGGTTCAGATTTGACATTAGGAAGCATTTCTTTACCAAAAGGGTGGTCAAACACTGGAACAGGCCTCCTAGAGAGGGGGTCAATGACCCAAGCCCGTCAGTGTTTAAGAGGCATTTGTTCAATGGTCTTAATAATTTGATATAGCTTTTGGTCCGCCTTGAAGTGGTCAGGTAGCTGGACTAGATGATTGTTATAAGTCCTTTCTGACTGACCTATCATATTCCACTCTAAGATGCCAACAGTGTTAATGTTTTATTAGATACTAAAGGCTGTAATGTTCACTGAGGACCACTATTTGCATTTATGTACATAATTAATTTTAATAATAGGTTACACACATGAGGTAATTGGTAACTTTTTTCTGTTAGTGTTTAATATGCAATTAGCTCATTTCTAAAATAAGAATATATCGACCTTTCTCTTCTTGGGGAAACTTTTTCTACTTTCAACAGCAAAAGCATTTCACAGAAGCACAAAATTGTTGGAGCTGGAAGGGACCTATAGCAATCTAGTCCAACCCCCCACCATTTCATGCTATACTGAGGTACTACAAGGGCATACTAGTCTGCTTTCCATTCTTCAGCTGACTTATGTCTTTATCTCTCTGCTATTCTACAACCCCTGTATTTAATCTGTTAGAAAAAATCATGGCACAGTGGTGTCAGCTGGTACTCCAGAGCACCTTAGACTTCACTGATGTTCTAACACGGCATCTGACGATTTCACTAGTACTTCACCTACACCTACACCTGAACCTAGAGTTTCAGAAAAAGCCCTGCTATCTTAGAGATATTGATCTTACACTCAACCTCTACCCATAAAATGCAACTTCAAGCTGATATTCCTGTAAAGGAGAATTGACATTCAGAAACAAGTATGGTAAGCTCCAACATGACATCAGGTCTTTTGCAAAGCTACTTTCTCTCCTCCACATTGCAAATTTTAAAAATAATAACTGTTCTTTAGCCATTACTATTACAGTGAAAATGGCAATATGTGATGGGAATGTAAGTGATGCAGAGACAAGTCTGGAGACTGACAAGTTTGAGTTTTGAAAGATGTGAGCAATGGATCTCTGACAAGTAGCAGCTTAGGTGCTCATGATAGTAATGATTTGTACAGTGTGAATCACTAACTCCTGCACTGCTTATTTAACTGGGGAATAATCAGAAGTCTTCCTGGCACACTGCAAATGGCAACTGGTTAGGGCAGCAGAAAGGAAGCAGCATCATAGCAACTTATTTTTGTTCTCTGTTTGAAAGGGAAGGAGTTCATTTCTCTTTTTGAAATAGAGCATATTACTTTAACTTTCATAGAGATGGAGAGAGCATAAAGGGACACAGAGCGTGCACATTGATACTGCTTGAGATATTTCTTTTTTCATGGATGTTTATTTCAGAAAGACTCTTTTGAGGGTCTCATTTAGAAGTGTACCTATACTTTATTCTCTCCTTGTCATATCGATTAGCAATATCGTTCTACTGTGTTTACTTCAGATCATACTCTCAAAAGTATGGCCTGTATAGCTTGCTTTGGTTCTGGTCTGCAGAATCCTACTCAATATTAAATAATTTGTGAATCAATCTTCTCATAAAAGCCAAAAAGGGAAAAAATCAATGATAACAGAAACAAGATGTACAAAAACTACAGAAATACTAAGTGACAACAGAAAGATTCTCGGAAAAACATAAAACCTGATTTTATCCAAAGGCAAATTTTTCCTTCATAACCATGGAGATGGTTGATGTTTAGTTTATTACTCCTTATATTTTACTGACTACTCTTACAGGCCAAAAGGGGAAAAAATCAATGATAACAGAAACAAGATGTACAAAAACTACAGAAATACTAAGTGACAACAGAAAGATTCTCGGAAAAACATAAAACCTGATTTTATCCAAAGGCAAATTTTTCCTTCATAACCATGGAGATGGTTGATGTTTAGTTTATTACTCCTTATATTTTACTGACTACTCTTACAGGCAAACAGACTTCAGTTCACAAAAAAAAATAGTCCAGCCAGCAGCCTTCTAAAATCTCCAATCCAGAAAAGCCATCAGACTAGCAATGGCTAGCACTCTGAAGGTCAGGGCAGCCAGTCATGTCTTACTTCCTGGGAGATAATGGGTTGGCTGGGTCTTCTTGCCATGAAAGATATTATGCATTCAGCCTGGCTATGGTCTGAGAGACTGTGGTGAACTGACAATTAAGCAGGTTGACTTTTTCCAATTGTCTATGCCATTTGTGTGCAGAGGCACAAACACACAGAACTAAATGCAACAGGATTTCAGTACATATCTGTGTCATGAGAGAAGAAATCTGGCTTTGCCCCAGTAACTAAGAGTAAATAAACAGCTTAAGAGCAACAAGGATTTACAAAATCAAAAGGTTTATTGTCAACTCTGTGTAAATTTGTATTAGATGCATCCATCTGATGTATTCAGGACATGAAAGTGTTCGTCAGAGTAATATTTGCTCCTTAAAATGGAATTCTAAATGAATTTCATTCTAACTTAACTATAACTTAACTAATTTAACTTCTAACCCAACTTTCAAGAGATTTTTTTTCTATCCATATGTGAGAAGGTATCTGAAATTTTTCTAGTTTCAAAGGAAAAAGGATTGAAGGGTAAATCACCTTTCCAAAACAAAATATTGTCCTGTGAAGCAATACATTGAGATTTTCCTTTTTTTTCTTTTTGTTTTTCTTAAAGTAATACTGATTAAAACCAGCATGTTTTGTACACCCAGAAGAGAAAGACAGCAAAACAGGACTTGCTTTCACACAAAGCATTAGAGAACACCATCATATACTTACATCCTGTGCCCTTCCAATGGGTTCTAAAGGGGATGGTTTGAGGAGTGAGTAAGTGAATCAGCCTATTCTTTATCACCATGCAGTTCCGCTCTTTATGGAAGGATCCTGTTTCGCAGCAGGAACAGAGAAAAGCAGCACTTTGTGCACAGACTAAATTCACTTGATTGTGAATGCTGCAGCACTGCAGTAAAAACATCCCGATTGCTATAGTGTCTTCCAGTTCATGCTGATATTTGCTTATATGCAGTCTTATTTTCTCTAAGAAGCCAAAGACTGTCTGAGCTGACCATGCTGATGCTCAAACTAGTAGGCACATTAAAGACCAGCACTATTTGCCTAATCATAAGAGATGAGAAGTCTTCTTATATCCGTATTCTAGTCCAAGGTTTCTAAATGTCTTTTTCTGCTTCCTTGTTAGTCTGATTTCCAGAAGGAAATTCTGCTCAAATTCAAGCAAATTTTATTGACAGCTGTGGAACTGTAAACAGTTTAGTGCAGTCTATCCTTATCAACTTGTCAGTAACTCTGAAGGGAATGGCTTGAGACATTGTAGTTTAGAAGTGGAGTTTAATCAATCATCACGAAGGTTTTAGTATAAATTCTGTTCTAAATTTGCCTTGAGACCTGATCAGCATACCTTAAAATGTCCAAGCTACATCTGACTACACTCCGTGTCATCACTATTTGCACTAACGTCTCGTCTTTTCTGCAATGAAGGACACATTAATTGGCACTATGTTGTGTAAAGCCTGTTCAAATCTGAAATTTAAATAGGCAAACTCTTCATTCATTTTAAGTAGCTTAATAAGATATAGTTGTCTTGATAATTTATTTTCACTGGTAGCACCAGGAATTACATGTAATTTTCAGCATTTTTCAATCTTCAGAAAACAAAAAAAGAGACTTTCCCTTCTTGTGTCACATAAATCACAAAGCTTATGACGCCCTCTAAAACTGGCAACAAAAAGCATCAAGGCATGAAAAGACATGGCCAAGGTCTGACATTCTGCTGTATTTTCCTTCACATCAACAAATACTGTATCTGATTCTTCACCCATTCTGGAATTCTTCAATAACTCTGGCAAACCTCAGGTGACTACCATAGTTTCAAAAGTAGTCCCTAATCTGGAATAAAGTTGACAGGGCTAGAACTGCGATAGTAATAAAGCATCCAATCACCCAATTTCAAATGACACTCAGGTAGACTTTCTTTTCAGTAAGGTTCAACTTGAGTACTTTTTCCTGTAATTTAAAAAATAGAGATTGTAACTAGATCATGTATCCAACCTCTGCTATCAGCTGACTTTTAAAATTGTGTTGTTTCCCATGTATTCATGAGTACTTCTGTGATCTACTGAAAAAAAAAACAAGCCATAAAATAAAGTTTCAGAAAAGCTGGAATTATTTACTTATTTGGGCAAAATCTTTACCAAATTAACCCTGAAATTATACTTAAATTCTGTTTACCAAACCGAGTTTATTCTGCAAAAGGTATTTCATGTTGACTTTTTTGAAAAAACGTTTCTGGACACTGCATCTTCCAATTAATGGTAAAAACTGTACCTGGAAAATAGGTACTCCACCAGGAACAACCCAGAGTGATCATGGACGACCAAGAAAGTTATGAGAGCAATTATAGTAAAAGCAGTTTTCTGTTATTCTGAAAATTCCCCAAACCAGAAAATTCCCTTCCCATCAGAATAAAACATTCTTCATTACTTATTAACAAAAAACAACTCCACAGAATTTTATAACTTAATACAGTGCTTAACACTGGGACATTAACTTGCTCATTTCTACAGTCATATTTCTATTAGTGGGCAAACTAAAATAAGAGGTAAGCAAGTAATGCTACACTAAGATGTCAAATGAGAACTTATAATGAAAAACAAAGTTTTACTGAAACTTAATCAGTAGAGAAAAAGATTTGTTACAGGAGGTGGCAAAGAAAATCCTACAACACATCTCTGGACCCTGCACAAAACTGATGCACCATTCACTCATTCCTTGTGCAAGAGAATTCAAGTCCTGTAAATTTCACAGAAGGTATCACAGAAAGGGGCAAATATGACATGGAGAAATTACAAAAGGATAATAGGTGATATGAGAGGAGGAAAGAGGTTTTATACAAAAAGGTCCATGTAATCCAAAATTTAAAAAAACTCTTGCAAAAGAAATAAAAAAAACAACAAAAGCCTTCCAACCAATTTTCCCTCACTTATATGTGTAGCAGTAACTTGGCTATAACTCAGGCACTCACTGAGGACAATTACTAACTTTGATCTTCTTAGCTCTCCTTATTTTTCAGAATTACTTTAAACTACACTTGAACCATATTTTCAATACTTCACCCATAACAAGGTTTTAATTTACTTCTAAGTATTCTTTTGTTTCTTAGAAATATTTATGAGCATCCAGTCTACATGTATAAAAGAAAACTTCTTAAATGCTTTTTTTTTTTTTTTTTTAAATTTTATATCCCCATTGGCACAAACAGTTCCTCTTTAATAGAATTATTCCCAGAAATATTTCTCATTATCTGTAAAAGTTTATCAGGTCTTTGGATCCAGACAAATGTTCTGAAAATACACTCTGCAGTATTTTCACAGAATCACAGAATGCCAGGGGTTAGAAGGGACCTCTAGAGTTCATCTAGTTCAACCCCCCTGCCAGAGCAGGATCAACCAGGGCAGGACACACAGGAACACATCCAGAAGGGTTTTGAAATTCTCCAGAGAAGGAAACTCCACAACCTCTCTAGGCAGCCTGTTCCAGTATTTTGTAACTAAGCCATGTATTTCTGAAAGTGTAGTTTATAGTTTATTATGGGACATTTCTCTGGAAGCTTTATGTAGTCCATCCAAGATGTTTTCATTCTTTCTACTTATCTCAGTTTCTCATCATGTTTTGTAAACTCCTACTTCAGACTGGCAAAGCAGACATTCAATAAAGCTTTGATGACACATGCACCCATAAATACATACCACATTAGGAGTTAAAAACCAGGCTTATTTTCCAGTCCATTCCATTAAGAATATGTATGTATCTAATAATGTAGGAACTCACACTCAATCTCTCCTACGTAGCTATATACTTTACATACATGAACTGACAGGTAAAAGTAAAACCAGTAACTGACAGAAGCCAACAGAGAAGTATGTTCAGTGCTACCAGAGACAATGGATAAGTATTTCTATATCTTAACACAACCATGTGTTTTCTTAGTTCTCTTAGCAGAGAAAACAGAGGTATATTCACTTCCCTCCAACTTACCATTTACGGCTGCTTGATGCATTGCAGCAGTGTGCCTGAAAATGGCTATATTTTAATGAAGAAAGCATCATAACAAAGATTATGGCATCTTTTGTTCCTTGTTTGATTAAATTTTGGTTATCATTATTAATCATCTCCATCAGCCTACATTTCAATGATACACTCAAGGGCAAGGTTGCCATTGAGAGGGACATCAACAGGCTGCAGGAGTGAGACAGCAACAATGTCATTAAATGTCTGGCAGATGAGATGAACTAAACCCTACAACGGGGAACGCTGGGAACTGACTGGCTGGGCAACAGCTCTGCTGAAAAGGGGCTGAGGGTCCTGATAGAGAGCCAGCTAAACAGGAGCCAGCAGTGCACGATGGCAGCAATGAAGACTAACAGCATCCTGGATTGAACCAACATGAATGCAGACAGGAAATTAAGCTAGGTGAATACTCCCATTTACTCTGTGCTCTTTAGAACACACCTGGAAGTGTGGGTTCAGTTTTGGGTCTCACAGTACCTGAAAAACATTAATGAACAAGTATAGCCAAGGACCAACAAGGTGGTCAGGGGCTGGAGGACATGAGGGAAGGCTGTGAGAACTTCGGTTGTTCAGTCTCGACATGACACAGCTTTGGGGAACCTCATGGAGCCTGCCAGTATCTATCATAGAAGACATCATAAAGAACAGAGCCATGCTCTGTACCCACATGCATGGTGGGAGGACAAGGAAGAATGGAAATAAGTTGAAACAGAGGAGGTTCCAGCCAGATATATGGAACAACCTTTTCTCTGTGAGGACAGCCAAACAGCAGAAGGGGTTGCCAAGAGATGCTGTTAGAGTAAATCTCCTTAGAGGTTTCCAGACCTAACTGATTAAAGCCTAGAGGTGCCTGGTCTGAATTCAGTGTTGATTCTACCATGAGCAATAAGCTGGTTGAGCAATATCCTGAGGTTGCTCACAGATTGAATAACTGTGATAGACACCTTCTGTGCCATGAAACAGAACCTGACAGAATTTAGTCAGAGATAAACTACCAGCTATCATTGGCTCAGTATTAAAACACCATTAAAAATTAGCCTGTATCTATAACCACTGATCTCTCCATTGTTCAGGCAAATATTCCAAGCCATGAAGGGCACCGAAGAGTTGAAAAGGACCGCTATTTAGTTTGTCTTCTGTCTTATTTGGAAGTACAAGATAAGCACAAACCACTTCCAGCCTCACCTCAGGTTAGATTCACAACAGCCTACAAGCCCTCATGGAAGCCACAGTTGAAAACACGGCAGTCCCAAATCTGAACATGACTGAAAAACAAGCCAGGAATCTAATATTTCCTATTATCTGTAGTCCAGCTCCCATACAGAGGCACTGTTGAATCCGTAGTCCAGTTATTTGCTACAGCTCTATGAATCATGATAGACAGTCACACAGGTCTCAGGGAAACCACATCAGGCAATCAAGTCCCCAGAAGCTCCCTTTGCATGCAACTTCTCCTCATACTACAGATCTGACCCACTATCAGTGGTGGCCAATGTTCCATCTTCAACCAAATTCTAGAGGAACATTTGTTACTGACTCTATATTTGTTCAAAAGAAACATTATCTTCTGCAAAACATGAAGTATTTTATCATTGTGAACAGCTGACCATAAGAAACACTTTTAGATAGCTGTATTTGCATAAATGGATTTTATAAAACATCCTCCAACATTTACAGATTGCAAGAGGAAGATTTATTTACTGCTCCCACTATTTATACTATTTGCAACAATTAAAAATTATTTCTGGTAAGATTTTTTGTCTTACAGGAAAAGTCAGCTTCTAGTCAAGAAATCCAGAATAAAAGGAGCGGAAAGAACAGAATTCTTGTGAAAGCAAAATAGCTTTAGGTCCTGAGATTACTTGAAAGGAACATAAACTGATTTTAAGGTTTATATATATGACTGCATTAGGGTTGTTGTACTAAAGACTATGATCACAAAATAGGAGTTCAGAGGCTGAATAAAATGATCTAGATTCAGATCTGTCATTGAGACAAAGCAACAATTATAATATATGTAAAAACACAGCCACCTATAATTGGCATATAACTTGAGAGAATCATTTCTTTCTCAGACCTCTGCTTTCTCATAAAGTATACTGATTTAGGAAACCTAAAGAAAAGGTGTAGACGTAAGCTGGAAACAGTGTGGCATGTGCCACATTTGTCCTAAGGGGGATAAAGAAAAACCTGAAAAATTCCTAGACTGTTAAATAGAATGGAAATCTTATTGCAGTCACCCTGAATCCTGTATCTGAATTACACTCTTCATCAATAGCAGCAAAATCAAATGAACTAGGAAAACAGAAGTTTCTTTCAGTATTTCCTATTCTTGTTATCAACAGCATTAAACTACTTCTGGCTAGATTAACACTGGAAGTCAAGAAATAAAAATTCTGCTCTAATCATTGTATGGAATTATCACAAATCAAGGCAACATATATGTGTGTGTACCCTGAGCAGTGAGATGTAAAAAAATAAAATAGGAAAAAGAAATTCAGTATATAGATAGTATCATATTCTATTATCCATCCAGGTGACCCACCCAGTGGATGAGGGAAAGGCTGTGGATGCTGTCTACCTGGACTTTTTTAAAGCCTTTGACACTGTTTCCTTCAGCATTCTCCTGGAGAAAATGGCTGCTCATGGCTTGGATGGCTGTACACTTTACTTCACTGGATAAAAAACTGGCTGGACAGCAAGGCCCAAAGAGTGGTAGGGAGTGGAGATAAATCCAGTTGGTGACTGGTCAAAAGTCGTGTTCCCTGGGGCTCAGTACTGGGGCCTGTTCTCTAGTATCTTTATCAATGATCTGGATGACAGAACTGAGGGCACCAGATAACACCAAGTTAGGCAGGTGTGCTGATCTGCTTGAGGGTAGGGAGGCTTTACAGGGGGATCTGGAGAGGCTGGATCAATGGGTTGAGGCCAGTCATGTGGGCTTCAACAAGTTCAAGTATCAGGTCATGCACTTGGGCCACAACCCCAGGCAACAGTACAGGCTTGGGGAAGAACATCTGGAAAGCTGCCCAATGGAAAAGGACCTGGAAGTGTTGGTCAGCAGCCAGCTGCATATGAGCCAGCAGTATGCCCAGGTGGCCAACAGGCTCAATGGCTTCCTGGCGTGTGTCAGGAACAGTGTATCCAGCAGGACCAGGGAAGTGATTGTTCCCCTGGACTTGGCACTGGTGAGGCTTCACCTCAAATACTGGGTTCAGTTGTGGGCCCATCACTGCAAGAAGGAAGCAAGATGCTGAAGGGGTCCAAAGAAGGGCAACAAAGCTGGTGAGCAGTCTGGAGAACATGTCTTATGAGAAGCAGCTCAGGAAGCTAGGGTTGTTTAGCCGGGAGAAAATTAGGCTTAGCTGAGACCTTATTGCTCTATGCAACTGTCTGAAACAAACTTGTAGCCAAGTAGGAGTCAATCTCTTCTCCCAAGTAACAAACGATAGAACAAGAGAAAACAGCCTTGAGTTGCAGCAGAGGAGGTTTACATTGGATAGGAGAAAAATTTCTTCACTGAAGGGGTTGTCAAGCCCTGGAACAGGCTGCCCAGGGAAGTGGTGAAGTCACCATCCCTGGAGGTATACAAGCATATTGGTTAATTCAAGACATTCTAAGACAATTTTCTCCTTTAAACAATGTAAACATATCAAAAACTGTTTTCAGTTGCGAGACTCACAAAGTTAATGCATCAGTTACCATCCCTTCTTATACCCTTTAAACAAGCAACTCTTCAAATCAGCACTAACCGGTAATGAGTTTCAAAAATTAAATGGTTTGTGCTTTCACATAATTGGAAGATTACATAAATGCTGATGAAAGTGCAACCTACCAGCTAATCCGGCCGGCCCTAATCTTTAGTCTGAAAGTTCCATATTGGTTAGGATGGAATTACGGAATGTAATTGGTATCGTGAGATGGGAAGATTCCCAAATGCTGTTTCCAATTAGAACTGTTTGTTTATGCAATTCTCCAACAAATATTTTTGGAACATTTTTTGTTGTGTCTGCACTGGTGGCTATCCAAAGATATTTCTTAAAAGGACCAGGGAGCACTCTTTGCAGTCTTAGGCTGGAAATCTTCACCAATGGCTCAGAAACATAAGACAAGAAACTGATGAAGTAGTAACAGGCAAAGTGCTGATACACAGCACACACATCTATATGCTAACGCAGATTTTATTTCACCATTAAAAAAAAAAAAAGAATAAAACACTCAACAATCAAAAACCTTGGCTTTTCTAATCCCAAATTACCAAGCAGACTTCCCCCTTACATACCTTTCCATTTTCTCCCTTCAGTTTGCCAGCACCATAGAGGGTATATACTGCCACTTTAAACTGATCATAGATAAACGTTTGTATCAGTTACTGCTTCTGGAAAAAGACTGACACTAGAAGTTATGAAAAAAAAGAAAAGGAAACTCAAACATATAGCATATGAGGCCAAGATGAGATGTTCTCTGGTGTGTAGCCTGGAATGACTTTCCCATTGTGAAATTACACTGGGTGTAATTCAGGAGTTCTGAGTGGTCTTCATAAGAAAGACTTATGGTCTAATGCCTTCTCTTACCTACTCACCGTATGACCACAAGACTATTAAACACTTTTCCAACAGTACCCAGATGTAAAGATGTACTCAGCCACACACAAATACAGAACAAAAAAAAATAAAGCACTTATCTTGTGAAAGAAAACTATTCTGGAGAGTTGAAAGAAATAACTTCAATTTTCCTCCCTTCACTGGAATGAGAAGAGGCCACTTGGCTCATTTTCATATGAGTTAGGGGCTTGTACCAATTCATTACTGATGTGGATATAATATGAACCAATATGCACATGAAGAAAAATATGACCAGAAACATATATATATACATACAGAAATCTCATTGAAATGCAAGCAAATAATTACGATTTTGAGAAACAGAGGTTACTCTACTGAATAGTATTTGGTTTACCACTGATTTACTATTATGAGGTATTACTAGGAACAGGAACCTATGTAAGCAACCATGTAATTGAAACATATCAAGAGTGGAAAGAAGGAAAGAAAGAAATGGGTAAAATCAATTTAAAGATTGGGAATGAATCATTCTCCAAGAGGAAATACTTTGCAGCTGAACTTTCAAGTTTTTAACTTTAAACTTTGGCTAGTGCTCTCATATTAGCATCAGAACTTAAAAAAAA
>VWZK01016521.1:5742-173719 GCA_013396935.1 Baryphthengus martii | reverse complement strand
TCTGGACCCACTCCAACAGGTCCATGTCCATCTTGAGGGCTCCGGAGCTGAACACAGTATTCCAGGTGGGGTCTCATCAGAGCAGAACAGAGTGGAAAAATCACCTCCCTTGACCTGCTAGTCACACTCCTTTTGATGCAGCCCGGGATGAGATTGGCTTTCAGGGCTGCGTGAGCACATTGCCAGCTCATACTCAGTTTTTCATCCACCAACACACCCAGGTCCTTCTCCACAGGGCTGCTCTCAATCCACTCCTCAACCAACATATTTGTGCTTGGGATTGTCCCAGCCCATGTGCAGGACCTTGCACTTGACCTTGTTGAACTTCATGAGGTTCTCACAGGCCCACCTCTCAAGGGTCCTCTGGATGGCATCTCTTCTTTCCAGCATGTTAGCCACACTAGACAGCTCGGAGTCATCAGCAAACTTGCTGAGGGCGCACTTGATCCCACTGTCCATGTCACCAACAAAGATGTTTAATAACACTGGTCCCAACACCAACCTCTGAGGAATGCCACTCATCACTGGTCTCCACTTGGACATGGAGTCGTTGACCACAACTCTGAGTGCAACCATCCAGCCAATGCCTTGTCCACTGATGTTCCATTGATCAAATCCACCTCTTTCCAATTTAGGGACAAGGATGTCCTTCACGACAGTGTCAGATGCTTTGCAGAAGGACATGAATGCATGAACTGTGACAGCTGAGGGCTCCAGTTCATGGTCTTTATAGATAGTAACTTATCAAGCTGCTATAAGACTATGGCTTGGGGTTTCAAGCCTGATTTGAAGTATGAAGGCCATTGGTCTGCCACAACCTCTTCTCTCAGAGGGAGATGATACTATGATCCTTTCTCTAGGTTGCCTGTAGGCTGCAGAACAAAGAAAAGTGAACTGAAGGAAGCTGAGGGGGTGTTAAAGCTACGGTACCAGGCTAGCTAGTGACCTTCTCACCAGTAGCCTAATGACTTGACAGCAATTTGCAGCTGCTTGTCAGAATTTAAAGGTGAGATTTCAGTGCGGAGCATCTGAAGGATTTCCTCCAGGTACTGTAATTAGGGCATAATTAGACTAATTTACAGAGGAAGCAGGTACTGTGCCCTTCCTGGGAACACAAAGATCTCTCCTCCCGGTGCTACTGCTCAGCTGCATCCACCAATGCAGGGCCTGGCATCACATCGTTATTTCTTTCTTATTTCTGACTAATTAGGGCTCTGCTGCACGGAGAATCATGTTTGGGGAGAACAGAAACATAAGCAATCTGGGAGCAGGAGATTGGCATCTCTTAGCCACTCCTATTGCCAGGTGCTGAGCCTTTCCCTTTGATCTGTCTTGGTGGGCAAGAGGCAGCAAGTTTTTCTTCTGTGCCAGCTTTAGGCCTTGGTAAACCATTTGAGCTCACTGGTTCCTGTAAATAGAAGTAAAGAAGAGCTTCTGAGAGAAATCCCAATCAATGATGTTAGCAGCTAAAACTGGAGGACCTCTTCCATCTCACCAAGTAGAGCCTCCTAAAACTACTTCGTTTTCCTCCTTTGAAAGTAATTTTTCACCCTGCTCTCCTCATGTGAGTCACCATGTTTGAAGATGAATCCTTGTATGTTACGTGTATTGCTTCGGTCTTGATAATACAGGACTTGGGTTTATTCCTAGTCCGAAACCTTCACCTTCAAACTGATAAGGATTCCATACTTCCAGGGGTGGAAGACTGGAGAAATCCCTGGTGTTGGCTAAGAGGGTGAGAATCACACTGTGTTTTCATTCACACTAGAAGCACTCACCTCCTTGAGGGTATTTATGATCTTACACAATTCCGTTGATGACATTTACTAAAACGCCTTTGAATACTCAGCAACAAGAGCAGCTCACTCAGCACCAAGAGTGGCTTGGAAATTTTGTTGGGTGCCTTTCGCAGGATTAAATGACTTCAGTGGAAAAAATATCCTTTCTATCAAAGTTTTTTCCTCACCTCAAATATAATGCAAAAGCTTTTCAGAATATATTTCAGGGCAGCCGGGAATAGAATGTTCTTGCCCTTATTTAAATTTCACTTGAAAAATAGTCACGTTTTCATTTTCCCTTCACCTCATCTTCCCTTCATTTAAACTGGGTGAACGCTTCTTTCCCATTTCAACCCTTGCAGGCCTTTTACCACCTACGCCGCTTTGTTTCAGGCTATTTTAAAATTTCAGGACTTCAATTTCTATGAAACTGAGCAAAATGCTGGCATGATAGATATCATTAGCAAGATTAGATCAAAACTATCCTTTTATACGGGGATGTCGTAGACAGAAATATTCAGGTCCCTGCATTCTTCAAAATAGGCACCTCTTGAACATTATAAGAGGAAGTTAGAGAAGATGGCTTTCTTTCTCTAACATGTTGCTTTTTCAAATATATATCCCTGCCAGGCATGCTAAACAATGAAGCTGCACTGAACAGTATTGATTAGCATATCATTAGTTTCACAAGTAGAGCCTGGGACCAGGGCTGTGCTGTGGGTGAGCCTGAGGATGTCAATGACACCTGTGAGCAGAATTAAGATGAAGGTGGATGATGCTCAAACATGAGTTCTCAACAGCAGCAGAACCCTTCAGATGTTCCTAGCTGGCTATAAATAGGAACCTGGACTGAACAGGACACAGGCTGGCAACCTGATTAAACACTCTGTGTCCATCTGAGTAGCTCCACTGAACTTAAACGTACGTCTCAAAGTTGAAACCAGAATAGTTGAGGAGCCGCTTGCATCCAGATGACTTACTGAAGTATGAACATGGTGTTGCCACTGAGGCTGTCAGAGACTTTAAACGGCACACAGTGATAGTACTAAATTAAAATACAATCAATTACACACTCTCCATGTGCCCCTTATATGTCCTGCCTCAGTTTCTCCAGGAAGCACAGTTCTCCGAGAATTAGTTTGTGATACATTGCTTCTGTGTGGAGGCCATTTACTCCAGGGCTTACCACATTTAGCTATTAGAAGATGATATCATCACTTATGTAGTGTCACTTGTGTATCTTTTTATGGTCTTTTTGCTTCCATGTCTTTTGTTGCTCTTGTGAGGCAGTATCACAGAGCAGGTCACTTTAGCCTACTACAAGAGGAAGAATTAGCCAATGCGACACGTATTCAAAACTGACATGTAAGTCATGCTCAGATTCAGCTCCGTTATCTGTAGCCATCTAAAATTTAGGAATCTAGTCTAAATTAGTTCCTAGAATCTATTAGTAGTTTGTGGAGAGAAAGAGGTAGGTCCAGGAGATAAAACATCCCCTGGTAAGACAAGAGTCCAAGGTAGGTTAGAAGACTGATGCTCTGGGGCACATGTTTCTTCTGGCTGAGTTTTACCCTACCCACCATGAGTTTGGATTTTAGAGCTGGCTTTCTAGATTAGGTTTTTTTATTTTTAATACTACCCACAATTTAATATAGTGTGATGGAATTTAGCCTACATTAGCCTAACTGCTCTGGTCAGGCAGCGAGAGCTGTAACTGGTGCAGTGGCATTTAAGCACTTACCTCCTGGAGAAAGAAGCTGGGATATGGGATGGGAAAGGACCTTCTAAGTAAAACCTAAATTATTGGCATATATATGGCAAATGTTTCTGCTATTGCTTGATCAAAAAGGATGACTTAGTACTTCACCACTTTGTCAATAGGAAGTCCTCTTGTAATTTTCAACCTTTTTTCATAGAATCATAGAATATCAGGTTGGAAGGGAACTCAAGCATCATCTTGTCCAACCTTTCTTGGCAAAAACACAATGTAGACAAGCTGGCCCAGCATCCTGTCCAGAAGAATCTTAAAAGTGTCCAATGTCAGAGATGCCACCACTGCCCTGGGGAGATTATTCCAATGGCTGATTGTTCTCATTGCGAAAAAATTTCATCTTGCATCCAATTGGAATTTCCCCAGGAGTAACTTCTACCTTTTCCTCCTCCTCTTTTCCTTGTGAGTCCTTGTAAAAAGGAGTCTCCCTGCTCTTTATAGCCACCCTTGAAATATTTGAACATGGCATTAAGGTCTCCCCTAAGTACTCAAGGCTGAGCAAACCCAGTTTTCTCAGCTTCTCCTCATATGGCAGCTTCCCAGTACTTTGATCGTCTTGGTGGCCCTTCTCTGGACTATCTCCAGCCTGTTCACATCTCTTTTTTGTATAGTTTTTCACCTGTATAGAGCTGCTTGTACTAAGTTATGAGCTGGGATTGTCATGTGGTTGAAGAACTCTTTCCCAATCCTGCCATCTTCTCTCCGCTCACCTTCCCCTGTGCTTGGATTTTGTAGGGCAGGCTTTCTCACCCTTCTCCTGATCAGACATGTATTGCCTTCACTTCTGCTTTGAATTCTCCTGTAACACAGAAGACCAGATAGGTGAAGTATGTAGAACTTGGTGGAGGACATTTCCTAGCCCAGTGAATAAGGTGGTACCAAGGAAAGAGAAGGGATATGAGAAAGTGGGTGTCCATTTTTGCTCCCCTCTGCCCCAGCCAAAGCTGCACACAGAGGAAGGAGGTTAATAAGGAAGAAGCAGCAGAAAAGAGAATCAAAGAAAGTCATGATTTTTGCTTTGGCCAGGAAGGCAACCCTGACTGAAATATTTCAAGAGTGAGTACAATGAAAAAGATGATGTTATTTCACTTTTACTCAAAGTTAACAACTACATTTTGTGGTCTTTTCCATTAAATTTTGTACTGAGTTCATGTCCCTGAGAAGTGATGACAAGACCTAAATACAATGCCACTCTGCTAGGGAGCACTCAGCTGGCATGACAGAGGGAATTTACGCTGAAGGGCAGGAGTCCCTGCTACCTATCGTTGCTGAAGAAACAAAAAAGGTGATAACTGGGCCTGGTTAGGTGGTTTGGGTGAGCATCATACATCTTTTACACAGGCCACTGGGAAGTTTTTATTAGAAACAGATTGAATTCATGACTAATCTGAACCATATTTAAACCGTGACCTCACTCATTCATTAACTTCTATCTCAGTAGGATGCACTGAAGTGAGGAAAATGAGGTGTGTGCTTTTTCTTCACATCACTTGTTCATATGTGCCGTCTTTTTCCATGAAAAATTTCAGCCTACAAACAAAAATTACTAGATGTGGAAAGAAACCCCAACTGTAAATCTGAGTCCTGTGAGGCCATAGCACAATACTTCCTCTGGAAGCATTTCTTTCCCTTTTAGGTGTAATCATGCACGAAGTTTAGCATTAAAAACAACAGAGAAAATTCTTATTGATTTATGCAACATTGTGAAGGCATAACTAGAAAAAAAAAAAAAGGCAAGAAGTTATCCCTGAAGTACATTTTAAAGGATATGCACTGCATAACAAATGGATTTTACAGTAAAAGTATGGGGAAATATATTAAATTAAAGTTTGCTCATGGTTCCTGAAGTAGAAATGCATAAATGAAAATAAGAGTGGGACGAAAAGGTTATGCAGGCATTTCAGTGTGAAATCTTACAGCTCTGGAGAAAAGGAAACAATCAGAAATGGTTATATACCCCAAACCAGCATTTTGTTAGAGATTCATGAATTTGCAGAAGTTTATATGCTTCAATCTCACTGCCAACCGCAAAAATTAGTGACTTTGTTAGAAGTCCTACTCATACTGCTAGATTTCAAATACTTAACTGAAACTACTGTGTGCGTCTGCTTGGCAAATGTTTATCTATAGGAAGAAAAAGACTTTTCAGAGTAATTTATCCCATCCTGAGGTCTGAGTCCCTGTCTGGAGGACTCTGGCTCTCCTCCCTGGCTACACAGGCTCCTTAGAGAAAGGATGAATGTATTTTTTTCTACTTGATGGATTAACTCTGGTCTTTAATGTTACTCTGGATATTAGTTTTTCAGAGCTCATGTAGTGATCCCAGATATAAGGAGATCTGCTGTGAACTGAAAATATGATAAAGAAGGTGAAATTTGTTCAGTTCAGGACTTGATAGACAGGCAGCTCAAATAACATGCATACATATTGTCAGATTCCTGAAATCACGTGTTTCCTAATGCAAATGGAGCCACTGGAGCAACTTCTAAAGGGAAGAAAAAATACCTCTGGTAATGAGATTGGCTATCTTTCAAATAATACATTTTGCTTTATCTGTTGGGCTTGATGCATGGGAACAACAGGTGAGTTCAACAAATAATGATTATGAACTCCTGTGTTACTGCGACTCGGCAGATACCTGTAGGGGTCAAAAACCAGCTCAATATGGGGCAATTTTGAATGGAACATCAAAGAGGAGTGTGAGGACGTCTGGACATAGCACCAGTGAGGGGCAGCAGAGTTCTAGTGTGTTCCCAGTAGACACTTTGTAGATTTGGGTCCCTGCTCTGGCAGCATTTGGACTTCATGTCAAAGCAAGAGATGGATACGATCACTTGAAGGAAAGCTGAGAGCAATCCTGCGTTCCAGTTAATCCCTTTGTGTTAAGGCTTGTGGAAAGACAGCAGAAATTGGGTTTGTTTTGAGGTACTAATGAGTCCACTAAACGGGATGTGGGATAAATTTAAAAAAAACTGGTTAAAGGAGCTTGTTTCTGGTTTGTAGAGGAAGATGAAATGATCAAAGGGAGCTCACTGAGAGTGACGTGCCCAGCTTAGCCGCAGCCAGGTGACTGAGCAAAAGGAAAGCTGTGGTAGCCAAAGAGCAGAAGGGAGATGAACAGAGAGGGTTTATCGGTGTGCACAGCCAACATAGGGGAAATACCATTTGAGAGGGTTTTGTTAAAGAAAGGACTTGTAAGAAATAGAAGGGAGAAATTTCTATCCTGGCTAAAATGAAAAAGCAACAACCCTAAGTAACAACTAGGTGAGTGCAGTTCTGCAGCAGAGGTAGGATGGAAAGAATGATCCGATCAACATAAGATCTTGAGTCTAAGCTGGGATAATTCTGAATTATAATCAGTCTTGTGGGATAAAACCTTGATAAAGCATCTCCAGTTTTTCTGGTGTACAGTTGAGAAGTTGCTTTCATTCCCACTTTCACAGGACAGTTACACACAATAATTTACTAGCCAGTAAACACCACATCACATGGGGAGTGGCACAAACTGCTCTTAATCAGAGCAATTAGGAACGACAGAGCAATAATTTCACTCAGATATAAGTCAGCTGGTATAGAGAGCTAGTTCTGTTAACAGCACATGATTCTTGAAATAAATCATATAGACAGAGGGACCAGCACTGGAAAACCAGTGATGATTAGAGACGAGGGGATGGAAAGACTTTGGTAAGTAAGCCCTGTGAAGTGCTTGCTTTGGTGTGGCTGCTCGGTAAACCCCTACTCAACTACCTTACTCTGCAAGTATCAACGTTACAGACACAGAGTTTCCAAAGGCAAATTCCTCAGATGCTCACCGCTCTGCTCTTGAATGTGTTTGCAAGTGCCTCGGTTTTGGAGGCGTGTGTTTATCCAGATCACCAGTCTCTTGGTGGTAATCATCTACCTGTGTCTTTTGGTCTGGTAGAAGGGCTTGGAGCAGCCCTTATAGATCTGGCCTGGAGCAGGACACAGAAAGATATTGTGACACCCTTTCATCCAACTGATCAGCAGTTAGAGTACTCTTGGAGGTGTGGGAGGTTTAATTCCTTCTTCTGCCTAAAGGAAACATAGAACCACAACTCCTAATCTACGGCAAAGACTTTATCACTTGGTTTGAGGATGTTCACAAAAGCATCAGGGAGTAGCTCCTCTCCTCTAGTTTATTGAAGTGGTTTCCCTTTGATTTAAATACATTCTGTAGGTTAGGAGAGAGACTGTGAGCATGATTGTTTTCCTTAATGGTAAGTCTAACCTTGGGATGAAAAAGGAAAATCGTTTGCAGTCTTTGCTTCACTGAGTACCTAAGGGAGGAAATATAAACTAATATAATGTTGGGGGCAGGCAGGAGGAAGTTCTGTGTCGTTACTGGATTCACATAACCTTTTTGAGACTCTCAATCCTCAAATAGTCCAATGTCAACATGATGTACACACTGCTACCAAAATTGCTCTTAGTATTTCATAGAACAAAACCCGTTGGGCGCATTGAGGGGAGATGTGGATTAAGATCAATACAAGCAGGGCAAGAGAACTGATCTTGAGAGTCTACCATGTCTAAACTATTCAATGAATAGTTTATTCATTGAAATTTTGGACGAAAGGCATAGCTGTGGCTTCTCCAGCTGTGTTTTGTAAGGAGCCTGGGTAGAGAAAACACAGTTATGGAGTGCTTATGTTCCCCTTATGCTTTCCCCATGCAAATCTCTCTGGCAGTACAGGAGGAGGAATTGCTATCTCACGGGTCCTCCCTGGGTAAGACATGATCTAGCCCCTCAGCGACTCTGACCTCTCAAAGCAAACACCACGTGCACTGGATACACCATATGCAGCAATTTAAGTGCATGAAGTGACTACTGTTATTTTTGGTGCATCATGGATAAAACAGGAGCTAAAGAAGGATTTTACAGCTTCTAATTTTGAGGGCTCTCATCGTGAAATCCTGTTGACTCACAGCAGAGCACATGCAAGCAACTGTGCATACTGATGGGAATTAAACGTATCTTACGACCAACAAAATACAGGAACGTGTAGTTAGTTGGAAGGAAACACCTGGGCCATCCAGTGTAACTCAGAACACCATGAACACCAGGAAAGATCAAATCAATGTTGCCTTTAGATGAGTCTACAGAAGGTTTGTTGTCTATGTGTAGTTGCTCTGATACACGTGTGTGAATACGTGCGGTTGCATCTGCAAAGCAAAGGTACTGGTGCCTGAAGGCTTTGTGTGTGTGCTAAAGAAAGTGGTCAGGGATGTTTTTCTTATCTTGAGCTCCTGCAGCAGGAGGGAATTAGTTATGGGAAAATACGGATGGATCAGCCTAACACCAGCTTCTAGTTAATGACAGGTCTGGTTAGGCATAGCTTAGCCATCAAAAAGATGATCATGGATAAGCATATCTGATCTACAGCCATTCAGGTCCCTAGCCCAGATCCTCAAGGCAGTCAATAGATGTGAAGGTTCTGTTCTTCTCTGAACAGGTGGGCCATAGACCACACTGCAGGATGCAGGAGGCATGCTGGCCTGCTTTTCATCTGAAGCATTTCTGAAAAGAAAGTCAAAAGACATCTGAGCCCCACCCTGCAAAGCAATTGTCAAGATGGATCCGATCTAACTTCTGGTGGGTGAATTAACTGCAGGGTCGTTTTTAAAAAGAAAGAGAGAAAAAGGTAACACAAGGAAGCCCTGTCTGGTCTGAAAGACATTCTGAAGTGGGGGACAAGCCTCCCATTTCTACTACTGCCGTGTAACATGCTGCACCCCCCTACACTGCGGTGTCAGTGATATATTTGCTTTCAGCTCCCTCTTGCTTGAGTCTACTGTAGGCTTAAACCTGCCAGATACTCAGGAGAATTGACTGAAATCTGACAGGTAATCAACTAGTCCTCCCAACAAAACATGCAATTTAAAAACAAAGTTTGATCTGTATAAAGCTTAATCTCAGAGCAGCTAGAAAAGGAATCTGCCTCAAGTTTAAGAACTAAAGTTACCTGAGTTCAAGTCTGTGCACTTCTCTTTGGTTTCTAATTTTTGCACTAACCTAGCTGCGTGATTTTTTCCCTCCTAACAGGAAATGAGTTTTTAGCTCTATCTTTGGGCATATAATTGATTTCTCATCATACTGGAGTTCCTATCAACCTGTGCTAATTGACACCCTAAGCAGTCAAATTAAAGAGGGAGGAGGCTTATTCTGTCATCCCTGGAAGCAGTTTCTCCAAAATAAGACTGGAACATGCTGGCAGAGCAGCATGATCAAGGTAGGCTTTACAATGCCTGTGCCGTTACTGTTTTGAAGAGATACAAGGTGGGTCCCTAGAGATTCAGTATATTACAGTTTGCCCTGCCCTAAATTCACTTCAATCTGTTTCAAGAGATTATTGATCTGAATGTTAAAGTCATTAGCCTCAGCATTTAACTGAGGATATGAAAAAGTACATTTAAGTCAGCATCAGCCAGTCAAAGACACATGTGAGATGGAAGCCATTACCGGAGTTGCCACGAATTGATCCAATAAAAGATAATATCTCTGCTTTAAATTCTTGGTTTCCAGACGTCACATTTTCTTTCTAGATACAGTTATGGCTCCATGGTAAACCACTTGGAAGTTTTTTTGTATTTTTTTTTTTTCTTACCAAGTCAGTAGCATGCAAAAGAAAAACCAGGAAGGTGATAACTTTTAAAGAGTAGCTATAAACGGTTATATCAGAGAGGGCAACAGGAGATAATAATTGGGTGTGATTTATCTTCTATTCTGCCCTTTGGACTGATAAATAATCATGTACAGTGGCTTGTGAGATATGTTTTGAACTAATAAGTAGGAATGTGTCCTTTAGCACATGCAGTTCTCAGATACTCTGGGCATAAGGACAGTATGGTTTAGGGCTGAGAAATTCTAATTAGCCTGAGGGAAGCAGAGACTCAGCCCCATTCATCTGAAGCCATAGGGTGGGACTGAAGTGTCAGAATTAACAATTGGAGGATGTGAATAATCGGCTCTGTGAGCTGGGACTCATCCAGAGCCCTTAATATTTGGAAATTCTCTTAAGCCATGCAGCATGAGATTTAACATCCTTTCTTAATAGTTTGATAGGGTGAATTATTTTAATTAAAAAATTTAATCGTCAATAAAAATAACTGTGTATACTCCTGATACCTATGTAGATGTGCTGTCCCATTTAGAATTCTGCTATTTTCTGGCCTCATCCCCATCCTATAGCAATTAATTACAGTTTAATCACATGGTGAGTTAGAAATGACATTCCTTTGATCTGCCTTTCATTCCTCACCACTTAATTTCTTTCAATATCTATCTGGACTCATGAGAAAGAAAGAATCTTCTCCAGAGCATTCATTATCTTACAGTCTTTTACCACATCCCGTCCTAGCCATCTGCTTTCTAAAACACATAAATGCAGCCTTTCTGAGCTCAGAATTTAGAGTAGGGTGAAATGTCCTTTGAAAAACAGATCACTTGCCCTTGGAAACTTTTTCCTATGAAAAGCATCTCCTGACAGGCTACGTTCAGCAGTGAGCTACTACCCATGTTTGAATGCCGCTTAACTTACCATCTTCACGTTTCTCACTCATATGGGTCATTTCATTGAAAGGGATAAAGGCATCTTGACTTATAGCAACCCTGAGGCTCAGATTCACTCCCAATTTAGATGTTGGCTCTCATTGCTCAATTCATCTTGCCTAATCTGTTCACTACAGTTTGGTATACCTCACTTAAAGTGCAGAAATGCGAGTGTCCTGGTCATTTATGTGTGTGGTGACATTCTCTGACACACATCTCCATTCCATAGCAGTGCTCCCAAAAAACAACCAGCCAACCAAAAAAAAAAAAAAAAAAAGTAAAATCTTAACCAGGTCAAATGATTTAACTATTTCCCTCCTTCCTGACTCTGCTCCCATATAACTGGAAAACCCTTAACTAAAGCCCATGATACAGGAATTAACTTTTTAAAAAAGTGTAAGTTCCAACACCTGATTCCAGCTCTTCTATCATGTATGTGAAAGTTTGAAACTATATAGGAGTATTCCCAGTAAAAAGATGCTGCTCTTTGCTGGAGCAGCGAGCTGTCACCAGCTAATTTGGGACTTTTGTATGATAGGATTACTGTGTTCCTGCATCTAGGAAATACAGAGCATAAGTGATGGGCTTTCCTTTGAAAGCAGGTGTTGTGGGTCTGGGCTGTGCTGGCTCAGGGATCAAAAACAGGAGATGAAGACATGAATGGTTTGGTGTCTTCCGTGCTCTTTCTAGGTCTCATGTAAGATAGAGTCATGCTTCAGCCCTCGGTTATGTAGATATGCTAAGATAATTGGGAGTCTGAGGCCTTGCTTAATGAATTTAAGGTAGAGATAACTGACTATAAATAGACTTGGAAGAAAAAAAAGGTAGCACCACAGAGGGACCAGAAGTATTTAAGCTAAATAATGGTATACTTTAGTAAATAAGTGTTGAAGGTTAGAAGGATTTAATCTTTTTTTTTTTTTTAAACCAGTGAAAGTCTGCATAGGTAAACCCCTCTGAAATGACCCACAAGAGGATAGTAAGGAAGAAATAAAATCCAATAGGGAGAAAAAAATATAATGGGTTCATCTTCAATGTCTGCCCTTCTGCTTCTGAAAAAAATAAACCAAAACCAGTTTGCTTCTAGGGCACTTAAACTTGAAAGCTAGGACAGGGATAATGGGGAGGGGACAGGAGCGCTTGGAAATTGTTTCAGCAGTAAGAATAGAAAGAAGAGCTAAAGGTTAAAAAAAAATAATAAATGTTTGAAATGTGATACTGTCAAAATTGGACCTGCCCTCACAGCAGGGAGCAGAAAGAAAAAGCTCAGCACCTGAGATTGAAAAATGCAGGAGTAACACAACAAATGGCAAGTCCTTACTTGTGGTGGTTGTGTGTTGATAGGCACAGAGGGCAAGAAGATGCATCAGGAAAAGTCAGATGGGTGTTTGCCCGTCACCTCATTAACACCAGCAGGTTCTTGCCTGGTGCCGTCTTGTTTCAGAGCTATCGAGAAGTCCTGGACACAGCCCCGTCACCACGGTGCTATTTTTATCCACAAACAGAAGATTTCTGAGTCGGAAAGGACTTCGGTTGGCAAAAGGGAGCACATTCCTTTGATTTTAGGAAAGACTCACAGCAGCTCTCTGTATTCAGGAGCAACAGGCAAACTTTGTGCTTGGTTTATTCCCTGGTAAAACTGCAAGGAGCATGTGAAAATGCACAAAATATTGTAAAAGACAGAAAAAGCCTGCTATGTTGTTTGTTTGGGTGTTTTTTTGTGAGGAATGAATCACTTCTAACTCCAGCTTCATTGTTAGACTCAGTTTTCAAGCGTCAGTCCTGAAATATAAACTGAAAACAAAATAGTTCTGTTCCAGACAAAAGAAAGAGGGGGGAAAAAAATCTTTGGGATGCCATTTTTCCAGGTCTAACTCAGGCTGGCAGTCATCATGGTTAGCTATATGTTATAGCACGATCTCATTATCACAAAATGTAATTTTCTGCGTCATTCAAATAAAATTTTATTCAGCTACTATCTCCATCACTCTGCTTTTGCAAACAGCACATTAACTGCATGTCTCTAAAGGGATTGCTGCTCCTCACGCCAACACACTTGCTTTCAGAGAAGAAACAAAACAAAACCAAGCTTCAATATTATCCATAGAAACTCTGTGCTTTGTCACGAGCCACCACTTGCAGCAAGAGAAGCTCACCTAATGCTGTCAGTGATGCTGTGGGTGTAGGTGAGTGGGGAAGCACATGTTTGGGATCTTAGTCCTTCCCACTACTTAACATAATCTAGATTGTTGCGGAGCTTCTCTTATAAACACTCTGCCTTCTAAGGCACGTATGTTTATTTTGAAAAGACACCACCCAGAAGAGCAAGCTCACTGCAACTGGTAAGTTATTAGAACTAAGAAAGAATGCAGATAGAGCGAAGCTGATTGAGAAAGAAAGAATTCGTTATTTTGCATGGGAATAGGATAAAGGGGTAAATTAAGGGTTGGAAATAGATGTTGCAGATCAATATTGTTCTCTGTGCAAAGAGAAATTTCAAATCTCCTAGCTGTCTGTCAGTAGTGACACTAGTTCATTATTGTGCAAAATTTTTGTTATTTTCTACCTCTAATTGAAATGCAGTGAAGACTCTTGTTTGAGTGAGGTGTCAGGATCAGCTGTCAAAAACCAACTGTAACGGAGGGGGAAATACCATGGAATCTGTAACTTCATTAGTGGTATTGCCTTCCCCATTATGAGGGCATTCTGTTCTCAGCCTCACGTTGTTTTAGTTACCTAGTTGAGGCAAAGGTAACAGTTTAAGCTATTTACTGATAAAATAAAAGAAATCCAGGTTGTCTGGAGCTTCCAAATAGCTAATTATTCTGTGCTGCATGTGGAAATTGGGATGCTAGTCTCTGAGCTGTCCTTGAGGATCTTGGTATTAGTATCCATAATGAAGTGTGATGTAATAAATTAAAAGAGTAATCTGTTTATTTAGTTGCTGATCCCCAGCTTGACTTTACAATTTAGTGGCTTGCGGAAAGTTCTGTAAGTTATGGTCTTGTACACAGTTGTATTAGGTTTATTATAGAAATGAAATTAAGCTTTCTAATAGACTATTCTGACTTCCTTCTTTTTTTTCTTTTTTTTTTTTTCATCCTGGATAAAATGCCTATATGCTGGCTGCTTCTAGAGCAGCAGGAGCTATTCCAGAGAGTATCTGGGAAAGGATGATTGCTGTAGTGGCAGATTGTTGTGGTGATACTGATCTTAAGACATGGTGCAGCCTTCTCCACTTGGGATTGACCGGTTTGGGTCAATTAATAGGTTCAGCTTCTCAGGTGAGTTTGACAGTTAGGGATGAGAAAACTCTGGTTTTCTTTTTTTAAAAAAAAAAAAGAGAAAAAGTAGAAATTGAGAGCAAGCTGGAGATGAAAGTCCTAAGATAAAATTACTGTTGAGATCAAATTCTCTGGGAAAGCATGGTCAGCAGTGAGGAAGGAGTCTGTTTGGTAGGTTGTGAGGGATGGGGGACATCGTACCTGTAAGTGGTTCCTGCGGGGTGCAACTACAATGTATGGTCCCACTGCAGAAAGTTTTGTGGAACAGCATTGCAGATCAGCTCAAAGAGGATGAAATTAGCTGTTCACCAACTCTTTGTCTCTCGAATACCACCGAAGAGGGCTGAAGGAGGGGCTCCAAGCAGAGTAGTAGTTGTCAACATGCAGATGAGAACCACTGAAGGCTTAAGACTAAACATACAGGCAGGGGTGTCTGGAAGTCTGGGTTGTTTGTCTTGGTAGGATGGGGTTTTTGTGACTTATTTGAATTTCCTGGAGCGATGCTGGAAGAATCATGTAGCACATTGTCCCGGAGGAAAGGCAAAATCATTTTCAGAAGGAAGAGAAGTTGTGGGCAGCCACTTTGACTGTTGTACAGGCTGGTTGTCTCAGCGGTGATCACAAAGTACCAGGATCAGGATGCGAGCATGGGTGGCATTTCTAACAGACCATTAAAAGACCATGATTTTATTACGGAGGGGTGTTCCACAGGAATAGAATGACCAACCCCGCTCCCAGGGAAAGCAGCTGCCTACCTTCCCCCGCAGCACAATGACTAAACTTTACATCCTGTTTGACTCATTTGAAGCGTTGGCCTCCACGGAGCTTTTGCATGCTATTTTTCTGGCTCGACTGGAGTTTAGTGGTTCCCTCATTCTGAGTGACCTCCTTTCTGTTATGAACTCAGGTAACTTTTCCCACAGCCCTTTCAATGTGCATTGCTGTGGTTTCCTGGACTTGGCAAGTTATTGCACACGCCCTTCTAATCAAAGGCGATGCCAGGTAGAACTTGCTGGAGTGTTCGCAGTGGTTTGAACGCGGCGAAATGTAGTGTGTGAAAGGAGAGACTTCAAAGGACATTTGAACTGATGAAGGTTTTGAATGTTTAGTGATAACTACACTCCACTGAAATTACCAGAGATGAAGGTGAATGGTAACAGCTTGTGAAGGAAAGTAAAAGGTTGTGGGTGTTCTCCTGGGTATTTGTGTATTTCCCTTTGGGATGTCCATTAGTGAGGTGGGTTGGGGACCTCTAGCAGTTCTGATCTTGCTTTGCTTCTTTTAACTCTCCTCTGGAGATCAGACCTTCCCTGATACATATTCTTTAGCTTTGCTGTCTCTCCTGCTGGTATTTAGTTACAGATTCATTAAGTACTATTTTCCATGGTTAGCTTAATTAGGGACTCCTTGGCTCTGATAAAAGTTTGTATTAAAGCTTATATAATCCCTGCCTGGCTTATTTGCTTGCAGGCTAATTCTCCAGCCATGTTAACTTAATAAGACATCTTTTAATATTCTGCTCCACCTGTGTTCCTGTGATCCTAGTGGAAAGCTGTACTGGGAAACTCAGCCAGCCTGTAAGCAAGGGGGATGCTTCAAGGCACTGATTTTCAGACCTGCTGCAACTTCACAGTAACACTGAAGCCAGTGGAACGGACCCCAAAATTACAAATGTCTGGGCTCTTGCTGGAGATGGGGTCTAAATTATGCACTTGATGATTGCTTTTTTTACAACAATATTTTTGCTCTGGATATGCACTAGGTAAGATGTATGGGATGAAATTCTGGTGTCTAAAAGACTGTTTATTGATTGTGATAGTGCCAGATACCAGTTGCTCTCAGGCCCCTAACTTGGGTGTGCAATGTTCTGGTGTCTGAGTTATTCACACAGTGCTGAGAGATGTGACACAAGACCTGTAGGAGCTCTGTTCTCTTCTGCAGCAGCTGCTGGAGCCTAGCAGGGAAGCCTGGGGCATCTCAGATGGCATCCGACATCTCCATTTAGGCAGCTGAATCCCACCATGGGTGAAAACCTGTCTGATATAAAAGCATGTCCTCTTTTGCCATAGAAGAGTCTTGTATTAAAGAATATTCTATCTAAATTTGACAGCTTGTATTTTAAATAGCACACACTGTGGAGAGCAGTGGTTTTAATGTTTGGCACTTCTGGACACGGTTACAGTGACTAACAACCAACACAACTCTTCTGGAAATACAAAAGTCTACTAAGCCACAAGGTTTTAGCACTTCAATCAAAGAAAAGATGTCTCATATTTCCATGTTATTTGTCATTTCTGTGCATGTCTTTTTAATTGAGAATAACAAGCGGTAATATAATTGGAAGACTATGTAAAATTCCTTTTTATCTGAAGTTTCAGGAAAGAAAAAAAACACGTGGAAAATAATCTGAATAAGGTGGGGAAAGCAACTGAAACCCTGTGAGGTGTTTTGGTTGGAAGGCTTTCCCCAGGCACTGTACTTTGAGATGCCTTCTTGCATAAGCATCTTGTAACACAAGGCTGGGTCGTGTTGTCATGGAGACTTTCAGAACACCTCATCATTTTGGTAGAAAAGACAAATTTCAGAGTGGCTGTCAGTGTATTAATTTAGTCACAGGACCAGACTTCCCACCAGTACTATCCCGTCAGTCCTCATTCTTGTTTACATTAAATCTTTTTTATGCCGCTACAGAGCATAAGGGTGGTTGCATGTTCTTTTATGAAGCTGTCTCCATGTGAATTCACAGCTCACAGTGCAATAAATTAGTGTGAAGATGGATTTATGGCCAGGCTGAGAAAAGTGTGCAGAAAGGCTTCAGTTTCATGAAGGAAGAAATCTGTGTTGCCGTCACCAGAAATTTGATTTACTGTTTGCTCTGTCATGTGGCGCTGACTGCCCGGAACCTGGAGAAAAAAAACATCCAGTTGCTGTGCATGTGATGCCTGAGCTAAAACCTGAATAGCACCATTATTTCTCTCTGTGATGATTCCAGATTCAGCACTGTGTACCCCAGCTGACATTGGAAATGCTGGATTGGAGTGCATTTAGTTCCAAAATGGTTTGCGCGTGTTAGGCTTTCTCTGCTCTCAAAGACTCGAAATACAGAGATAAAATTTCCTGGCGCAGTGCCCAGTGTTAGGAAAGCTTCAGACCTCCAGGGCCAGTGGTTTGAAATGCACACAGGTGCCCACCTCTCCTTCGATTGGGATTTGCCCTCCAGTTATGCAGCAAAATGGATATCACTCCTGTTTTCTGCAGGGTTGGCCTCAGGCACCTAAAAGGCTTTAAGAGAAAATCAATGTGTAACTGTTGCAAGTAGCTTCCAAACATGATTTTTGCTCTGGATTGTCTTTTAACCTTCCAAACATCCTCAGCTCAAGTTTACCCTGACATCCACCCCAGCTTTCCTCTTTGAGAATTCATGAAACCTCCCTCACTTCATCCTCTGCCCCAGCCTCGTGCGTCCTCAGACCTTCATGATGCTCTTGCTTCAATCTCTCTGTTCTGTCTGCCAGTCGCCCTTCTGCAGGAAAACAAGGAGGTTACCAGATGCTGCTGGTATCAGACAGATATGAAGAATTTCCTGGGATGTAAATCCCTATCCGGGCCCTTCCCCAGAAGGTACGTGTAGGTGGAGCTGACAAATGCCATGAAGCACTCACAAGGCTATTTCAGACAGATGATGTAGAAAGAAAATGGACCTATGGTACTCTAGGTTGCTGTGTCCTGTCTCCTGTCCCTCAGATTTATTTCACCTTTGCAGGACATAAAGATTACGTGAAAGCTATTTTAGGCTGATGTCCTGAAAGGACTGTTTGTCCCTATGACTACCTTATTTCTCTTTTTTTTTTTTTTTTTTTCTTTCTTTTTTATCCTGTCCTCAGCCAGAGGCAAACCCAAGTGTCCCTGGATGATTTTAAATTGTCAGTGTGCATTCTCACTATATCTTTCCAAGTCAATTGATCTCAGGACTCTGAGATAAGACACCCCCACACACACCTCTGTTTCAGGAAGCAAAGGAGTCACACTTTGGATTTTAACTGCTTGGTGAGAAATATCTTTGCTTTCCCCTTCTGAATGATGTTTTCTTTCATGCTAAAAGATTGAGGGGGTGGTGGGAAACCAGTAAAACCCCGACTCATTGTAAAGAGAGAAAAAGTTCCCCGATGCCCAAAGGCTCTTCTCTTCCTTTTTTGCCTTCGAGACTTCTCTTTCAAACATCTCCCCAAATGCTTCAGTCCTCCACTTGATCACACCTGCCCCCCAGACACAACATCTCCCACCCAATGGGTGGTCCTGGTCTCTAAACAGATAGAGCCAGGGGTGCCTCACTGGCAGAGCGGCAGAACAGGATGGCTCCTGCTCGCTCCAGGATGAATTACGTGGTGAGGCTCAAGTACCCTTGTAGGACCACTTGGTCTCTGACACCTCTATGCAGAAAACCCAAACTCGTGTTGAGACAAGTGACAATACACTTGAGCGATGAGACATAACAGCTCAGTGTCATAGATGTAAAGGTACTGAGTTGGTTGGTAGGGATTGCTGTGGATGGAGTAACACCCAAAGCTTCACTAGCCAGAGCTGCTCTTGAAAATGAGCACAAATTTGCCTGCTAAAGGGATGATAAATTTTATGAATCTCCCTCTGTTTCTTCAGGGTGCTGGATCCATTGGAAATGCTGAGGGAAACATCATCCTTAACCTGCTGCTGATACTGCCAGACAGTTTCCCACAAGTCTGATATGGCCCCAGATTCCTAGAGATGCTCACAGACAGGGGAAGGAAAGTCAGGTCTGAACTGTTACACTGATTATTCTTGTGGAGCATCTTGGCATCTCTTCTGGTCCCAGCTTAAGTCAGTGTATACCTGTCAATTCACATTTCCTGGGGATAGTTTCCAGAGAATGTTTTGTTCTGCTAACAGCCTCACCCTCTTCGTCTTTACGTCAGTGTTCAGCTTCAAGAAATGCAGTGAGGTAGAAAGGGAACTATCTGGTATCTGTCCTCACCTGCAAGTGTGTTGTATTCTGTAGCACTGAGAGCTTCCACAGACTCTGAGTTCCTGCATTGCTTCTCAAGAATGACCAAAGACAAAGGTGCTAGGTGTCCTCAGTAGCAAGAAGCAAAATCTTTCTAAAGGTAGGCATTTATTCATTATGCTTTTATTTTCTTTTATTTTTGGTGGTGTATACAGGGATTTCCAGAAGAAAGTATTTCAGTTACTGCTTTGCTGACCAGGGACATGTTTAAGGCCATGTTTGTACCCAAAGCCATTGAAAGAATTAGAACAGGTTTGCAGGAACAGAAGAGGACTGGTTAGGGCTGTAGTTTTGGCAAGACTCTAGGCAGGTTATTTCAGGCCTTTTGACTCATACTGTTGAAAAGGGTATTCTGATTTTAAATGCCTTGAATTTCAAATGTGTTGTAGATGTTTAGTCCTATTTAAAAGCCCCTAAGTCTCAGGGAAGCTAGGCCAGGCTAAGTGTTTGATGGTTATTTTAAGTAATCGTCTGCATTTAGCAAGCCACCATAAATCTCACTTAGAAGTGCCAGCATATGCATTTGTAAAATATGGGCATGATAAAAGAGACTGGAGCTTTTAAGAGGTGACAGAAGAGCTGCTTCTTGGGGCTTTTTACCTGGCTCTCCTTGGTCCTCTCCAAATGCAGCACATTAGCCAAATAACTTGCAGTGCATCCTACTAATGCAAAGTGTGCTTGTGGAATAGGGAGAGATATTTCATAGCCCCTAACAACATTCCTCTACAAGCAGAGATAAAACCTCTTGAGGTGTATCAAATCCTGCAGTAATCTCTTTCTTTAAGAGATCTTTAAATCTATTGCATGTAGTGATTGACTAGAATGTCCCACTTAGATTTGCATACAGAGAGCTTGGAGGGGATGGATTAAATGATTTAATTAATTGCTCACAGTGCTTGGCTCAGATGGGTGCATATATACCAGTTATATTTATCTGGCAGGTGTTCCTTTCCACTCTGTCCTTTGGACTTATTTTTCCCTGTGCCATTACTCAGTCAAGGCTTATGGGAAAAAAAGGGATAAATAAAAGAAATGAGTAAGATGCTTAAGCAGTCTGTGCCAGTGCAGCGCTGTGGAAAGTACACAAGCAGCCCTGAACATCTGGCCTCTCCTTCAGATATTGCTGCTTGCCTTGTTAGATAGGAAAGCTGAGATGGAAGAATTATGACCATGGCAATTAAAAGATTGCCTCTCACTTTTGTTTATCGAAATACAGCACTTAGGTAACATTTAGCTCATCAGTACCTGTGAAAAATGTTATTAATTTGATAAATGTCCTATTTCAGAGTATATCTACAAGGCAAGGAAATTCTGTTGCCACATTTTTAAAGATCAGATGCCATAGTATGTGACAGAGAAGTGACTGAAGGAGTCTTGCCTGGGCTGGGATTCAGAGCTAAGCCTCTTGAACCGCAAGCAGGAAACTTTGCCATCTACCAGCTTTCCAGCTCTGACTTCATGTCACTGAAATATGGGAAACAAAGCTAAAGATAACAGCTAAATGTGTTCAGAAACCCAGTGTGAGCACACGCGAGTCCTGTGGCTCCTGTGTGCGAGCCACTTCTGCAAGCCAGTGGGGTTATCAGGAATCTTCTGGAGCAGAACAAGGACAGATTCAGGTAGGATTTTAAGAGTTGGTTTTAAACAGAGGTTATGATGAATGGGACTTGTGGATAAATCCCCAGATGAGTTTTGATTTCATTAACCAGTGGGCTGAGACCTCACTGAAGAGCATATGTACAATCTCAGTGTCAAATTTCTTGCTTTTAATTCCTCCTTTCTGTTGTTGAAGGCTGCACACATCTCTGTAATTTAGAGAGACAGCTGCTGTGGACATAGATTATGACAGGTCAGGGAAAGTGTGAGAACTGCATGTAAAATACAATGGCAGCTACACAGCCAGCTCTGACCGGTCCATGTGGACAAGAGTTTGACCTTGCTGTTCTGTTTCAGGATGCTGTTCAGGATGCCAGAACAGAACACACCTCACTTGGGTGCTGTGATTGTCCATAGCTTCTTCAGAGATGGAGAAAATCTTACACCCTTCTGTCCATCGGTGAATGAAGCCAAATGCTAGAGACTCTAACTTCTGTCACCTGAAATCCTGGGAAGATTGTCATAAAACATTCTGTTTCATCTTCTTTTCTGTGAGCTTTACTGCCTTCTGACATAGCACCATCTATCCAAGGCCCTCCAAAGTCAGAGACTCCTCAGGTAGTCAGGCTGGAGAAGCAGCAATGAAATTCCGTATTGTGGTCCCACTTCTGCCCCTAACCTCGTGATCAGGTTTTGTGCGTCTGTGTGTGTAAGTTATTTTAAGTATCTGATGTCATTATGAAACACCTACCTGCCAACCTTGGTGGGCCATCATAAGGCTTAATTAAGCGTTTGCAAAATATTCTGCCATGCTGAGATGCCAGGTGCTACAGAAGGCAAAATATTATTACAAATAAAACCAATCTATCACAATCTAGGAAAATAGCTGTCTACATTTAAAAAAAAAAAAAAGTGTCACGTACAGTCACTTTCTGTTGCACTCCACAAGCAGTGTAACTCATGAACTCTGAGAGATTCTCCCCAAAGGCAGGTCCTTGGTTAAAGCAAGAAGCTGTCTCATGCAAAGCAAGTAAATTGTGAGTGTAAAACAGACAGAGAGCCAGAAGGTGGGATTAATTCTGCTTGAATTTTTTGTTTGCTTGTTGATTGGGTTTTTTTTGAATGCTTACCTCACTGTGGTCAAGATCTGAGCTATCCACTTAACCTCTCTCTTTAGTCAGGGGAGATAAATGAGGGTTTTTTGCCACAGTCCCCCAGGCTGGTTTTGACTCCTTTAGGGCAACCTGAACTGTGCCCTAAATTGTTACTAGAAAGGTTTAGGCTTTTAATTGTATTTGAACAGCTGCACTGTTTATATCTAAATAGTCTGTATCTTGAAACGCCGATCCAGTCAGCCAGTGTGCTGTAGAAGGATTTTGGTAACGAGCATAGAGCCCCCTTGTCACAAAGAAATCCTGTTTATAAATATGATGGGTCTATCACTCTTCATTGTATCTGAAGTGCTACAGTATGTCAAAGTGCCTCCAACAAAGGTGAAATCTGGCTCATGCTGAGACCATGAATCTACCCTTTTCTCAGCCACTCAGCCTGAAAATGACTGTCATAGAACACGTACCCCAGACCAGGAGGTGGATGCCAGTATGCTGTTCAAATAGCAGTTTGTGTTTTTTTCCTGCAGCTGGAGATCTTCAGTTGCACATCATGCTAGCAAAACTGCTCAGCTTGCTAAGGATGAGACCCACGGATTCTGCTTGTTCATTCACTTTCCACGCTTGCCTCTTGTTTTGCCTGTGGTATCCTTCTCTGGGTAAAGCAACTGGCACTTCTGTGTCACTAAGTGGCAGCCATAAAAGAAATCAGCTATGCTTGTCTCTGCTCTCACTAGAGGGGAGCGATCCTAAAGGCAAAAGAAGATGGTGTGAATGATCCGTAAGAAGAAAATAAAATTCCCATCTCCTGCACAGTCTCCAGGCATCGTTTGTACTCTAGCACAATCACAGCCAGTGGGAAAACTCTAGATATTATTATAACTCCTGGTTTTATTAACACTAATCTGGAATTAGAGCTGTATATACAGCTATTTGTCACAGTGCTGAGAACAAACTGCAGACATCAGGATGGAATGCTGGAGTAGATAAACTGAGGATCTTCGAGCTGTATCTCACGTTCTCTTGCTAGGATAGTAAAGCTTGTCATGATCTTCAGTATCTTTAAGGTATAGAAGCAAACAGGGTTATACTGCTTGAAAGGAATTAACAGAAACATCAATGCATAAAATATTTTCCTGGTGAAACACTCCCTTTTTCCTCTCCAGGGGAAGGTCCATGGTGCACATTTTTGGGAAGTTATTGCAGAGCTAGTAGATGGTGGAAGTGGTGTTGAAAGACTGGAGTGGCTGAGCAGTGGCGGGAGGAGATAATGACTAAATGTTGGGGTCTCTTAGAGTGAAGTGGACTTGGACCAGTTGGTAGAAGCAAAAAACCATTAAGATCTGACATGTAAGCAGTGATGAGCGATGTTGCAGCTCCTGTTTGTCCAGCATAACCTACTTGAAGGAGATTTCATTGCAACAGGGAATCCTCCTGATGTTTACTGAAAATGGAGCTTATTAAATTAGTTCTGATTGTGTTTAATTAGAACTTTAAAATGATCCGCTATCATTGGCTCCATCAGTGCTGAACACTTTTATAGGACAGTAAAGAGCAGTTAATATATGCACTAATGCAGAAGCTGTAAATATTTTTGGTGCAATCAAAGTATCTTAAATAAAATTTAGGGCATTGCACTCCGCTGTTACTCAAAGAAAAGATTATTCTTCATTTGAATAGGTGTTAAAAGCATTTGTGCCTTTGGAATCATTTGCAGTCGTGCCAATTTGTTCTTCTGCCCTGGACTTAACTTTCCTTTCTTCACTGATATGTGTGGTCTGATCCAGCGTACCCAGTCAGTAGGACAAGAAATCTTGCAGGTAAATGCAGGCTGGGACAGGTCAATAGCTCTGCTTGCTCCTTCCTGCATTCTCTTCCTGTTCTGCTGCTGTTGCGTTCATTTCTCCAGGGAGGAGGTGGGACTGGGAATGATTTTGCAATGGTAGCTGTGCTGTGCGTCCTCACACAGCCTCCCAGCTCCGCTTTGCCAGTTATCACTGCACAGTTAGTCAGCCCAGACTGATTGGAAGTTACTCATAGCCTAAACAGGTTAATTGGTGGTACTTGCAGCTCAGTGCTTTCTGTTCCTCTCCCCTGATCTCCATTGATTTCCAGTATCCTTTACATGTTTTAGACATTAGAAGAGAACAAAGTGTGAGGAGAATTGTTGTTCTGGGGAGAGGATTTAGATCAGCAGATGAACTTGCTGAGGCAGAGATGATGGGAGGAATCGGGATGGATGGACCTCAGACTGGTGGGAATAACGGAATATCAGGAAGATTTGCTGTAAAAAGCCTGGGAATCATTTGTACTATGAGTTTCTTTTTCCCATCTGGGATATGCAAATATTTCAGTGGTGTGCATGATGCATATTGATAAACCATATATGAATCTTTCTGTGAGAAACTCCTAAGTAGACTGCTTTTTGTTCTGGTCCGAGTGTTTGCAGAAAGAAATATCTCTTCTTTTTTTTTTGTGACAGATGAAGTAAACCAAATTTTAAAGCTCTTTGACTCCTTCAATGTAATGATTTTTTTCTAAATCTCTTTCCTATTTGTCTTTGTGTTCAAGTCAGCCTGCTTATACACTAATTGAAGAATGTTTGTTAAAGAGATGGATTCGATAAAAATGTTTTCCATGGTGTGCTGTGCATCCTAAATTTGGGACTGAACTCAGACTTAAACCATTTTAAGAACAACTTGAGTGCTGGTTTTGAGAGTTCATTAGTAACAGAGATCAGCTAGTGAAAGATGGACACAGAGGAGGGAAGCTCAACCTGCATTTAAATAGTAGTAACTACTATAGATTTATCATGGTACAAAAGCCAATCAAAAGCTTAAACTTTGGTTTTACGTACGTCTTTGTGAACAAGTTACCACGAGGCAGACAGTCCTCTACATGGAATTGGTCATTGTGATAAAGGCACCAGTACAGGCTCTAATAAACATAAAGATTAAAAGGAAAAAAAAAAAGGCAACTTAAACGATAGTGCTTTTTTAATAGTTTGGCATGGCTATCTAATCTGTTCCAGACATCCTCTTAGATTAAATATCTCAATAATGGAAGATGGTGTCCACATTCCCATTACTGTTACGAAGATCTAATGCATAATCGATATGATGTACAGTAAAAGAAAACCAATTATTAAACAACATGTTAATGAAAAAAATTAGCTAGAAAGATGGAGATTGCACTTGCCCATTTATTTGGTGTGATTAAATTCCAATAGATCACGTGGGGCATCCTTCAAAGTTTCTCGAGAGAAAAATGAATGGGAAAAAGAAATGCAGAATGGCTCAGGAAACTTAATAGCCTGTTGTCAGTCATTCATGACTCAAATCCTGTCTCATTTATGAGTGAGGTAAAGGTTTTACTGTCTTATGTCTGTGAGGAGGAAGGGCATGGTTCATGGTTCATGGTTCAGTCCCAGAACATATCAGGAAACCCCCCAAACTTGATCCCCTTGCTTTTGTTAAATAATTTGTTGGGAGGAAGTTGTTATTGCAGTCACAACATTCCCTTTAACAATAATATGTATTATGTGAATGATGTAAAGCTCAAAGACTAAGGAAAATGCTGACTAAACAGCTTTTTAGGAGTTTACCTGTCTCAGGAAGATACCTGGAATAACTTTTCCCCATGCAGTATCTTCACAACAGTGTTTCTGTTCTAGTTAATATACGTCTGTTTGAGACTGAACTTAGAGAAGCCTCAAAAGATCACTTGGAGCAGGAGGAGCATCACAAGAGGAGGCTGAGAGTAATGAATTGGCTGTCCATGCTGGGATTCACTTTGCAACAGGTTTCCTGTACAGCCCAAGAGCTGCCTGGGATGAAAGTTAGTTGTCCAGGAGGAATTCAACAAAAACAAATTGACAAAAAAACCCACCCAAAAACATTAATATACTTCATCACCCTAAAGAAGTATCTTTGCAAGGAGAAATCTTGTAAAAGGATTGCTATCTCCAATTTGTTCTTGCATAACTCTTCTGTTGTGTTGTTCTGGCACAGGTTCCTTTTCTACTGTATCTCAAAGTTCTTGAGAAAGTTAGTTCTGGCTGCATCATGTTCAGTGCCTTGCCACAGGCAATAATCCTGTGATAGCCTGAAATTCAGAAATGTGTCATGAACCAGTTTAACATATCCCAACATCATGGGAGCTCCCAGTCTGTGTGTGGGATCAAAAAAAATCATCTCCAACATGGGATTGTATCATCGTACGTTTGTGTTGCAAGAATTTGTGCTAATAATCTACATGTGTCTTAGTACAGGGCTATATGCAAAGCAAAGCCAGTTCTTGACAACTTTAATTAAAAAAAAACGACGAAAAAAATCCCTGCTTTTCACACTTAGAGAACATATTAGTCACTTTGATGTAGAGCCTATTCATCTTTTCCATTGTAATTGTGAAATCAGTTCCCTCCTTGAACCAAAGCAAAAATCCTTCTCACAGGTAAAAAAAAGCATAAGCCTTAACAATATGAGAAAATCCATTTCTTATTGCCATCTGCCTCCGGGATGTGAATAGGAAGGGGGGTGATGCTGTATGGGTTCTGCTCTTGTGATGGAGTTAATCCTGCTGTGAGAAAGTCCCACATCTGAAGTAGTGACTGCCAGCAATTACTCGGCAACCACGCACATGAAAAAGAGGGTGCACAAAAGAAATATGAAGCCAAAATGAAAAAGCAAATGCAGGAATGTCAGTTGTAACAATGCGTGCCAGCCGCACCATCAAATTAAATCTTCCCTGTTCTCATGTCCACTGCTGGTTTTCTACCTTCTGGAGAGTTTCACAGGAAGGATGGCCGGCACTGTGTGGAAAAGCCTGTGCGCTCAGAAAATGGGCGTTTGACTCATTTCTGTGCCATGGGCTTCTGTCACGACCTCCGTCTTGTCACTTGGACCCTCTTGCTGAGAACACTTAGTTACTTTTAACCACAGAACTAGATTCTAACAGCAGATTTGTGTCACAGGCTTCTTTATTCAGCAAATAGCAAGCCCAGGTATCAATGGTGACCTCCAACCGGCCAGCAGCTGCCAAGTGACAGCTGTAGTGCAGGTCCCTGTCTTGTCCATTTAACCCCATTCCTCTACCTTACATCATGCATTTTCCTATTGGCTCCTTTTGTTTGTCATTTGTTTATTTGACCTATTTAATCTGTGTGCTAAGCATTTACTTAAATTCCAGATATCACTTATGCTATGGGCTTAATTTATATTTCACTATGTGCAGGGTGGGACTGTTGGGATACACGTGGTAGCTGGTTCAGCTGTTGATTACTCGCTCCAGGCTGATAGCTCAGCACTGTGCTATAGAATCATAAAATAGTTTGGGTCAGAAGGGACCTTTAAAGGTCATTTAGTCCAAATCCCCTGCAATGAGCAGGGACATCTTCAACGAGAGCAGGTTGCTCAAAGACCAGTTCAACCAAACCTTGAATGTTGCCAAGGGTGTGGCATATAGCAGTACTGTGGGCAATCTGTTTCAGTGTTTCACAGATTATTGAACAGTGTTGAACAAATTATTTTTATTTTATTTTATTTTATTTTATTTTATTTTATTTTATTTTATTTTATTTTATTTTATTTTATTTTAATTTATTTTATTTTATTTTATTTCATTTTATCCACACATAGGACCTATCTGGATGTCAGGGACCCCTTTATGGTGTAGGAAGGAAGTTCAATGTAAAAATTGTTACTAAAATACAATTTTTTTCTCTCTGAACATGAACGTTTATTTTAGAATTTATTTTTTTTTAAAGATGATTTTATCATAGCCCCATAAAGCTTCTATGAAAAGTTCTTAGGAAAGCAAGAATGAAACAAAAGGACCATAAAAGCATATATTCCTCTTCCATGAAATCTAAACTGGTTTCTGAGGCTGTCATCCTTTGTTTCAGCTGGTACCCAGACTCTGTACAGCATGGAGGGAAAGAACTACCAGAGGCATCAAGGGTTGTTCTGACTGGTGTGAGAGATGCTGGGCACTGGGATTTGAAAAATCAGAAGCTTCATTCTTCTTTAGGAAAGTCAATGGTCTTTTGGCCAAAGACAAGGCAAGATCTTGTGACAGCAAAGCTGAGATTTTACACCATTGCTTGAAGATGCTGATTTTTATTTTTCGTTCCTGAAAACTGCCATGCAAACTGAGAGGAAAGGATTGTGAACATTTATTTTAGAAAGCTCTTTGTATGAAACACCAGCCTCAGTTGGCCCAGATGCAATCTTAAAAAGGGTCAGTACGAGATCTCTTAGAAAATACTTGACCTGGTTCAATGACAATTTGAAGAAGTCAAAGGTAGGAACACACTGAGAAAGAAGGATTTTCCCTGCTGCACTAAGTGAAAGGGTCTAATGTCATGGAGTAGCTCAGAATAGACAATTGCATTGTTCCCTCTGGTCTTATCTTAGAAACCACAAATGTCTGCAGTGGAAGATCTGTGACCTTTGCTAAACTTTGTTACCCTTTCGTAGCTTTAGCCTGAGAGTAGCTACCCTATCATATTTGTTAATACTGCACTTAACTCCTCTGAAAACACTAAATCTGTGCCAATTGAAATATTTTTAGCAGATCTGATTGCAGGATTCCTTTATTTACGGATGTAAGGGTTAAAAGTGCAGCCTTTGTTAATCCACCTACGCTAAACTTGAACAGCCTCTGTCACTGTTTGGATGAGGCTTGACTTTGGACTGTCTCTCAGGTCCGTGTGCTGAGCACTGAAAACACGTGTTTGCCAGTAGGCCCAGGTTTGGAGCTGATACCTACGGCAGGAGCCACTTCTGCCTAAACTGGAAAACATCTGAGCTTTCTGAGAGTGCAGTGCCTCCTCCAGGGAAGAAGAGGATCTGGGAAGTATCCCAAAGTGCTGCTTAGCCCCATGGGTTTGGGACTTGCAGCAGAGAAACTTTGGTACCTTCTGCTTTGTGGAGCTCAGAAAGAACTGAGTGCTCTGCGCCTCAAAAAAAGAGGATTCCAAGATGACTGACCCTTAAAAATGATATAGAATGAAATATGTAATGAAATAAAAATGGAATAGTAATATATATCGTTAAATTGACTCTAGATTTGACTGAGGGTAGAATTCATAGCTGAGCACTGTGATTTAAACACATCTCCCTTTTGTACTCCCTCTGCTCAAGAGACTGTTTCTTCCTTAACCAGAAAGAAAATATTGAACACTATTATTTGTTTCTTTTGTTGAAAGCACCTTTCTTAATTTATTTTTAGCTGGGTGGTGCCAGATATTGTTGCTCTGTAAGGATTGTGTGAGGCAGTAAATACCTGCCATGCAGGCAGCCAACTCAGCCAAGGCTGCTGATTTATTTTAAACAACTGCTTTGATTTTTTTTTTTCCCCAAGATTTACTCTGTAGTAGGAGATGACACTGTTGTCTTGTGCCATTAATGTTCTTCTCTTCCAGTGACGCAGTCTGTTAATTTGAGAAAGGAGATGAATGAAAAGCCAAGTGGCAATCTATAAATCTTGATTTAAAAGGATTATTTTTCTTTGTGTAGGACTTTAGCACTTCACTTTCTCTAAAAAAGAAATATGAGTGGTGCTTTCTATAACTTTGATAGCCAGGTTTCAATACTACTAATGTTACAGTAATGTTTGAACCACTTAACATCTCAGCGCCTTTTATTTAGGTATGTGCTTTTTAGATTTTTTTTTTCTCACTTTGAGGTCTCTGAGTGTTGATAGATATTTCTTCCAGTTTTCATCATAGTGATTGGTTTTCTGAAACTGCTTAATTTGTGGTTTTGGTTTTTTGGTTTGGTTTGGTTTTCTTCTTTTTCCTGAGATTTCTAACAGAGCAGCAACAAATTATTAGATTTGACCCCAATAGAAAAAATGAAATTTTTCTGCTAGGTGCTTGAGGGTGTCTCATTGTGTCAGAACCAGGGAATATTATTTACTACTCAGTGATCCTTTGGGCTAAGGGAGCATCTACCCCTTTTAAACTATATCTGAGCAGTAGTAGGAGAGGCGTGATGGGAAGAAGAAATACAGCAGCAATGATCCAGAAATCATTGCTGCCTTGACCCACTCCTCCTTTCAATTCAGACAACTTCAGCATGCACACAGAGACTCTCCAGTCAAGATGAAGGCAAGTTAAAGAGTACACAGCAATGTTTTGTTGGTTAATATACAAAGTAGATAACGAAGTTTAATGAGCTAGCAGGGTAAGCATTAATATGCTCATCACAGTGTTTCTGTTGGCAAGGCACTCATCAATCAGACGGGGAAGGGCTCTTCTCCACTGCTCCCTGGAACAGGCTGATCCCTGGTGCTGCAGAGCTGCCATCTTCCGATTGCCTGTTTTTTTAATCAGGGTCTCATACCTTTTTCATGTCAATACATTTCCCCTCTTGAATGACAGAGCTGTGAGTTGATACATCTCTGCTGTTACTTTCTGTCTTTGTTTTCACTTTTCTTGTCTTGCGGAGTTTTAACTCTTGGGTGTTCTTACCGTGAGGATGGACATGTTCACCACCACCTCCCAACAACAGTTTTACATAGAAAACAGAATTAGGGTTATGCAGCTTTATAGCGCCAAGCTGGGTCTTGGTTCACAAACAGCTGAGTCCTTCAGCCAAGGGCAATCAGAGCCATCAGGAAATAAGGAAAAATTGGGCACTTATAAGTTATAATGGATAAGCCTCTACTGGATGTTTCTCCAGGCTGTAGCAAGTTTAACATTGAAGTATTTAAGAATAGGGCATGGGCAGATTTATAGCATGGTACTACTGGAGGTGGAGAAGACAATATCCTGTCAGTGAAGTCTAATTTATTTTATCCTTTTGTGTATATAGACTGCTTATGGCCCATTCTTTCCATGATCAATTTGGTGATTTGCTAGCAGACTGATTTAGGGATGTATCTGTAATATTCTGTCACCCTTTTGGGCTTCTTTTGTTTATTTCAGTACCCTTCGAAATCGGACCTTTCCAGTATAATCCTTTTTCAGGAGTAGTTTCCATTGGAAAAGGGAATGATCAAATTACTCTTTCCTCCTATACCGTCGGTCTTCTTGACTGCAAACTAAAATGTTCTTTGCATTACACTTGGAGTAAATACTATGGATCCAATAGGTGTGTACATAAATCGCTGCTGCTCTGCTGACTGGGATTTCTGCTCGGAGTTACTGTATTGATCGTCTAAGATGATGTCTGATTTGTTCTCTGAAATGATACTGTGCGAAACCCAAACAGAGCTTGTCTTTATCTGAAGGCTGATCTCTGAATGTGTGCCTCCCTCTTCCTCTCAAGTGTTTTCAGCTCAATGAGCTTTAGGTCAGAAGGGGCTCACACCACAGGGTGTTAAGCAACCGTGCAGATAACGCTGCCTGGTCCAACAGCCGGCCACTTGCACCTGTCACAGAGGCACCCACACAACAAACTGCAGCCGCTGTCCAAAAATGGGGTTTATTGCAAGCAGGGTTGCCAGCGTTCCTTTTGACTAAACACAGGTTTGGATGTCTGTCAGGAGTTAACTACTATACAACAAATTCCTAACTTTAAGGAATGACAAACCAAAATGGGCAAATCCTCACTTATAAAAGGGGAAACCTCCCACACCAGAGTGCCCGAGATACCACTCATCCAAAGGGGGGATGAGGCTCACTCAATCCATGGAAACTCCCTCAATCCATGGAAGTATCCTTGGGTGGTGTGTCCAAGGGGAGGGTCCAGCTACCAGACCTGCTGCTCTGCAAAGAACCAACTCCCCTGGCTGTCAGGCAGGACCCCATTTATACCCCAGTCGAGGGTGCACTGGGGTCATTCTCACTGGCTGAGGGACAAGCTCCGACAAAATACGGAATAGCCTGGACAAGCCCAGTCCCTGTGCCTGTTTGCTAAAGGGGTCCAGACCCTGAGGAGCCTGTTAGGCACCATGAGGTGCAGCTGAATAGCCAAGGCCTCGAACTGCTCCGGCCTGTCAAACTGCTCAGCACAGCCCATGTGCTCCGTCTGTTTTGTCTGTGGGGGTGGCTGTACCTGCCACAACACCCTGCATCTTTCTTCTTCATTTTGTTTCTTCTTTCTTCATAATCTGAACTTCCCTTTAATTTCACTTCTGATCCCTGGACCCTAATGTGAACAGTGACTTCCTACCTGATTCTTAACTGTTCCTATGGCTATTTTAGTCTAAAAAATGATGCTCAGCGTAGCACGAGTTAGAGAGAGGGGGAAGAGCATTTCTGCAGCGCTGTAACAGTGGGTCCTTTGGCTTCCAGAAAGCAGCTTGTATCGACTCCACAGCAGCTGATGGTAGGCTAAGGAACACCACTTGCACAGTAGGAAACAGATGTTTTATTACCTGTAATTCTATTTCTGCATGTTCGAGTTGAACCCCAGATTTTGTGGCTTTGCACTGGGTGAGTTGGCAAGAGGCTTAGCGCTACCAGGTTGGGCTAAAATTCAAATCTTTTTCATCACCGCCCTGAGTCAACAATACATTAACAGCAGAGGAGGACCCAGAACTATAGAATGGGAAGTAGAGTTTCCATATAGCAGAGTGGAGAGCTAATAGAGTGAGTCAATATGCACCCAGGTTGCATTATTTTTCCAATGGGGTCAGGAGGAAGCACCTTCTCACTGAAACTCTTGCTGACTTTCCTGTTTCTGCTCTTGTCTGACCCCACACACAGCTGAGGACATGTCAGGAGCTCCCTGCAGGGGAGCGGGAGTCTCTCCACAGCTAGAGACCTTCTGCAAAACTAATCAAGGTGAGATAATTCAACCTTTGGGTAATCCAGGGGCTGCCCCACAGGTTCTGCAAGGGTGCACAGTGGTGGCTGGACTAGTACCTTTAGATCAGTGAAAACCCTGCGTACTTCTGGAGGCAGAATGAAGGCATGAGCCAGGTCTTGGTGCTGCTGCCCCAAGACTGATGAGCAGAATTTATGATCTGTGTTGGATGTTGGGAAAAAATGAGAATCTTTCATTTCTTGTGAACTGGACACAAGATGGTTGAGGACTGGATAAATGAAGATTAAACTAGACTTTTCTAACATGCAAGATAAGGGGTGAAAGAGGTTATTACTATGTTGTGCACCCTGCAAAACTACCCACAGATGGGATATTTTGATGAAGCAGCTGTCCCATCCAAATGTAACCGAAGCAGTTGGTTGGTTCCCACTGAGACCTGAGAGACGCTTGGCAGGTTTCTAACAAAACATTAATGTCTTGTGAATGTATCTGCCAGGCAGCCATTTGAACTGTCACTGTTCTCTGCTACACACTGCAGCACGGCAAGGGCAGGGCCATGGGCGCTGAATTTCAAGGCATTTGTCAAAGTTGTCCTCTTGGAACTGTCTGAAAAAAGATTGTATGCCAGCAGCCAAGCTTTGTTCAAAAAGGAACGTCCCACTGCATTACTGTCAGCCTCTTTGCAGCGTTACGGACTGGCTGTGCTTGTCCCCGGGTGATTCCTAAAGCCATCGTCTCAGGAGTAGGCTCAGTCGTTGGGGGATGCGTGATGTTTTTTATTTATTTATCTACTTATTTATTGTTAAGTTTGAAGTGACCTTTAAATCAGGGCTGTGTATTTGCCGAGCAGCACTGACTGGGAGGAGGGAAGCAGCACAGTGTCAGACAGACTTCACTGGGTTGCGCTGTATAGCTATTAACAGACTGGATCACAGCAGGAACTTGGGCACGGTGAACGGAAGCATTTAGGAGAGGTGGAGCAGTGGAGGGTACTGTGCATCCCTAAAATAGGCACAGCATTTGATGCAGCTCCTCATGACACCCAAATTAGAATAGTTGTGGGTGTGTGCCTGACAGGTTGTCCCTGCTGGAGATGCTACTGAACCACTGTCATCCACAAAGACTGAAAATAGGTAGAAAACCTGAAGAATAACTATTTTTAAGAAATGACTAGAACATCTTAAAGTCTAGGAGAAGACCACCTTGGTCAGATAGTGCCAGGCATGCCGATTGGCTGGCATTTTTGATTCCTTTGCTGCCACTTTGCAGAAGTTCATGTAGATGTGTCTCCAGCTGCAGTCCATTGTATGCTCTAATCCACGCTGTACCCTCCGGTGTCCTACAAGGCATTTTAACATTTAGTTTTGATATGAACATTTCGTACAGTTCCAGGCAATGAAACTAACCCTAATGCACTGAGTCATGTTCTTTTTAGCTGAGCCCTCTGAAGCAGCATCGCTGCAAGGGCACAGAGCTTTTTATTAACTACATACCCAGTATGACCGTAATGATGACGCTGACGACTGCCACAACACACGTAAAGGGGGCGCGTTTTGTTGCTGTTATTGTGGATATTGTCTAAGGTAAAGTAAATGTGGACAGAAGAGCAAAGGCTCTGTGATGGTTGAACAGCTGATTTTTGATAGAATAATATTTACCTTTTTTGAAAATGAAATTTCTAGATATGTATTAGGATTGAAGTAGCCCATACGGTGTTTTATGTCCCTTTGTTGGAGATTTACTCAGGAAACTGAAATGACTGCGATACCAAGACTAACATACCTTCAATAATTACTAGTGCCAACATAACTAACCTCTCCTGTAATTAATCTTTGAATATAATTATACAACAGCAGGATGTAAATCTAACGGTGAATTTATCATCGAAGAGTCTTCCACAAAGAACAAGAGCAGTGTTAGGAAGAATGAAAATTACGAGTCTTCTGAGATGATGTGTGTCAAATCTGCTTTACCCAGTTCCTGTCTGAGCTGCAGTGCACATCTTAGATGGAGATGGCAACTAATGATGAAAGAAGGATGGAGAAAACCGTTGAGAGGCCTAATTTTACTTATTTTTAAATTTTATACAATCCTTCTAGAAAATCCTATTGAAAACAGTATTGGAGTTGTCTGATCTTGTTGCACAAGGTTAGAAGTGAATCTGCCAGACACGAAGGACAAATAAACCTCTTATTAGAGTTGGCTGCTGGATGGTCTGCATGGAGATGTGAATGCAAAATTGGGCACAGGCCAGTTGAGCTTTTGGAAATTGCCAGTTTTGGGAGACAGAAACAAATGCTGAGTGTTTTTCATCAAAGGAAAGCCCACTAATGTCAAAGGGGTGAACTGAGGACAGGTCCTGGAGGGAGTTGAGCAGTGGTGAACAGTGAAGATACAGGAGTCGCAAACACAAGAGCTGAATGAGGGCTCAATGCGACAGCAGAAGGAAAAGGAGAAGAAAAATCATCACAATAGATAAATAAGACCACATTCTGCGGCAAATGGGTCCACTGTAAAGACATCAAGATGGTTTTCCATGGAAACAGAAGAAACTAGACTGCAAGGGTGCTGCTGCAATGCTAAATAAAACAGGTCAGGCATTGCTCTCCAGCCCAGAGGCCAAATGACAAGGCATTGAGTGTATCCACACAACTAAACGCCTCCTTCTCCCCTTCCCTCAGCCCACACTGCCTATAGGGAATGGTCCCTGGCAAGTACTGTTCCCAAACCTGCCTGAAAGGCCGCTAATTGACATTCTAATTACACCAAGCCATGCATGATTGCAGTTAACCTTTGAACCCACTACATGACCCTGGATTTACGTCCTAATGCATCTCTCATGTAAGGACACAGGGTGGCGAGGCCATTAAAACGGTAAAGCAGACTGTGCCGTCAAAGTTTGAATCCATGGAGAGGGACTCAAGGGTTCAAAGATAGGGGGTGAAAAGTATGTTCCTTCTGTACTTGGGAAACAGGCCTGAGTATGACAGACACTGAATAAGGAGGAGAGAATTAGGCTGAAAATGAGCCAGTCAGGAACCCTAGAGTGATGAGGTCAAGAGGGCAAGCCAAAGAGATAGAGATCAAGAGCAAGGGAGACAGCTCTGAGTCAGCAGCACTGGAAGGAAATCAAACGAATTTCTCTCTAATGGCCTAGGGTCCTTTTATATCATTTCTCTGCAGTGCTGGCAGCAGCAATATTTGCTGTGGCAGATGTGGATTTAATTAATGTGCAGCTGATTTCTTTCTCTTGGTCACTCTGAAACCTCAAATGGAGGGTGAATGTGTATAGTGAATTGCTTGCAAATTCATGTGGGGTAATAGGTGACAGCGGGGTCACTCCTGGAGGTCATGGTGTGAAGGAAGGAGAGATTGCTCTCTCTCACCCACATCTCCAGGCTGAAGTTGAGGTCAAGGGTATGAGTGAGACATGGCTCTTTTTTCTTCTGAAATGGAAGCTCTGGACACTGTGGCCAGTACACTCTTCAGGGGACTTTTACAGCAGCTTATTAAGCTCCAGGCTGGTGGGTTTGGGATGGCTGTGTAGGCTGTAGGTCACTACAAAAATTCTTTTTCACTCAGCTGCACTTTCCTGAAAATCCACTGAAGTCCACTTTCTTAGGAGGTGATTCCCTAGAAAGTGCTCCCTAATAGTCAAGAGATCCTACAGGAATGGATCAAAGGGATGATCTTGACAGCAAAGTTCCACCTTTTTTCTGCACATTTCCCCCTCTCCTCTTGCAGACATTTTGACAAAGCTGCCACCATTGGCTTCTATCAATTTGATTTTCTAAAAAAATCATTAAAAAGTAAAGACCCTGAGGGAAAATACTGAGATTTTGCTTTGGCAATACTTTATTTTTGGGAGTAAGAGGTAGATTTTTATAAAGATGTAAAGTTTCTTATTTTGATAAATGGACATATGTCCATTGAATGGGATTGCAAAGGATTTTAATGGGAAAAATCACTTCATAGCAAGAACTGCTGTGCACAGTGAGACTGGAAGAAAGCGTTTCTATTTGAACGCAGGGTCAATGTCTGATATCCATGGCAAGGAAGCTCTGTGGGCAATTCCACATCAGAAAGGCTGAAGCAGAGCTAGCTGGGCGTTCTCAGAAGGGGTCAACCTTTGACTGATATCAGATTGGTGGAGGGTTGTTTCAGTTGGCACATGTCACAACGGAAAATGAGAGCAGCACTGCAGAATGACTACATAGGTGGCTGAGAAGGAGTTGGTTAGGTAGTACCTATAGCTGGAAGTGTTGATACAGAGGAGACAATTCATGACAGAGGCTGAAGTGACTCTGTAGACTCAGTATTGGCAAAGATTCCTCTGATTTCTCTGCTTATTACTGTCTGCACCCCTAACATAATTTTGCATCTCACATCCCCAGCTGACCCTACTCCTGCTTTCTAACTTTTCCATGATGACACCAGACTTTGTCCAGAACCTGCCTGCTAAGCCCAGATCTATAGGTTCACAACATGGTTGAAAGAAGGCTTTGCAAGGTCCATCTCCAAGCTCCACGATGAGGCTCCAAGGAGTGACTGATTACTTTATATGGCCAGTAATTTCATAAAGCACTCTCTGCTGTAGGTTGTAGGCATAATAATTAGTTGGACTGAATTTGGTTTGGCTCAGAGAAAACAATAAAGTCTTTTGGCACCAGCTATGGGGTCATTTGTTTTTTAATTGCCAAGGCAATGCAGGCCTGTCTCTGATAACAGATTTCTTGTTCCTTCTCTCTTCCTATTTGGAAATATCTCATTTGCTAAGTGGCTGCCTCACTCTTCTTGAAGCTCAGCCAGGTAACAGCAGAAGATTATATTAAATTGCCCATGTTAAAAGAAAGTACTCAGGGATACAACCACTGCCAAGGCCTTGCTCAAACTCAACTTTAGGGGCTCGCTCTAATGGTGGATGTGTTTGTTCCCCATCCAGAAACCAAACATGAAGCAAAATAAATGAAACAAAAAATTTCTGGGGCCAGAACAGACAACGATAATCCTCCTAATTCATAGCTAGGAATGAACTGCGTCCACTTGTGAAGAGTGATCTTTGCAACAAGGTCATCCATTTGTATTATGGTACTGTCAAGGAAACTCCTCCCATGAGTTGGAAAGTAGTTTATACAAAGAGAGAGATCCATGAATCAGTGTAACTGTTGTAGTCTCAGAGCCTAAGGTCTGTACGAGAAGCAGCATCTCTATGAAGAGACTTACTAAGATAGACAACCTTCCAGGCACTAAAATCCTTTTTGAAAGTGAATAAACATACACTTGTGCCACAGAGCTTCCTGCTCGTGCATTACTGAGGATACAAGAGGCCAGTTGAAGATGAATGGGGCAACGGACTCATCATGAAGTTGAGGCTATTTATGGTTAGGCTACATAAGACTATCAGGGATGTCTTCAGGGCATCACCCATCTCCTGGGAATGGAGTCCCTGCTTTCCTATTCATTGTAGTAACATCCACACTTGTCTCATTTTATATTTAACTTTCAGCTCCTGATGTGCTGAGGACGGTGGAAAACTGTGGTGCCCTTCTGCCTTCCTGCACTTGCTCTTCATCCTGCCAGTGCTCCCACTTTCATCTCACGGCTGCCTAGGCTTTAGCCTCCTGTGAAGGGTCTGGCAGGGAAAGCTCCATCAGCGAAGTGTTTGAGAGAAAAATGAGGGATGCAGGAAGAAGGAAGCTGTGCTTCTCTTGGGCAGCTGAGCTGCCTTACCCATAAGCCCTGTGTTCTTGACTTGCCTTCAGACTGTTTCTTTAGGACCAGGCTGCCTGGGTCTTGAAGCAACCTACCCTTCCCACGATCACTTTATAGTCTATGATAAATCATCACAGAATCACAGAATGGTAGGGGTTGGAAGTGACCTCTGGAGATCACCTAGTCCAGCCGCCCTGCCAAAGTGATTTTATAGCATGGAATGTCTCCTTGGTTAATTAGGGTCTTCTACTGGCTTGTGTCCCCTCCCAACCTGTTGTACACTGGATCTATTCTGGCATGGAGGGAAGGGGCAGAGCGAGAACAGAGAAGGCCTCGATGCTGTGCAAAGACTGTTCAGCAATAGCTGAAATATTACTGTGTTATCAGGATTGGTTTTAGTTACAAATTTAAAACACAGCTCTATACCTGCTGATAGGAAAAAAGTAAACTTGATGTCATCCAGGCCCAGTATGTTATTAAAGAATTTATTATCTCTTCATAATGAAGGGACTGATATATAAATAATTTCCACAGAGCACAGAGTTTGAAATCAGGTGGAAGCAAGTTCTTGTCTGACCATGAGAATGAGGCAAGCCAGAGGACATCCAAGCTACGGCCAATAGTTACTACTACTTTAGGGAAAGACATCTGATAATTGATATCATTTCTGCATTCAATTCTGAGGCCAGTTAACTGTTTTCAGAGTTAATTACCTTTTTTCTAATACAGAAAACATAGCATATGTCCTGCCTGACTTGCTTGAATTTATAATCCTAACTATCAAGATCTTGGTTTTCATTCTGCTCCTGCAGGAAGCTCATCCTGTGAGAGAGCTCTGCTTGATTGTGAAATGAAGAGAAATGGTAACAGCAGCTGGTGGAAGATACTAGGACTTGTGTTTTCCTGGGCACAGGAAGTTTTATTTTGGAGCTGTTACAAAGCCTGTTTCACAGGGGGTAACTTTGGCTTGCAGAGTGTGCTCTGGCACTGAGCCAGCAACGCACGGTACAATCTGCTTACCTTTGACAGTGCAAAGCTGCTTTATCTCCTCACTGGCAAAAGTACTCAAGTCCTAGAGGATCAGATCAGTGAAAACCACCACAGAGAAAAAAAAAAAAAAAAAAAGCAGTCTTTTTGTTCCAAAAGGAGTTCTTACACTACCAGTTGGCTCAAGAGAAAGTTCAGAGAAGGTTATAGATAGACCTTCAGTGTTCAACCCTCTTCTATGAATGGTTCATTCAGAACCAATTATTTCTGTAGGTGCCAGATGGAATTCAACAGCCCTAGTTTGTCATTCCCTGTCTTGAAGCTCCCATAGCCAAACTGTGCAAGACCAAAGGTGTTACTGGCCCTGGTTGAAGTGGATAGCCAAGGGGGAGTAAAAACAAGTGACTATCATAGTGTTTTTCCCTGAGGCTCTCTCTCACAGCCTTCTATTTTTACCTTCAGAGATTTCCTGAATCACAGCTGGTTGCTATGCCTCCTCAGTGGGTTTCTCTTCACTGAACTTGTCTCATCATGCTTTGACACCATGCAGACTTGTGTGCTCAAAATTATTCATCCTGTCTCTGTGGTACCTAACACCCCTGTTCAGTCCTGATTCAACACCCTGCCACCAAAAAGTCTCCCAAGCCAATCCTCCCAAAACCTCAAACCAACTCCCCTCAAGAGAAAAAAATAAATAAAAAATCCAACCCCCAAACACATAATTCTTGGCACAGGTAAAGCAAAGCAACATGTTTCCTAACTGACGCCCAGAAAAGCCTGGATGGTTGCAACCCAGGAGGATTGTTTCATGGGAAGAGAAATATTTAGAGCTGTAGGTGTTTAAAATCAGCACCTTAGCAACTTTCAGAAGCTGTAAACCTTAAAAGGGGTAGGAAGTGATACATTACAAGATATAAAGTGTCTACCGATGCTGTGCTTCACTCCTCCCATATTGTTTCTCGGAATCAAAGGCCAGATGGTGGCCAGGCTGATGGAGACAAAGAAGAGAGCAGTTCACTTAGCTCTCCTCATTGGTGTGTTTTTGAAAATCGCAAGCAGTAAGAAGAAACAAATCTTTTCCACTTCACAGAGAGAACAGAAGAAGGTCCAGCACCGCTCAGATGTATGCCAAGAGAGCAAGGGTTGGAGAAGCTTTGACTTTGCCTTCCCATTTGGTGTCCTACATGGACAAAGACACCAAGGAAGACAGGATGAAACTTCTTCATTGATAAGGAACTGTGGCAATACCAGATTACTTTTCCTAGGATCAGAGAATGAATTGTACCTTTCTGCCAAGTTACACTAATTTGACAGTTCCTGAGAAAAGTTGTAGGTGTGTGACAACTTCCCATACACATTTAGAATCACAGAATCATAGAATCATCAGGGTTGGAAGGGACCTTGAAGATCGTCCAGTTCCAACTCCCCTGCCATGGACAGGGACACCTCCCCTAGAGCAGGTTGCCCAGAGCCCCATCCAACCTGGCCTTCAAAACTTCTAGGGATGGGGCTTCCACCACCTCTCTGGGCAACCTCTTCCAGTGGCTCACCACCCTCATGGAGAAGAACTTCTTCCTAACGTCCAATCTAAATCTACCCTCCTCTAGTTTGGATCCATTCTCCCTTGTCCTATCACTACCCAACATCCTAAAAAGTCCCTTCCCAGATTCCTTGTAGGCTCCCTTCAGATCCTGGAAGGCCACAAGAAGGTCTCCTCGCAGCCTTCTCTTCTCCAGGCTGAACAGCCCCAACTCTCTCAGCCTTTCTTCATAGGAGAGGTGCTCCAGCCCTCTGATCATCCTCGTAACCCTTCTCTGAACACGTTCCAGCACGTCCAGATCTTTCTTGTAATAGGGACTCCAGAACTGGATGCAGGCTCCAGGTGGGGTCTCACCAGAGTGGAGTAGAGGGAATCACCTCCCTCGACCTGCTGGCCGTGTTTCTCTTGCTGCAGCCCAGGATATGGTTGGCTTTCTGGGCTGCAGAATGTACTAACCAGGAATATACTAACTAATGTACTAACTATTCTGATACATATAGAGCATCAAAGAAAAACCTCAACAAATATTATGAGTGAGAAGGAGGTATTGCTAAGATCTGATCAGCTACACGGTTTTGGTTTGTTTTTTTTGGCGGAGGTATCTACTATGTTTAATAAACCTGTACGTCAACTGCCCATCCACTCAGGTATCCAATCACAAAATAAATTTGAATGACTCTCTTTTCTGCCTCCTTCAGTTCATTGAGAACAGAATGGACAGCAATGACACAGCTGTTTGTAAGAAGTATTCGGTGGAGGTATTGTTTAGTTCTTCATCGTTTTCAACCTAGTGGTTTATGAACTATATTCAGCAAACTTTCAGGAACAGGCTCTGAAATAATTCATCAGCCTTGAGAGTGAGCTAAAGGTACTCAGGATGAGTTCAATGAGGGCTGATGAGACCAGCACATATTTTNTTGAGAGTGAGCTAAAGGTACTCAGGATGAATTCAATGAGCACATATTTAAAGGCTGAGTTATAGTTATGGGTCTGGGTCACTTGGACATCTGGTTCTTGAACATTTCAAAGAGAATACCTTTCCACTAAACCCAATAGTTTGGAATTTGCCTTAGCTCTATCAATACACAATGAAGACCTTCTGTGCAAAAAAAGCTGTAGTCTTTCTCTTTCAAACTAACGAATATGGCTTCTCGCCTTCTCTGGCAAAGGCATCAAAAGCAACCTTCTATTTCTAGCATCTGTATTTACTAAAGAGTAGTATGAAGCTGTAATTCCTGAACTGAGAGCTTTCTGTATTTTATTTTTCTTTGGTTTTCTAGATGATAGCAAGTACTCTCTTACTTTGCCAAGCCTATCCTGCAAGGCTTACCTCGGGAACTAATTTGCCTATCAGTCACTCAGCCAGCTCTATATTTGTATTTTCAACGGAGACTTGATTACATAGACTCAGTGTGGGGTAGATGGTGTCTGGCTCTCAGTGATACACTTGGAAGGATTCTGTATAGGAAAGTATATTTAGTGGGTGAAGAAGTGAAAACGCGTGATTTAATTCCACCCTTAACAGATTCAATGTTTGAGTAAAATGGTAGGAAGTGTTGACTGCAGATCAACACATGCTTTGCTACACTGAAAAAATGCTGTGGGGAGAGATCATTCATATCATTTGACCTACTATGCTCCCTTGGACATAAAAGGACTATATCGCAACAGTAACTGTGGTTTTATATAAAAAAAACACTGCTTATTTTTCTTCTCCAGTGATCAATGCTCAAAATTCTCTTAGAGAAGACAGTGTGGCACGAGGATTCTGCATCCAGGGTTTATTGCCTCACCAGAAACAATGGACCCAGTCAGTTTTCCCAATGAGATGGAAACCTGACCTCCTGATGAATGTCTACAAATGCTTAGACTGAACCAGGGTGCCTGAAAATAGAGGGTTTAGTTGTACTTGGTACTGAAACAAGACAGTGTTTTATACTACTGCAAGCCCCTTTGCTTTGCACATCATTTGTAATATTTGTGGGTTCAGCTGATCTCTTTGCTTCCTCTCTGTTTTCCAAACGGCTAAAAGAAAATTCTCTAGAAAGCCAACCTCACTTACTCCATATGACTCCTATTTATCAAGAAATTTATATGTTTTGATATGTCCTGCAAAAGAAAAATTTTCTTTGGAGGGAGAGACTTCATAGGTAACTGGTAAAGCAAGAAGTTTGACTACAGCTCATGTAAGAGAAACCTGTGAGGGTAAAGACTGTCATGAGGACGAAGTGGATTGCTCTTTTGTGTTTTGTGGCTTAGGAAGGAAGAAAGACGGGGAGATAGATGTACAGCCTCTGATTTAGGAACAATAAGGCTGAAGGATGTTCATTATAGCTATTTACCCCAAGCTTTCTCCAAGGGTAAATGGCACAATTCTGCATCATATTTGTATTAGAGCCCATCTTTCTATAACATATCAAGTCTTACTTTTAGGATCTGGATGTCAGTAAGTCCTATGCTTTTTCTTACAAACCATGCAATGTTTGTGACGTACATCATGGCAAAGGAACTATTCGAAGGAGAATAATAAGGTAGCCCACTATGTGTTTCTGGAAGATTGTGTAAAGGCAAGAATACCAGGGCAAGGTAAGAAAACAACATTTGAAAGCTGCAGTGAACTCTGATTCTCGGGAGTGCTGAATCAGGGCTGAAGTGAGCAAAGTACCCAACGTGAGGTGAAAAGTCAGTGTTCAAACTGCTTTTGGCAATGGAAGACATGTAAAGGGTTACTGAAACAGAAAATAACCCCATGGCAGGCTAGGCAAATGGCCTTTGGAATCATGCCAAATGGACAAGGAGCAGGGCAAGACTGGATTCTTCAAGGCCAGGGGAAAGACAGTTGCTACTCAGAGAGTGAGATAAGGAGAGACAGCGGATGAGTTTTAGGTATGTGCAGAGATAGCAAAGTTTCTGTGGAATGAACCTGCCAAAGTACAACCTAAATGAAAGGACCTAGATGTTTTCATTTAAGTTTAAGGTCTTGCAAGATTAAACCTTGTGTTGCAGGCAGAGTAATGATTAAATCCATGATGATCGAGAAAGGAAAGGAGGTCAACTTTTTAGGGTGAGCTTGGCCATAATTCATCAGCTCTAGAGCTGTCAGTGCTATGCGCTGTCACGCTATTAATTTAAAATACAGTTGTGCATACAGAAAACTTCTTTTTTTTAATATATTTTATTATTTTCATTTTTTGCCCAAAAAATATCTTTGTAAGTGAGGCCAAACCCAATTCTTTAAATGTTGCAAAAAATGATGTTTGTTCTTAAAAACAATAAAAAACCAACATCCTTAATTCCCATGTAATCAAACCCAGCCTTTTACAATAGCTGGTTTTCCTACCAGTTCAAATTCCTACCAGATTTGTGAGGAGCATGCAACAGGAAAAGAAAAATGTCAGCTTTAACAAAACATTGCCTAGAAGTCATAGAGGATACTGGGTGCAGAGCAAGGATCTTCTAATCAGTTAGTGGAAATGTACCATATCTCAGGAAAATAAAGATGCTGTGATACCTCTATTTCTTTCAGAGCAACTCGAACCAGACTTCATGCTACAGCAGAAAAACTAAAATTTAAAGTGACATTGGTGGGGCCATAAAGAATTCCAAGTAATAACCTCATTTACAGACAGAAATCCAAGATGATCTTGACAAATAACATTCCTCTGCTCGCTGAAATACCTATGTGACAGATCCATAATGATTCTTTGAATATATTTTCAGGCAAGATATTATTTCTGTGTAAGTCCCTCAAGCCAGAGTCAAGGGTTGAGACTGTTTAATCACTTTTCTACTACAGCCCAGGAGCGCTGGCTGGCACAGACTCGCTCAGACGGATTAGATTCCAAGCTGCTACAGGCCGAGCCATACTAGAACCAGGAGCATTCATAGAATCATAGAATGGCTTGAGTTGGAAGGGACCTTGAAGATCATTTAGTTCCAATCCCCTGCCATGGGCAGGGACAACTCCCACTAGAGCAGGTTGCTCAGAGCCTCATCCTGCCTGGTCCTAAATACTCTAAGGGATGAGGAGTCCACAACTTCTCTGGGCAACCTGTTCCAGTGTCTCACTACCCTCATAGTAAAGAACTTCTTCCTAATATCTAATCTAAATCTCCCCTGCCTTAGTTTAAAACCATTGCCCTTTGTCCTACCACTACAGGCCCTTATAAAAAGGCCCTCTCCAGCCTTCCCGTAGGCCCCCTTCAGATATTTAGCTAGGGCCTGATCTGTGTTCAACACTTTCCTCTGCAGTTGGCAGTGTTAAGTGCTCTGTCATTACTCTGGAAGAGCAGCTTTTGTCTCTCAGATGATCGGGACAAGGACGGTTTTGTAAGGGGAATATGTTTACAATCACTTTGTTTTTCTTATCTCTGACCAGTGTTATGTTGTATTGATAGTGGTGTTAGAAAAACCTCTACGGACTTGGGAAGAATGCAGAAAGATTGTAGGGGACAAAGGCAGCCGGTTCTCTATGTAGAGTATGTTGGCTCAGCAAAGCAAAGTCCAGGCAAAGACACCAGTCCTGGCTTGGTAGGCTTGTTTTTTTTGTTCTCACTGCAGAACCCCAGAACATGCAGGTCCTTCTTATTTGCCGTAAGAAAAATTAAAATCCTTGCACTTGTTCACACTGAACTCTTCATAGAATTCCAGAATCTTTCTGAAAAGGCTGCGGGAACTGGAATTAGTAATGAAGATTTTTGCAGCCAGAATGAGGAAAAACAGCATGGAGAGAATATTGTGTCAGCGTTGTTAGAAGATAAAACTCTCAATTTTGTTACTATGAAAACTACACTTCTAAATGAGAACTTAAAAGTTAAGATTATATTGATATTCTCTACCAAATCTATTTGGAATTTTTGAAACTGCTATCTTACAATATCTTTTTTTTTTTTTTCTTTGTTTCTCCCTGATATGCTTCTCTTGTCACACACCTCTGCAAACCCAATGCTGTGGGCTTGTATTGCCTCAAACATTTGTACTCGTGTGCATTTTCTCTCTAGAAAAAAATAGTCAAATATATATAGGAGGGATTGAATGGACTTAATGAAGCAGGGGTGTAAATTAACCCAAGGAACCTAAGAAGTTCATAACATTAGAGAAAGGGATCGTGATCATTACTGATGGTAGAACCAAGAATATGAAGAATGGTGTTCGTCACTTCAGACTGGACTGTGGTATCAGCAGAGAAGCAACCCCATGAGATGTCGATAAAGAGAGACAAAACCAGACTTCTCTCCTCTTTATCTTTCCATAGCTGGAAGGTGACTCTTTCTTGCTTACTTCAGAATATCCTGTCCCTTCTTCTCCTAAACCCTTTGCTTGTACCTGCCTGTAGATGGAAGATTATTTATTGTTTTAATATCTATGGTATCTGGTTGGTGGTTCATTCAGACAATATCCTGTGATTTTTGCTCACTTCCACTTTGGACACTGGCGTTCACTGCGGCATCCTTATTTTCATATTTGCTGATGAAATACGTTGTCCTGAAAGTTCCTTAGGGAGTGCTGTGTGCCCTCCCCCTCATCTCACTTTTCAGTGATGTTTTATATTCCCAGTGAGATTTGATACCCAAGGACTTCTAGTTGTCTGTGTTAATTTATTGTCTCAGCCCTGAGCATCCTAAGAGCACCACACGCCACGTTAGCAACTTTCAGAGATCTCGGCTTTAAGCTCGAATTCTGCAAATTTGCACGAGTGCTTAATTATGTTCTTATCTAACAGAGGGGTGAGAAAACACTATTTACCAAGACCATACTGATGCCTGAAGGCTTAAAGTAGTAGAGGTACTGTGCAGCTTCCCAGAGCCAGTCTGGCTTGCAGGCTGTATCTGCAATCAGGGTGCATTTGCCATTTGATTAGGCTGACGAGAAAAAAAAAACAAAACTAAAACCAAAACAAAAAACAAAGAGCCAAGAGGAGAAATTAAATTTTCATTTTCTTTCACATAAAAATTAATTTATCATGGTTCTTTCTGGAGATGAGAAGAGGATGTTACTGTGTAGTTACATAGCAGGACTGCCAGAATTACAATTTAGCTATGCTGGCTTACATCAAAAACTATTCATCCCTTTGTCTCTTAATATTGCTCTCTAACGGTCTTACATCCCTGTTGGAGGGTTTATTTCCTGCCATGTGAATAAATTCTGCTGAGCACAGAGTGAGACTTCTTGCCACTAAACTAACTGCTCTGGAGTGTTTGGTATCTCTGAAAGACATTTGAGGCAGAGTTAACCACTTGAAGTGTCTTTCCCAGATCATTTAAAGATTAGTTTTAAGACAGAGGAAACTCCATATTCCAATATCAGCACCTCCTAGCAGGAGACAAATGTTACCACCAAATGTTACTATCGCGTTGCAATATAAATGCTCTGAACACTCTAAATATATTACACTTTGAGGCTTAGCTTTGCATAGTTCCTTACTGTTTCCTTTCGCTTCCACAAATTAACCCCCTCACGTCTCTAAAAGGATCTCTATCGCTTCCAGCAGCTACTGCTATTTCAGGAACTTCATATTTGGAGAAAGAAAAAGAATATCAGAACTATGTAGAGAGAAAATAAAAACAGAAATCAAGACTCTGCCCCTTGCAGTCAGCCTTTGCTTCGCATCAAAAGTGCCTCCACCAATCTTGCTAAGCCCGTTAAATCTCTGTCTCCATTTAGCCCATTGCTGAGGCTAAACTCCAGCAGCTGTTCTATCACCCAACGCCCCCTCCCCAGCCAAGAATGGGAATCAGGAAAAGGAGAGGAGACCCAGGGAGTGAAATGAAAATAGGTTTAATGAAGTGGCAAAACTGCTATTAATGCTAATACCAACAGAAAGTGTACAAAGTGATACTCAGCCCAGGGAATGTACGGCAGTCACAAGAAATGGGAAAGCAGCCCTTGGGAGCAGAGCAGTAAGCAAGCCCCTCCAAGGACAGGAAGAAGCAGAAGGAAGAGGAAGAGCCAACTTCCCCCTTTATCCTGAGTGTGATGTTTGTGGTCTGGGATACACTGGCAGCCAGCTGGGGTCAGCCGCTCTGGCTTTTGCCCTCCTGGCTTAAGCTCCTGGCTGACTCAAAACTGCCAGCGGCCGGCGCACCATGGCCGGCTTGTAATTCTAGCCCAGCAAAACCAGGACAATCTCCAAGTTCTTTCCTGGCCTGTTCTTTCTTTAAAAGCAACGGCAGCAAGCAGCTAGCAAAAATGAAGCACATCACTTTATGCACTGAGGGACACTCATTAATGTCCAGAATCTGGAGGGCCACACCCCCCCAAGAGGCTGAAAATTCTAGGAGAAGCGTAGCTGCCCCACACACTCGCGAAATAGAGCCCCCTTCCAGTTTCCAAGACTGCTGTCAAATTAAACAACAGAGTGCTGCCTAAAGACACCGTCTGAAATATGAAGCTAAGAGAAAGAGATTAGAAAGGGGGGGAAGGAGAGAGGATCTCTCCTTTTCTTCCACTCCCTTCCATTACTCATGTTCAGCAGTACACCGATGAGTGGCAGATGCATTGATTCTTTTGCGTGGCTCAGGCTTTCCTACAGAAGGGGGAAGATATTTCAAAAGCCAGATAACATGATTATGAAAGCATAAAGAGTATCAGAGTGTGTAAAGACAGTAGAATTCAGTGTGGTAATTTATTCTTTTTTTAAGAAGGCTGAATTTTAAACAGTTTCCTTTTATGTCCGCTGCAACTGGAATCACAGTTCCTGTTGAGAATATTGGGAAGAAACTTTATACATGTATAGAAATGTATACACAATCTGCTTTACTTTCTTGAAAGACATGGCAAACAATCATTTGGTCCAAAGTGGGATGGTCATCATTATTTGCAAAGAAAGATTGACTACTTTTACAATTTTAACTGCTTCAGAATAGTTTTCATTGAAACAACCAACCCCCCACCCCTCTCCCAGACTAGTTCTGGCTTTGTCATCTGAAATTTTAAACAACAAAGCAGAAAGCACATTGTGATATATAAGAACTGTGGGGGAAGCTACTGAGAAAAACGTGCATCTTTAGCAGAGGTACTATGTGCAGAGCTGATACCTTGTCTCAAAAAGGGTATTTTAGACCTTGAATGTAGAGAAGATGATGACTCTAATAGAATGCTGTGAGAGGTCTCCTCTGAAGGAAAACTATGAAGTTTAATACTATAAAATAAAAAATAAAATAAAATTAATACTTTAGAGGAAATAGATCAAGAGCTTCTATGTTTTCCCTGTATCTAACATTTGGACCAAAGCATGGTCAATGAAACCAAACAGTGAGAAGTTCAATCAACAAAAAAGTTATTTTTCACACAACCTGTGATTAAGATGAGCAAACTCCTGAGAACGGCCGTGAAAGTGAATTAGGAAGGGATTAGATGTTTGTACATGGATAAAAGAGACAGTGCTATTGGTGGTAAATCTGTTGGAGTGGATTGTAATTCTGCTTTGGCATCCAGAAGACTGATAACGATCAGGTGAGATGGATTAACTTTCCCCCTTGTGGGTTTTAAGTGTGTCATCCCCTGAAACCTCTAATACCAGGGAGATACGACACGTTGTAATAAATGGACAGCTTCTCTGATCCAGGTTGGTAATCTAAGATACCAGGCAGAAGTGCCTCAGGCTTTCAGCTGAGAGTTTGAATGTGATTCAGCAAAGCATGGGAATTACGTACTTGAAATTAAACACTTGTCTAAATGTGGCATCGTATAGGAATGTGTTTACTGCCAAGAAAATCTTCCTCTTCATAAACTGTTACAGAAAGAAGATGTTAAAAAATGAATGAAATCAGCATGAATTTGAAGTTTTCCACTGAATGTTTTAAAGTTTCAAAGGGCATATTCAGCTCTGTCACAATCCACTGTAGGGTTGAATATTTTGGCAGAAGTTAAACCCCCTTGCTTTCCAACCGACCTCAGATAATTCTGGGTGGCTGGGGGCGGCTGGACTTAACTCCTGAGTGATGTCCAATCAGATATTTTATCTTGACCAGATTTTGTGCATTCTCAGGAACAGACTCAAAACAGAGTCAAGCGCCAAGTCACTTTATTTGGCCCACAACAAGTATGTGAAGAAAAGAGAGAAAGAGAGAAAAGAGTGAGAAAGAGAGAGTGAGAAAGTTGCGATAGCGACCACCACAGATCTGCAGTGCCCTGTCAGTCCAATGTATCTTCAAGTCTGGTGGGAGAACGTTCCATCTGGTCTTTGTTGGCCTTGCCTTTTATATCATTGTCCCGTTGCATAGTCAGTAAGTTCTTGGAACTGCCTTTGCATACCCAGGCCTCCCACTCACTGGTGGGACGCATACCCAGTGATGTCACTAGAGGGTCCCCAAAGATCAGAGGAGGTCCAAGTCCCCCATACCCTTCAGTTGACTCTGGGCCCGGGCGTATGCGCAGAGGACTTGGGCTGTGTGGTCTGAGCCAACAGGATGCAGATGTGTTCTGATGGGTAGATCTTCCTCGGTTGCCGTGACGGTGAGGTTTCAGTGGTTAAACTGTTCTTCTAAAAATGTTGGGACATACCTCTCGGTGGGTTAAACTGTTCTTCTAAAAGTGTTGGGACATATCTCTCGGTGGCTAAACCATTCTTCCAAAAATGTTGAGGCATATCTCTATTCCTTACACCGACAATGTTGAGACATATTTCTAGTCCCTTACAAGCCCTAATACTTTTAGAGAGTATTGCAGGCCGGCCTCAAGTTTCTTTTCCTTAGTAAACTGCTTTCATTGCTGCAATGGCCTCTCCACCACAAGTGGCTGGCCATATGCTTAATTTTAGTTTGGTACAATGGTGGACAAATTCAGGAGCTGCTTTCCAAATAGATATGTGCAACATAAGCATATGTCTGTACCAAAACAAAAATTTCAAGTGACTTGTGAACACCTGTTGCTCTTTCAGTTAGAATTAAAAACTTTATACCCTGTCAACCTAATCTAAGGGGGGTTTTGTGCTTCTAATTTACTGTAATTAATCCTGCTGACTCACCTCTGTGTCTGTGTGCGTTGCCTTTATGAAAACATCAATGATCAGTGAGAAAGCTCAGGTTTCCAATTAACCTACCGGGCACCTTCTGGTATCGTGTGGATTCGGTGGGACAGTAAAGAACAGTTTAAACTCTGCACTTGGTTGATATGTGTATTCTGAGAGACATAGGGTTCCATTTCCTGTCCACACAGCATTAATCCAACACAGTTACAGGCTGAACAACGTACAAGTACACCTACACCCTTTCTCTAGGAAAGGTTAAAGAGGAGGCAAGACATACGAGGTGCGGTGTTGTTGAAAGTGTATTTCTGGATGGACACTGCATTTCTCTGATACTTCTTTGTTTAATTTCACCTTCAAATGAATGTTGTGGGCAAGAAAAAGTCCTTGATGTGTTTTTTGCTCAAGAGCAAGGTGTATGCTCCCTTTTTAATGGATTCATAAAAGGAATTTTCAGAAGTTTCCAGCATCTACATCTTGCTAAATTATTCAATAAAATCACAGCTACAGAGAATAGTAATTAGGTTTAAGAAAGAAGTTATTTCAGGTAATACTTCTCACATTGCCCAGGCAAACAACTGTTGTTGTTCACTGTTAATGTAGCTGCAGGTCACACTTGTTTCTTACAAAGCAAGCAGAACAATTCTGGTTGGAGAAAGTTGTGGCCAGAATATATCCTCGTACATGCTGTTAAGTTTCACCCAGTTAGCCTGTGCTTATTCCTAGAGCTAGCTGAAATTTGAACGGCAGTTACATTCTGACATGAGATGGCTCTTAGATGAATCTCTGCCCTATCATCTCCAACTTTTCCATTTAGATGACCAGATTGTTGAGAAGAACTACTCAGTTTGTCCAGTTAGACCATACCAGGAGCTCTGTGCACCTTGTTAAACACCTAAACACCAATCAAATGTATTTAAAGCAACACACTTTATAAGAAATTTCCATAATTCTCATTGACAGACCCTGACATGACTTTGATATTCAACCATCTATCATTTTTAGCCATTCCCTTCAGTAAGACTTCCCTGCTATATAGTACTTTATGTGCTACACAGTTTTTTTGCCTGTTTTGAGTATAAAGAGCATCGTGTTCTTGAACATCTTCTGCTGCTGTGGCTGCTTGCTTAGGAGGTCAGAGGAGGTGAACATAGTCAAATAACTTTTTTTGTACCAAAATAATTGGATTAATTCTGTTTAGTTTGTCTCATCAGAATACTTTCAACTTGGTGAAGTTCTGCATGTCAAGGGATAAGAGCCCATAAAAAGACTCTTTTTTTTTTTTCCCCTTGAAAAAGCTAAATAAATAATAAAGGAATAAGAAATACTGCACTAAACTCTAACATTATGCAATCAGTGTGGCTGATGTGATTTATCAGTCTTTTACAACTCCATTCGCCGCCAAAGGAACTGTTCCATGAAAAAATATTCTGTAGAGTGGGAGAAACGATTTTTTAGGTACGTCTTATTTTTATGACACACATCAATGTAGATTGAAGTAATTTGTAGAAAAAGCCTGCCAGTCACAGAAATCTTCCCTTTGCGTCCTTCCATCCTTATTTTCCACTAGGGTTCCCTGCATGGGAACTATGTCCTCCTGCTTCCCGCTGTACCCAGAGCTGTATGCCTGCAAGGAACACAACTGTTTTCCTTGCTATATTCTTAATATTTAATATGTAACATTCAGCTGTGTGTTCTAAGTTAAATCGTTCAATAGACTATGCATTATTCAATAGGGGAAACTTAGAATGTTAAATAAGCAGGAATTTAAGATCCTTTCATATGAATGGATCTGATTATATAACATTTCCTTGCTTTATTGTAGGTTCATTATGGCTTTTAATTCTTTCATTATTTGATTAAGTTGAAAGTAAATTAGTTTACCATCCAGGACACTTCTGGCATTGACCTCCTTTCTTCTAGGTAAGTACAAATACGCAGTTAGTACCTAGCCCAAGTGCACAATGCATGTAAAATTAATAGATAGGCAAAATCTGCATGAGTGTTACAAAACCAGGACAAATTGATGTGCTGGGATTTTTTTCCCCCTTTCCATATAATTTCTTACAGAGTTTAAAAGGTATTTTTGCAGAGTATTCTTTTATTAAAGAAGGTAGAGGATACATTCTTGCTCACACATGTGAATTAATTATGCACTCCCAGCTCCTATTGTTATTTACCTCACAATAACCACAGGAGTCCCCACCAGACTGATTTGCTGTGCACACACATACCAAGACTTAGGTATCTTCAGGCAGCCACAGATCTCACAACTGAGTCTACGATAAGGCCAAAGAACAGCAGCACAGATTTTCTGGTTTATTTATTGACCAGAGATTTAAGCATGAAAAAAATCTGGGGCCAGTTTTACCAAGGTGTTTGGTTGCCTTACTTCCCATTTAAATGAATGTGCATTAAGTGCCAAATTGCTGGCTCCCAGTGACATCTAAAAAATACCAGGTCTTGGCTAGAGGCATAAATTGCCCTCAAGTTTGCTGATACCCATTCCAAAATAAGTCCATTTTTTAGCACAAACAGTGGAACCATTCGGTGCATTATAAACAATACCAGCCTTCCCACCCTCAGTGCAAAACCTAGAGCTGCTATGACAAGATTCCTCAAGAAGTAGATGACATGGCTGTTAACACTCATCCTATCTTCTTGCAGCAGCAGCAATTCAATCTAACAAATCCCCTTGGAGATCTGAGGAAGAATACGATGTCTGGTAGTATCAAGAGAAGCAATTTTTTTCTCTCTTCAATACATGACAAACCTTATCAATCTTGCCTGGGCAAAGCCACTGTTCTTGAATTGTTAGAAATCATCTTATAATTTTCCAACCTAAGTCTATTTCTGAACGTTATATATCCAATTGATCTTGCGCCAGTCTCGTACTTTAAGTTAGCTAACTCTTCCACCATCCTGACATTCATTTTTCACAAGTATGAGTCACTGTACTCTCCCTAAACCCTTATATTCCCATGCCAAGTCAAGTTTTGTGTATTTTTGTCCCCCAGTGATCTTAGCTGGCCCTTTTTTTTTGTTCCACTTTCCATTCATGTCATTTTCTCTTTAAAAACAAGTGCTTAGAAATGTAAATACGATTCCACCTGATGTCACTCCTGGCTTTTTTACAACTGTATAGATAGTTCTTTACCTATCCTAAAAAACCCCTCAGAATATTTTGCCATTTCTACCTGTAGTGAGTTGTTGGCTTTGTCCTTGCTGCAAGGAACTTGCTGATGGCTCCAAGTTTTCACACACAGAGAAAGCTCGCTCCTTGGAGATGAACAAAGATGAGGTGCAGTCTGTTGTGGCCACAGCAGGCCACAAAGGAAGTAAGTTGACTTTGAAGAAACAGATTTGTGTTTATTTCCTCTTCAGGGGACACAATTTTGTCCTTATCAGCACATGATATGTATCCCTTCACATTCAGATCACTCGATGGCGTTATTTCACAGACATGTCGCAATAATATCCCACAACAAATAAATACAACAGAGCATCAGACGTCTGTGCCCAGGTGCCGGCAGTGGGAGCTCCTCAGTGCGGCCTCTGTGAGGAGAGGCCGGGGCTGCCCCGGGCCGGACACAGCCGGTCCCAGCGGGAGCACCTTGGCCCTGAAGGGCTGGATCTCGGCGAAGGGCCGGCGCTGGAGCCGGGAGACACCGGGGGAGGAGCGGCCCAGAGGGACTGGGAGGGACAGACCGCAACCCCCATCCCCACCCCAGGGACCTCGGGGAGTAGGGCAGTGGAGTCGGGAGTGAAGGAAGGAGTGAAGGTGGGGCTGGGGAAAGAGGCGGGAATTTGTTGTCTTAATGTTTGTCTTTTTGTTTCTCACCGCCCAGCTCTGTTTCATTTGCCAGTAAATGATACCATTTTCCCCAAGCCAAGTCTGTTTTGCCCCATGACAGTAACTGATGTCCCTGACTTTATCTCAGCCTCTTTCTCATAGTATTTTCTCCCCTGATATCACTGAGGAGAGGGAGCAAGTGAGTGGCTGGGTGGGAGCTTGGCCCATCCGCCAGGCTGAACTCACCACAGAGAACCACAGGAATGACCATATTATCTAGTTCTTATAAAAGTTCTCAAAGTGATTTTTAAAGGATCTAAGTGTCCCTTGTGTTTTACCAGAGGGCAAATAGCACCTGTTCTGGGGTCAGTTGATGTGCCCTTTTCCCCTCCTGAGGGTTTATCGTGCTCACCCTGCTTTTCTTCTCCATGTTTGGACAGCTGAGGGAAGTGTCTTGTCTCTCTTTGCTGGCCCAGAAAAGATGGGAAGCATGAAGGTTGTGGTCTGCATTTTTGTGCCTGTGAGAGCCCGGTCTGAGCTAGAAGCTGTATAACATGGCTATGGGTGTCTCTACCCAAGTTAGTAAGTCCTTCTGAGAGCAGCTGCATGTCTCTGCCTGTACACTCAGCCAGGAGAAACTGGCTATTTTTGTTTCCCCTGCCTGCATAAATCCACAAGATGCATTCTAAGTGACCCTACACTGAGGTTTGCCAGGAAAAATCATTGCTTGAAAAATAGTAGTGGTTTTTGTTTTTTTTTTTATTTCAGCATTTAGAAGAAAACAGCCTCCCAAAACATCTAGGCGTGATCTGCATAGCATTAAATGTTATGTGTGTGAGATACTGCAGCCCGTATTTGCATTATGCTGAGAGAGCAATGCTGCACAAGGAGGTATGTTTGTAAATAGGACTGAGAAATCCCTCTGAATTACAGCAGTCTGCTGGTTTCCTGGTGGTGAGAAGAGACATGCTAAGGATGTGTAAGAGAGTTAAGGATGATGGCTTCACCCCAGGTGTGATTCAGAGCTTTCTGTGAGACTGGCTTTTTTTAAAAAAAAAGTATTCACTCAAGCTGTCCTGAGATATGAGGTGAATTGTCTCAAATCTTTATGGGCTGGCTGCTTTTGGCAGCATGAGGGAGATAAACCTGCCAATGTTCATAAATGTGCTTGTCACTTCTGCTGTGCATGTGACTTCTGCCTCTGTATCAGAGACCAGCAATTTCTGGGAGTGATAGAAATCTCATCTTTGTCATCCAAATGCAGGATACTCGGTGTATGAGGTTGTAGAAGAGGGGACATGTAATTACACATCAGTGTTTACAGGGGTGGAAGAAAAGAAGGACCAGACAGGAGTTAGGAAGCATGTGGGGAAATGAGTACCAAGCCAGTGAATCTCATTTTTAATGTGTAAACATTTTGCCCTGGGTGTTGGTCACTGCAGCTCAGGTAACGCTGGCGGTACCAGTATACGTACAAGGGTGCAAAGCACTTTTCTGCTTTGATCTGCACTAGAGCTTGCTTTATGTGTAGTCTTATATCCATGAGTGATTTTCGCTATCAGCTGCGGGAAGCCTGTAAGCAACAGTCCTTCCATCTCAAAGTCTGAATGTAATTTTTATTTTCATATAGTTTCCTGTTTTGGTTCTCAAGAAATACTTAGGAGAAAATAAAATGCTGTGTGATTATCATCACTGGCATAGATATTTAAAGTTAAAATAATCACGACTGCTTATGGAATGCAAAAAGAAAGAGTAAAAATTCCTAGAAGAAAATTTTATGTCAGTGGCTAAATGGTGAGTGAAAAATGCTGATTTGTTTCTAATCTGCCCTCTAGTGTTCAGGACGCCTTCTCCTCTGGTACATCTTCATGTCCAAGGACTTCTTTGAGTGCAGGAAATGCAGAAGGGAAGTTCAGGAAAAAAAAGTAAATGGAGTAACGATTGAAATAGTGGAAAAAAACTTTCTAGTGTCCTCCACAGTATGAGCCCAAAGGATTCAGTTTATTTCATTGATTTGTTCTATTGGAGAAACAGGAGAAAAAATTCATTGCAAAAGTGATCAATGACTCCAACCTCATCTTGGGTTTCTTAGGCTTCTAAAGGATTAAACCGATAAAGTCTTTGTATGACTGCAAAACTGTGGAAAGATTGATATGTTCAGAGATTATTTTCCTTGTGATTGGAACAGATTTGTTGAACTTTCCTCGAAGTACCTTTTGGATAATTTAAAATGTAAATTTATGATAATTTAGAACTTGAGAAATACAAATATGAGAGTATTTTAGAGAATAGCTTTGTTTTGAAGCTGAGCTTATCATTTAGAACCAGCATTGTATTAGTCATCTTCTCAAAATATTTTTTAAATTTCAAATTCAATAGGAAAAGAGGGTTTGCATCGAAAAATATTAACTCATTCTAGGAACGTGGATTGAAACTGTATTTATGCTAAATGTGCACTAAACCTACGTGTAACTATGTGCACTTAACCTATGTGTAATTAGTTTAGTTCTGTAAGAGCCTGATTTGTGTTTGCACCTGTATGTGCAAATGCACACAGACGTATATTATCTTGTCAGTATGTGATTATGGATCATCTCGTATGTGTACAGTTACATGTGTAATGTCCGTGTACATTTTTATAAGTGCAGATCTACAAAGCGTATTTGTGCCTATGTGTATGAATGTATATGTATATACTCACATGTGATTCTAGGTCATTAAAACATAAGGAACTAGAAAAGTGGGACTTTTGCATTGGTTTTGTAGATTCTGGAGGATCTGAGACAAGGTGCTCGGCCACAAACTTCAGCCCACCTGTCTGAGTTTTCCACTGTGGTACTTAAGTAATATTTAAGGTCATAGAATGCCAGGTTGGAAGGGACCTCAAGGATCATCTGGTCCAACCTTTCAAGTAAAAAAAAACTAATAAAAAAAATAGCTTCAGTGAGATGGCCCAGCACCCTGTCAAGTTGAATCTTAAAACTGCCCAGTGTAGGGGAGTCCACCATTTCCCTTGGGAGACTATTCCAGTGTTTAATTGTTCTCATTGTAAAATATTTTCTTCTGAACTCCAACTGGAATCTCCCCTGGAGCAGCTTGCTACCATTCCCCCCTGTTTTCTCCACGTGACTCCTTGTAAAAAGGGAGTCTCCTTCCTCTTGGTAGCCACCCTTCAAGTCCTGGTCCACGACATTTGACCTTATTCCCTCCTGGAGGCAGAGATCTGCAACAGTCCTTGAGTTGTCCCAGGGAAGACCCTTAGGAGGCCACAGTGCTTTATCCCTCTTGCCTGCAGGTGACCCACCGTCACTGGATGGGCAGAGGAGTCACTGGCTTTGCAAAGCTAGTTCTGGTATCCAGGCAAATCTGGAAATGGGGAGCCCTCTCAGGCTTCCAAGGGGGATTCAGCCTGCTGGCTCCCAAAGGTGAAGTAGCCCAAGATGATCGATTCTGGTATTTCTTCTAGGTACAGCTGAGGGTAGGCTGGAGATAAGCCCAAATGAGCATTCTTTGAATGCCTTTCTGGAGAGCCAGGTCTCTGTAGAAGAGAGCTCTCCTACCTAAGTAGGCTGAGTTATGCTACAGGGATGTTCCTTCCCCAGGGCTGCGGCGAAGCGATCACAGCAGGGCTAAGCCAAAGCCCATAGTCCTGTTGCTCAGGGCTAGGAGCGACCAAGTCTCCCATTTCAATCTCTCTGCTCCGTGCAGAATCCCTTCCAACTGCTTGTCGGGTGACACATCATTATTCTGCACCCACTCTGACCCTGTTTGTTCCTTCTGTCACAGCTGTAGCTCAGCAGAGGATTTATTAAAGTTCACCCTGAAGTGAGTAATGATGCTCTTTGGTGACAGAACAGAGCAGAACAAAAACAGTCCCGCTTTTTTTCTCCATTTTGAACAAAACTATAGGTGTGCGATATATGGCCATATTAATGAGCCCGCTTTTGCCTGCAAGCGAAAGGTGTACCTAACTTCTGAGGACTGGGTTCCTGGAGGAGCCTGTGGAGTTCATAGCAAGATAGTCAAGGTTGGAACGAGCTCTCTCAAGGATTTTGCCTCCTTGTGTCCAGTGACACACAACATGCAGTATGTTGTGATTTCTGTCGGGAGGCCCTGAGGCAGTGCTTGCCCTGGGTTTGTGCTGTGGCCACTCAAGCAGAAGGATCCTATTTTGCCCTGTTAAAATCCACTCCGTGTGCTGGTTTGGACTGTTCGTGTCGACTGCAGAGGGTGATGCTAACACCTAGTTTAAGCGTAGAGGGGCTGTTACGGTCCCTTGACCCACGCAGCAGGACGACAAAGGGCAAGCTCTGATGGGAACTGGGCAAAACACTAGATAAGGGTTCACTCCTCAACAGGCAGGCTATGAGATGAGACTCTACTGCTTTTCACCTTGATCTGTTCTTCCTTTCTCTTTCATATCTCTTTCATATCAGGGTGTTGGCAGGGAACTGGGTCACGCAGACTTTCAAGGCAGAGGGAAATGTTTACTTTTCCCTTTCTGATGATGAGATTGAGTCTCTCTCTTGCCCCATTTAATTTCAGAGCTGGGTAATGAAGCCAATGCTATTGCCGTGTTTGTGACTAGAGAAGAAAATAAAATAAAAAAAAAAGTGATGTAATGCTCTGATAAATTCAGTGATTATCTTCGGCGTTCTTTAGCTTTCCTTTTTATTGGTTTGACATCCACCTGCTGTGCCAATCTGTTAGCCAGAATGTCGTCACTGAGAAGTACACGTGCACATAATCTCTGTTTTTCCTTTCACAGACTGAGTGCAAAGCAGGCTGCTAAGGGAAGGTTTGGGAAACTGGGAAAGTGACTTCCGTAGTGAGCCATGTCATAGGTACTATAGCATAATTCAGGAGATCTTTAGCTCATCTCCCTGCTCAAAGCAGGGTCAGCTGTGGGGTCAGGTAAGATTGCTCAGGGCTTTAACAATCCAGTCTTGAAAAGTTCCAAGAATGGACACCATGCAATCTCTCTGGACAATGTGTTCCACTGCTTGACTGTCCTCATGGGGAAAAGGGTTGAATCTCTCTTACTTAAGCTTATGCCTGTTGTCTCTTATCCCCCTGCCATGCACTGCCATTAAGGACTCTTTTCCACCTTCTTGATGACATCTCCCCATAGGTAGTGGGGAGACTCCTCTATAGTCCCTCCAAAGCCATCTCTTAGGCAGGCTGAACAAGTCCTGGTCCCTCACCCTCTCCTTACTGGGCAAGGGCTTACCTTCTCAGTGACCCTCTGCAGAACTTGCTCCGGTTTATTCATATCCTTTTTGTACTGAGAGGGCCAAAACTGGATGCGATATTTAGGTGTGGTCTGAAGAGCACTGAGAAGGGGAGGGATAATCCCTATCTTTCATCTACAGGCTGCGGCTCTGTTGTAAAAACCCAGGAGGCTGTTGGTCTTTGCTGCCAATACTCACATTCAGCTCATCGTCCACCAAGACCCCTTGAGCCTTTTCTGCAGTCCATCGGCCACAGCCTCTGTTGTTTCCAGTGTTTCTTCTTTCCCAGTCCTCCACTCTCAATCCGTGATTCCAAAGACACAGCAGCATTTGTGAGAAACGTGTTTTGCAGTTCTCCGCATCGGTTGCTGGATCTCTCTATAACAATATTCTTGGTGTTGTGCCATGGTGTTGCTGCGAGCAGAGTAGTGCCAGGTGCCTCATGCTCCCACCTACACCATCTGCTGTGATGTGTGCACTTAGAGCTTCCTACTTGCACTTATGAGGCAGAGAAGACCATTAAATATACTCTGATGGTGGATCTGTGCCCAGGGCTTTGGCTCTGATTAAGGCTCTGTTGCTCCGAGTGCAGGTAGGGTTTTTCCTGCTGGGATGGAATGGGACAGGGAGAATGAACCCATCTTTTTTCCCCCCTCAGATCTGAGAAGCAGAAAAGGAAAAGGAAAATTTCCTTCTGTCACCTGCACGTCCAGCCTTTGCAGTCGCCCTGTAGACTCTGACCACGCTAAGGTGCACTGCAGCTGTTCCTCTAGAATAACAGCCAATCTGCAGGGGAAAGCCCTCAGCAATTTTCTTTTTTCTTCCTTTGGAGCTGGTTAATGTCCTTTCTTAATTAGCATTTTCAGTAATAGCATGAAGAAGGATGTTCTGAATGCTGAAAGTGAGTTCTGCTGGCGAATTCAGCTTGCTGGGGAACCAAATCCCTACCTGCTCCTGTCAAGCCTCTAGCTGAAAAGTTAGTAAACACAAAGGCCCAAGTCCTTCCATCTCTAGCCATTCAAATATCTTTAGGTATCAATATCCAGGCTGTATGTTCTCAGTATTAAAGATATGCCTGTGTGGCTAGGACATACAGTGAGAGAGTGTATGTTGTCGTCATCCAGATTAGCTCTGTCTCCAGATCTACTCAATCTTTGTCCTCCTCATTGAGATAAAGCATTCAGTGCCGTGTATTATCACTGACTCTTGGTGTCCTATGCTCACTAGAAGCATATTGACTCCAGAGGAAGCAACGGAAGAGGAGGAAATGTCGTTGAATTGTGTACCTGTGGACTTCAGGGTAAATCCTGTGCTATGGCAAATCTCTGAAGCACCTTCAGTTGGTCTCTGCATCTCTGCACCTGTGGTTTACCTTTTACCTTAGACTTGTAGCAGTTTTCATTTTCTCTCTTCTATAAGCAGTAAGAACAGCAGATATCTATACAGATATTAAGACAAGGTTCTGTGATTTTTTTATGCAAGATAATATCTTTCACCTTTCTTTGAAGTACCACAGACTGAAGAGCGTCACATAGCTCATATAGCTTGCTTAACCCACTTTATGATAACCTTCAATGTTCATCTTATCTTAGTTAGAACACACATGTATTTCCTAACCACTGTTCGGCCTTGCATGCAAAGAAAGGAGGGCTTTTTCACCATTAGCTCTGCAAAGCTGGTCCTTCTAGTTTCTTTAGATTCATTTCTCCAACCCCCCAGAAGACAGGTGAGAACAAGTCTTTTAGCACTACATAGCTGTCGTCTATGTGATTTCAGAGGTTAGTAAGAATGAGACTCAGGCAGTGTGCTCTGAACAGCAAGGAATTTTCTGCCTCCAATCCTCAAATTATATAAGCAAGCTCAAGAGTTGGAAGGCACTTTAAGAAGTCTTGGTACACTAAACTCCCACCTTTTTACATGAACGGTATTTTTTCTCTCCACCCTAAATATCCCCAGTATTTTCTTTGATTTTCCAGTATGTTCCTTCCATGAATTTAACAAAGGAAAAGAAAGCAGACATCAAAGGAAAACCTCCCCCGAAATGAAGCAGTTGCCACTCTACAAAATATTCAGAGAAGGTTCCTGGAATCTTGTCTCCAACATCTCATTATCTCTTAGGCTGTGTGATGCAGACACTTGCTATAGCAATTCGGCAACAGCAGTGTTGCTCTGGCTGTGGCAGGGTAACCGTGGGATGGACACTTGCCTGGGTTCATTCAGGGACAGGAAGAGCAGAAATGAAATTTACTTTAACACCAGAAATCCTCTGTTATGTTTATTTTTTGAAGTGAGACCTCATGAAATTGTAGCCATTTACAGAATGAAAGAAGGATGTCACAGTCCCTCAACCATTAATTCTTGTGAGTGGGTGACTTTGATGTGTGCTTTTAGCCCGCTCTGCTGGCTTGCCAGAACCCAGGAACTCTAATGTATGGTATATATCATCTTCATGGGCTTTTGGTTATAGGTTCATTGCTCTTCTCTGCCATCCCCTAGCTGTTAGAAACTTGCTAACTTGGCTTGCTTTGCTGAGGGAGGATCTGAAGCTTCATGCCTACTAGTAGCTCAGGAGAGGAGAATGAACACAAGGTAATGAGAGAGGGAATCAATAGGTATGTATCTCTACTTGTAGTAGATTCACTTAAGCAATATACTGCTGCATTGACACTGCATTTACACTGCATTTAATAGCTGTGCAAGTCTCTCCAAAGTGGCCTACAATGTAGACACGTCTCAAAAGTTGCTACGCTTGAGCTCCTTCCACCTCCTAATGCTGTGAATGGCTCATTTGCTGAAAGCCATTTTGAATACGAGGCAAGGAGGTCTCCACTAGCAACTTCTGTCATTAACAGGTGTGATTGGGACAGTGAAGAATATCCTATCCTGGTTTTGTTGCAGTGGAGTCTGTAGAGCTGTGGTAGAAAGGTGGGACTTAATCACTCTGGATAACAACACCTTCAATTGCTTTGCCCAGACTTATCAAGCATATTTAGCTTATCTGTACCATAGTTTACCTAGACACAAATGAGGATGAAGTTTCTGCTCTACTTGCAAGGCTGCAATCTGAAGCTTATTGGAAGTAATGTCAGACAAGTGTTCGGTTCTGAGGATTTGTTTTAATCTTTATATGCAAACTCCACTTAATAGCAAGGTACTACTAGCACTGCCTGCCAACTGGTATTTTGCGTTATAAAAGACACATATAAAGAAGAAGCTGAAAACCACTAGGGAAGAGTCTTAAACAAACAAGGCCATCTGGCTGTTTAGTGAATTAATATGTATTTTAGGCGGGGGTGATACCGATGAGTGTTGTTAAGGTTGTCCAGTATTTCTTATAGTAATACTCTAGCTTTTATTGCTTACCATTTTGCTGTATCTTAATTGCTTGGGCTGAAACTCTTTATTCAGGGGCATCTGCCTTGCACTGAATTAATTTTGGAAAACTGCAGCCAAAATAGTTTAGCTGTTTCCATAAAAGAATCTAGGAGAAATAATCAGTTTTGCCCATGCTTTTCTTTGTAAGACTTACACTCCTGTGCTTGAGAACACACTCCAAAGAGAAAAGGGAAGAGGAAATGGCCTTTATATTGTGATCCATCTCTCAGAACTATCTTAACAGAGCCCATAAACCTTTGAATAAACACAGTTTTCTGGTATCAGCACCAACTAGACATAAACAGTTCCTTCAATATGTTGACTGCTCTGGATGTTTTCCAGTCAGTGACAAACAATAATTTATCTGGAACTTTCCTTCCTTTTTCTGGGATGCTATAAGTTAGCCCGGATCTAGAGTGGGACACAAGGTGGGAGGTGGGACACGCACGGTGGGAGGAAGCCTCTCCGCACTCTGCCCGAGCTAAATAGGGGAGGAAGTTGCCCTTATGTTTTACAGCACAAAATGGGCAGAGGGTGGTCTAGGAGGAAACAAGAGACCTAGGGAGAGACCAAGTGGTTTGGATTTTGGGTGCTGTAGGCTGACTGGGATGGATGTGTGTAAGGTGTGTCTATACGTGTGTGCGAAGGAAAAATGCGGCTATGTGTAAAAGTAAGGGAAGGGTTAGCAGTGAGTGATCAAAGTGGGCAGAAATCAGGAATCTGTGGAACGTGTGCTGGAGGCAGCAGGGTACGGTACTTGCTCGTGATTTCACAGAATGGTTGATGTGGGAAGGTACCTCTTGAGATGATGTTGTTCCCCACCCTGCTCAAAGCAGGATCAGCTAGAGCAGGTTGCCCAGGACAATGTTCAATCAAGTTTTGAATATTTCCAAGGATGGACACTCCACATCCTGTCTGGGCAAACCTGCTCCAGTGTTCAGAGAGTTCAGCATTGACCTTCAGAAAGTCTCAGCTGCGTGTGTGGGTGCCTTTGAGAAAGTCCATGCCTTCTTTTTCGTGCACAAAATTAATGGCAATGACAGCTCTTTTTCGATAGGAATGTTTAGAAAAAGAATGATTTGTTTGTGATTCTGTGAGGTGCTGTGGTGGTGAGCAAAGTGCTCTGCAGATCTTGAGGCTGCCTGTAACATGGACTTTCAGGCCTGGGCTGGATTGTTCACAAAATTCTCCTTCCCCCACCTCCCTCCCTCCCGCTGTGGGCATAAAGCTGAAGATGGAGGGTTATAATCTTGTGTGCTTGGGTTCACATTTTGCTTCAGCCATTGGTGAGATAAGAAACATACCTCCAAATCAAGCTACTGCGTTTTGCAGAGGACCCTAGAGAGATGTGCTTAAGTAGATATTCAATGTTGCTGACTCTTTAAAGATGTCCAGAATGTTTTTATCCCTCACTCCTATAATTCACTGTCAGTAAATGTGTCATTTTTCCAGAACTTTGTTCTACGGTACACAAAGAAATTTCAGAAATTGTTTTTGAACTCATAATATTGCTGTAGTTCCTTCAAGTACTGTAAAATGTTTGTATCGTGTTAAGCATTTGAAATATGCTTAGTTATTTTCTCTGGGTTTTCTACCTAGTAAGTGACCTTCCAGAGTCGAGAAGACTGTATCCTGAGATTTCCAGCTGCCTTCCAGGTAAGGGAGGCACTGGTGGGCAAATGTAGCTGTTTACGATTTAAAGCAAGGCTGTTTACTTGGCTGCAGGTTGGCTGCAGCAAATAAGATGCCGAGCTACAAACTATATGGCAAAATGAAACGAAATATTAAATGGATACCAGCTGAATGAGGACCCTGGGGCTGGAGGACAGGATAAGTGTAAGGACATGTCAGGAGAAGTATAAGTTTATGCCCTTGAAGTTTTTCTTGGATACAACTATTAAAGCAAACCAAGTCTTTGTGATCTTTGTATACATATTATACTCTGTGGGTTTTATATGAAATGCATACTTTGTAAAATGATAATTATACTGAGAGGGATTATTCCTTTTCTAGTGCTGCATTCTTTACCTTTAATTCTCCTGTATGATATGTGAAAATGCTGCATGATTTTAAATGCTGCATCATTTTAAAAACACCTTTATACTGTGGTACACCCCAAGAAACTGTTCTATTTATTAGAATCATGGAATTGTTTGAGTTGGAAGAGACCTTTACAGATTCATGCTTCTGCCATGGGCAGGGACATCTTTCTCTAGATGAAGGTGCTCAAAGCCCCATCCAACCTGACTTTGAACACTTCCAGGCATGGGGCAGGAATGATGGAACTCTGACTATCACCAGCTGCATCGAAATAGATATATTCCAGTTAATCATTCTTCAGCAAACAGATGCATGAAAGGCACACATCTGATCCCCCTTCCTATTTTTCTCCTTCTTTGTTTGCTTAACTGCTCCTTTGTTGCATAACATGACACTGGATTATGCGAGACTGTGTCGCCTGTCGCACCAGAGGATTTTTCAAACACTGCTATAGCAATATGGTGCAATGCTTCCTAAAAGGATTTTGGCCATTTGAATGCTCCTAGAGGGTATAGAGGATCCAGGAGAAATCAAAGCCCCAAGTCTGAAAGTGCTGCCTGGTCTTGTGGGCCAGACTCTTTCCGTTTGGACCTTACCTTTTCCTGAAATTATAAAGACTGAGTAGCAAGAAACAGTCCCTGGAAACTCTGCATCGAAACCAAGAAGTAAATTCAGCTTCTTGGTTAATCAAAAGAGCAGCTTAACCTTCTCTGTCCATTAACTACAGCACTGTTGAGTCTCCTGCTGCTGGCCTGAAGCACACCTTTGGCCCTGCCTTCTGCTCCCCAGCCACGTTGTTGACGGTACACAGCCACGGCGCCCTGCCACAGGGGCTGTGTGCTGCAGGCTGTGTCCCAGAGCTTGAAGAAAGCTGTTGCTACCAGGATGTGGTCTCTGCCTGTGACTACTCATTGGGTGTTTAGTGTTACGGTCTTTCCCTGCCACCTGAGACACCTTCCCTGAGACACACTCCCCTGTCCTCTGTGTGTGTTGGATTCACACACTTGTGCCTCATTGGGTAAGGTTTTATGTGCTGACATTCAAGTACCTGGGGAATTGTGCAGTTCTAAACTTATTTCAATCAATTTAAATTTTTATTTTTTTTTTCATCCTGCTCCTAGCAGAATTAGTAGATTGACTGTTACAGTACAGCTCAATTAATAGAGGGTAGCAGAGTGAAAAAGAGTCCACAGCATGTAGAAATGATTCCCATTCCAATGTGGCCCTGCAGGATGGACTGCTCCACTGAATATCTATTAGGTATCCCAATGGGAATAGCTGCTTCAGGTTATAATTATATAACCCAAAGGTTCTATGTAAAGAATTTCGAATATGATGTTTGCTGCCTGTGCTGGAGTCTGGGACACTGAGTATGCCCAAGGATGTCTGTCTTGTTGAAATTTCAGCCTGTCTGGGAACATTCGGCCACATTCAGCATCTTCATTGGTGAAACCTCAGGCTTCTGTGGGGCTAAGGTGGCCTCTGAGAAGGTGTTTCCAGAAGGTATGTTTCGATCTTGATCTTTGTTGACAGGCATCAGAGCTCAGATGTCTGATTTAGTGGGATAGCTTTTCCAACCAAGAGTTAGGGATGGAATTTGCCTGTCTCAGGATGTTGTAGACAGGTACACCTAAGTTAGTCTACCTTGGTGACTTCCTAACAGCAGAGGAGAGAAAAGAAGACACAAGGGAAAATGTAACTGCTTTGTTTTAGATGTTTGTGTTACGCTAAGTTGATAACCTCCTTTCACTATTTAAAGCAAGAAAATAATCTACATATGACTAAGGTGCATAAATGGTGTCTCGTACCACCTGACATTTCCTGAGAGGTCTGCGTTTCCTAAGCAGAACTGGAAGATAGGACATTGCTTCTACCCTCAAAAATGAAAGCTGTGACTGAAAATGCAGCCTTGCCTCTACACTCTGTCAAATATGGCTGTGACAAGTCCTTTCTTTTATAGAATCATACCTACTTAGGAAAGCCACATGCTGTATTTACTGGAACAGGACTTGTTTCCCTGGTGAACTTGTGCAAGTCATTGATCCCATGATGCAGGACCTCCTTGCACGACAGAGGTCAAATGAAATTTTTCTGCCTCTTTTTTTTTGGTTTGTGGGGTTGTTTGTTTGCTTTATTAGAGCACTGTATCCACAGAATCACAGAATATCTTTGGTTGGAAGGGAACTTCAAGATTATCCAGTCCAACCCTTGACCGAACACTGCAAGCTCACCACCACTTTGTACTCCCTTGGCACAGCTGAAGACGCTCACCCTGGGGAGTCCAGACAGTGAGGTATAAGAGCCATGGGTTTCAGTGGCCTCTGCACGTCCTTAAGGGTGGATTTTTCCTCAGTGTTGCAAACTAATGCCAAGAGGAGAATTCAAGTGGGCAGATCCTCAGTGGTGTAACACAGCCGTGCTGAGCCGAAGCACCTGAAGCCAAAGGGGCCAACTATCTTCTGCTGTTCTTATGTGTGTTCTTGAAATCAGAGGTGCAGCTCTCAAAAAATAACCCTAATAAGCAAAGTTAGAAAATATAATCTTGCAAGTTGATGACATGTTCCTCAGCAGATAAATTTTGCAGGAGGCTCCCTGATCTGTCTGTGGTTTCAGTGGTCTATTCAGAATAACCGTGGGGTTTGAAGTCAGCTAGTTAGTTGTGGAGTGGGTGATTTAGATTTGCTTACAATCATTACTTCGATGAGATCTTCTCCCCCTGCACCCAAAATCAGAGCGGGGAATTCCTTGGGCCATACATGTACCAAATATTACTTTTTAGCTCTTGAGAAAGAGTTCAGAGTACTATCTAATTTTACATGCATGACATTTTAAAAGATTAAAATAGACAACATGTTTCTTAGTTATTCTTTTAGTAGTAGAAAGGCCCTTTGAGTCAGCTATTTCATGTAGTCTCTGAGTGGACATCAGAATTGTTGCCTAAAAGGTTCTTAATTAAAAAATCTATAGAGGGAATGATTTATATGACAACTAGTTTTATAAGATATGTGGAGGCTTGAAAATTGGAAGCTATTCCAAGGAAGTCTGACAACGTATGCTGGCTGGCACATTTTGCTCCTTAGCTGGATGGTTCCAGGTTCTCCCATAGTAATGAGGCATTTAGAAAATGCCTTTATATGAACCACAGCACGATGCTTCAAATGCACATGGTGTGGAGACACTTCTAGAATGCCTTAAAAAGAGGCACCACCAGCGCATCTCCTACACCTTTTTCTCCAAGTCTGATACTTTAATAAGAAACATCACCCAGAGCATCTTCTTGGTGCCTCAAGCTCGTAGATTCATATTGTCTGCAGCATCCAGGCTGCAAGCAGAGCTCTGGCAGTCAGAAGTAAATCTCTTTAGAAAGTTTCCACCATTGATTTTTCTTTTTCAGTAGGTTTTGGAGAGGGTTTCACCATGTCCTGCAAACAGTACTAGCTCTTGAAAGAACTGTCATGGCTTATGAACGTTATGCAGCTTTGCACTGACATTTCTGGATGGAAGTGACATTTGATTGTTGTGACCTTGCTGGGTCTTGTGATGTTCCAGTGCAAAACGAGAGCCTCATGACATGTGTATTTGATAGATAAATGGCAACTGAATGCCTTGATTTCACATGTCTCTCTCAGTTAGGACTCCACATTTTGATCACGTGGCAATCCATCTGTCTGAGCTCTTTTTCCTTTCTTATTTTCCATTCCCTAGAGAAAGGCAAAGTTTAGCTTGTTTGCGTCCTACAATTAGACATGAAAATATCAGTGTCCTGGGCTGTTGTATAAGAGGGTTCCTTTCAGAAAGGTTTTTTCTGCCTCTTCCTGGTGAGAGGCAGTTCCCTCTCTCAGAAGGAACTCACTTACAAGGGAATTTCTCCATGCAAAAAAACACCTTTACACAAGAAGACAGGAAAATCCAACTTCTAAATTCTGTTTTAAAGAGGGATAACCTTCAGTTTAAATAAGAAAAAGTTTAAAATTGCATCAAAACAAGAAGTTTGAAAATGCTTCCTCTCCTCAGCTTTGCTGTTTTGTTCACTTCCTCATAAAAATGCAAGACACCCCCGAAAAAAGTAACTCAGGCCTCCTAGAAGCCGGCATTTGACCTTTGCAGGGCAGCGAGCCCTTTACCCACAACTGTAGAATGCGAATATTTTGGATGCATCGCTCCATCTGTTTTCCCGGACCCCCAACACCGTGCCAAGAAGTGACCTTCAGCCTCCCTCCTCACCATCACTATCCCTCTGGAAGGGCTCTGGGGTGAAATAGGACATCGAGGGCCACGATGGGCGCCCAGCAGATCTGGGTGCTGGGGCAGCTGTTGCGCTGAGCGGTGCTGCCGCCGCCACGGAGTTGAGTAACCATAGCAACGGCATCACCGCCAGCATCCTCCTCCTCCTCCTCACTCGGCTCTCCTCCTCCTCCTCGGCATCATCAGGAGCAGCAGCAGCAGCAGCAGCAGCCCTGGCAGGAGCCAGAGCCCGGCAGCCGAGGCTGCAGCCGGCTGCCTGCCGTCCCTACCTGCACTGTCACCCAGCCACAGCACCGGCCCCGGCCCCGCTGCTCCCCACGGAGGGGAAATATAGGGGAGAGGGAGCTGAGGGAGGTGCACTGCAGAGGGATCCCAGACAACCCAGGTAAGAGCTGTGGGGCTGCTCCCAAACTCCCCGTGATCGATGTGTGCCTGGCGTGTGTTTGTGTGCGAGTGGTTGTCGATAGTTTTCCGGCTCGCTCCTTCCAACGGCAGTGTGATGACAATTCAAGGCAAGCGTGTTTTCCGGCTCATGTTTCCCATCTCTGCCATACTGTCCCTCTCCTTTTCCTCCACCCAGATACCTAAGGAATAATAAATAATAATCAGAGAGATTGGTGGAAAATGAGGCGATCGGGGAGCTGAGCGGTGAGCAGAGTGTTGAACGGCTGTGTTTCCAAAATAAAAGTGGACAGCAGCAGCAGAGCAAAGGTTGACAGAGTAATTAATAACCCTTAAAAAAAAAAATCATGCGACAACGCACTTCTGTCTCTGCCCACTCCACAAATATATCTCTCTCATTGTATTCAGCAGAGAGCTGTAAACCAGAGATGTGTATGAATAGCCACAACTAGAAACCTCACTGTAGTTCACAAGTGACACATTTACCTGAAGTGCTTTAAAGCCAGTCTAAATCATTGCAATAACAGTACGGTTCTTCCCTGCGAATATAGGTATATATATATATTTGTAAAAATACCACTCTTAAACGTTTACACCTTTAAAGAAGAAGAAAAAAAATCTTCTTAGAGATTTGTGTGTGATGGCCAGGCAGTCAGAGACGCTCACTTGATCAGTGTGTGAGAAAGCATGTACTGGGTACATTTAAAAAGGTTGGAAGAATAGCTCTAATCCAAAGGTATATGGGGACAGTCTTTGTCATTTTAAAACCAGAAGCGATCCATAGCTGTGGAGCGTCCTTGTGCAGGCAAATTCTATGTGGATGAGTGCGTACATCTCTGAGGACCATGAAGAAGAGGGAAAGACTGTGAAGTAAGTTTAAGCCAAGCAGTAAGTGTTTGCTATGTAATGACTGCAGAGAGCTCTTTGCACTTCCACAGAACTATTTGGATTTATTTATTTATTTACTTTGTCAGTGGAAAGGAGAAAGAGCTGCTGCTGCTGCTATCTCTGTCTCCTCTAGACCCCTGTTCTCTCAGTCTGGTGTCCTGATCTTCCCCTGCGCTCCGTAAATCATCCTTGTCTGTGTGGCTGGAAATGCCGCTGGCTTTAATGATGATAAGCATTTTAATAGTCGGCTTTTGAGCCCATACTATGATAGGACACAGTTATAATTCTACTTCCTAATTATACTGTGGGGACAGTCTGGGTATGACCCGATACCAGGTAATACAAAAAGGCCGAGGCACCTGCCTTTTACCTTAAATCTGATTTGAAAATCGCAGGGCTTTTTGGTCCCAATCCTGTGTTTTGCTACTTGTCTGCAGATCCTCCTAAAATCCGCAGGAGCTGGAAGATAGTTTGAGATTATAGAACAGAAAGCAGAATTTGGCCCACCTTTTCACCCTGATTATAAACATCCTCCTCCTGCAAGGTACAGGAGAACAAAGAATTTGTGCAGGCAGGACCTCACGCCCCGTCCTTACGCAAAAGTGTTGTTAAAAATTACCTGGGAATTATGTTCCATCCCAAGGGAACTTGATAGGCTGAGGGATAGAAAGAGAAAACACGGACAAGTATTTGGAAGTAGTGGTTTGATTTGCAAAAATAATTTCCTTAGAAACCTGACCTTATCATCACAACAGGTTTTCTCTCCAAGGAGCTGTTTGATCCATGTCAGTAACAGTGCTCAGGGGACACGAAGTTTAACTGAAGAGGATGATTTTGTCTATTTATATTGATTAAACTGAGGCACTGTAGGACTGCAGTCCTCAGGACAGTAGACTAGCCTGGCCACATTACACAGTGTGTTTCGCCGTAAGATTTGATGTTTGCTTCAAATCTAGAGAATATGGATATCTTGCAACTTCTCCTTTGTAATCACAGAGAGGGAATAAAAGTGCCTGTAAAAATGCTAGTAAAAAGAGCACAAACCTGATTATGCTTCTGGCACTGAGATACCATTAACAGGATAAAAATGCTGTTTATACATGTTGCAGAGATGTAAAGTGCATAATCAAGGGGCACCTCAGTAATGGGTGGAGCGGTGATCCTCTCCTCAGCGCAAGCAAATGACTGAAGGTCAAAGGACTCTGGGGATTACACGTTAACACCCTGCAAGTATTCCTACCTAGTCTTACTTTGCTGCTAGCTGTGGGTAGATGATTACAGGGAAACCAGAAGTCACACATGGACTTTTGATTGCTATGGGGCTGAAAAACTTCTCTTAGAAATGGCTGTGGGAAAGGCAGGAAAGGTTGATGTTTCCATGAGCTCTGTTATGCCATAAAACCCTCAGTGGACGATTGTTTATGTAAAGTCAGTATATGGGTCTGATACCAGTGTAAACAGCAAGGATGTTTCCGACATCAGATAACTGATTTTTAATGCTCGGTGCCCCCAACCTCCACATCTCTTTCCCTTACTTAAATTGGAAAGCTTAGGAAAGAGTTTTTCATTTTCCTTATGGCTCATTCTATTATATTTTATTTGTGTAGTAATGGAAGGGAACAGAGTCTTTCTTTTGCTTTGTTCATGGCAGTTAAGAGCTGGTCTCTTGATGCCAATTTACTCTTGTTCACTATCACTGTTCTAAGGAAAAAAACTATTTTTGTATTTGATGATATTTCTAAGCATCTTTTAAAATGCTGATCCTTATTTTCATTGGTCATCCACGGTGTCTCTTGGAGCTCAGAAAAAAAAGAAGACATACAATAGTTGCTGTTCGAAAGTCAGTGTTTGCCAACAGGTTGAGACAGGGATTTCTGAAATGCTGCAGCCAGGGCTTCCCCCCCTCCCCCCTTTTTTTTTTTTAAATAAAATAAAGCTGTCGTTTTCCAGATTCTACTCCACAATAATCTGAGGCAAGAGATGATTTGATGACAAATTTTGTACCTTGCATTTAGTTTAGCAATGCAATTAATTTTATTTTGAGGCTATGGATAAACTGTAGTTCCTGACTCCGTTAAATAATCACACTCTGTGATTTTCCCCCTTGCAATATTGTGATTTTTTTCCCTTTATGCTCTATGGTGATTGGCCAGATTTGCTGCTTAATGAAATAGGCACGTAACCATGGAAAATAAAAGTTATCCCAGTGACCAGGGGGAGGGTGAGATCTTTACATTAGAGATTGGACACTCCCTGTAAGTTTAGTCCCCTTGTAATTAGCAGGAGTTGTGGCCCACCCATATCTGATTAGGAAATAACCTTTTTTTTTTTGCTAATATTAATCTTCTTGAGGGGTCAGTCTGGTCTTGGCAGGCTCTCCTCAAGTCCAAATCATATCCATGCTTATGTAATATCGATCTGTTGTGTCCACTAACAGATACCCTCACTAGCACTTGGAAAGGTTATAATTCCTTTCTAGTCTATTTGGGCAGGTAGTGGAAGCTCTTGGTCTCTTTGCTCAGCATCCCCTGGGGTCCATCAGCTTCCTTGCTCACGGATTAAAACCTTTCCTCCCCGTTGATGAGATAGACTCGGAGCCTGTGCTTCCCGTCAGCATAGCATTAAGAAAAGTGTGTCTAAGAGCTTGAATAGTGCAGGTTTCTCACTTTGTATGTGTTTCCTCAGATTTTCCCTGTACCCCGTTCCCTTCCTTGCAATGCCTGACGTGCTGCAAAGCATCCAGGGCCTGCCACGTAGCATGACCTTTGCTAACACTGCTCCAGGAGGTAATGGGCTGAAACTGCCCGGAGCGGTTGTGGCTGCTGGGCTGATTGGAGCCCTTCTTCAGAAGGTCAACACCATGACATGGCTGATCTCTACTTGGCGGGCAAGTGAGTCAGAAGTTGGCTTCTTCCAAATCTTCCAAATCCAAGAAGATATGATTTTATTCTGTCTCTAATCCTATTATTAGTGCCTGCAATATTAAGGACTCTGTTATTCAGCAGTTTTACTTCTTCCCTGCTTCACTGCAGCAGACAGAGCATCCCAACAAAGCGTAAAAGGCAGAATTTCTTTCTGTTCTACACTCTGATGCTGCTGACATCCATGCGTTGTCCCAGATCAAAAGAGAATTCCTTGGAGGGGTATGGGTGCTCTCTCTGGTTCTCCTACAAATCTGCCAGAAATCTCATGGCATTTCTGCTTTTTCCTCAGGTTCAGACATGCTTTGGAGTGGTTCCTTCATGTCTGGAGCCCCCATACCTCAGATGCGGTGATGTTTCAGTACTGACATAAGCCGTTTTTATGCCTGTGTTGGGTAAAGAATGATTCTAGTTTTGCTGACATCCACAAAGAAATCTAAGTTCATCTTCCATGGACTCAGAGGAATCCACAAAGTTTACTTTTCTTACTGCATGTGAGGCAGTGAAGGTAGATGCAATATCCTGACATGTTCTTGCTACTTGTTGTGTTCTCTCATCCTTAGGTTCATAGGTATAAGACAGTCTAAGCAGTAGTTTGACCTTCTGCTGGTATATATGTTTCTAAATTCTTGCCTTTGAACTTTTTGATCTCTATCTAGTAGATATATTTATCTATATTTGTTCTTATTTGTTTTCAGTTAAGTGGTGTTGTCATGAATAGGTCAGACCTTATGCATCTTACTGGAGTTTAAAGGTGGAATTGCAGATATTACTCATTATATGACAGACTTGTATTGACACTGCATAGCAGTGGTGCTGCAATACGTTGGTGTCTGTCTGTCTTGCATAGAAATTTCAAATTCTATCCTCCTGGTAACAGCATGGCTTTTAAGGATTCACAGCATGCAGCAGAGACAAGCAGGACTTTCTTAATGTAACTTGGCTTGGTAGGGACTAGTTGTACTGTTAGGAGCCATTTAGCAGCCTGGGGAACAGCAGGTTCTTTGTCCAGCTAGTTGGGCAAACAAATCTTTCCTGTTACAATCCCGATCTGCACAACTGGGAAGGCATCTGGCTCTGCCTCTGTCTTCTAATGTGTAATTTTAGGTCCTAACATGCTGCTAACATTGCGTTTGTTTCTGAGGCTAGAAAGCAGCGTTCCATTACTTTTTTTTTATGGCCCAAAAGAACAGGAGTATTACTTGGAGGATGTGGCTTGAATGAAACGTTGTTTTTATCTCTGTCAATTTGTCAGCTCGTACTGCCAAAACCACTGTGGCAGTGGGAAAAGCAGTCCTATTTTCCGAGAATGATTTCATAAAGAATAGAAGAAGGACCAGCATTTCCCTCCACCGAGTCCTCTTCAAGTGAGATGTTTCAGCATGGAAATTTGTATCCCCATTATATTATCTCCTTCTCCTTGTCACTCATAGCCTCTTATGCTTCTCAGTGGCTGTGCTTGTAGATGGTATAACCTCATAAGTGAGCTAAATTGGCCCTGGGCTTGTGAGTGTCAGCTTTGAGGATGTCTGCATGAAACAACTGCTGAAATGATTTCGTTTGCATAAGGAAGTCTCACTTGTTTTAGAGGCGATGGGGAAGCAGGGAGCAACACACAGTTAAGGAAGATCACGTCCCTTTGTGTATTACCTTTCTCAATTTGTGTGACCTAACAAAATTTGGGTTCTCATTGGTGTTTTGGCTTCTGTAGAGGACTGAGACTCTACAGGGTTGGAGCCTGTGATGCAGGCTCGCTAGCTGCTAATACCTATAGCAACTGCTCACCCTCTCTGTGATTGAGTACCTGAGGTCAGCAGGCATTGGCTTACATCTGCACAGCTCTTCTGGGCTATTAGGACTCAACTATCCCACATCTTAAGACATGAGGATCTCTGTGGGACAAGGCAGATGAATTTCATTAGAGCTGAGCAGCATCTGCTGCTGCAAAGCGACTTCTTACAGATGCTTCCAAAGTACACACTCCACGGCATAAATCTACTCTATGCTACGCAGCAGCACAGCCCATTTATTTTCTTTGCCTGCCTGTCTTGGTGTAAAATTTCAACTGAAAACTTCTCTTTTCTGTCCATGTCTCCTCATTGTTTTCTCTGTTCCCCTCTCCCTTTGCAGCTGTGTTTAATCTGAGCTGTGTGAGGGTACATTTTGCCAGGGTAGATGTTAGAGAAAATAAAGTTGCCTTGTGTTATGTTCTAGAGTGCTTCACTCTACAGCCACCCAGCCCTTGCCCCACTGGAGGCTGTAGGACGCTTGCCACTGACCTCAGAGACAGCAGGATTCATCCCCATGCACAAAAGTCTTTTCAGAAGGAGAGATATAATGCACAAGGCTGTGAAGAGATTGTTGTTTGAGAAAGGCGTGGAAGCCTGAACCCTGTCGGTCGAAAAGCTTTTGTTGGCTGCTGCAGAAGCATCAAAGTCATGCTGCTGTTTTAGCCTGGGATGTCACGACCACCAGAATGTTCCGTGTCTTTGTGTGGAGAACTGAGCAGCAAAGTCAGGGGCACTGAGAGGCAGAAGAGGGACAAAGTAGAGACATTATTTCAGCAAGGGTACTCTTTTTTTTGGCCTAAAATGGAGAGGAATAATAATTCCAGAAGGTTATGTGAAAAGCCCTTAGATATGTTCTGTCTTTTATGGTGGGAAAGGGAGGAACAGTTTTTGGATTACATCAGTTCTTTTGTCTGCAAAAGGAAGGAAGGTTGTTGGAAAAAAACCCCAACATCAAAAAAGCTAGTGAGGAATGATCAGCAGACTTTTGCTAATTTTTAGTAACGCTGTAAATGAGGCCTTGTTTTCTTTAGGTGACTCGTGTTGGTAGTGGGTGACATTAGTGCTTTATTAAACTTACCGTGCTGAGAAACTCATTGGTTTAGTGTAGCTAATAATAATACTTTAATCGAGAAACAGAAGGTGGGATAACTCGGCATCAGAAATTGGAATGCAGAAATAGTCACTGCTTGTTGAACTAAAAATACACAACGGCATAACCCTCTTGCCTCCAGCAGCATGTGCTGAACTGAAGGCACGGTGGGCTCTGGTGGTGGGGGGAACAGCTTTCCTTTCTTTTCGGCAGCTGCTGGATCAGCCGTGCTCTGTGGTGACCCACGTGTGTGACCACCAAACTCTACCTCAGCACTGCAAGGTTCCTCATAGCAAGTTAATTAGTATCCTTGGCAAGTTAATTATTCTCCAGAGCCATAAACAGACTCTATAGAATGAAACAGATTATGTAGGATGACTTAGGAAGCCAGGTTGTCCTAGGGTGGGACTCTGTGATCATGGTAGCACTGGATGAGGTAGAAGTGACCTGCAACAGGGACAGGGATGTAACCATGGCTACTCTGTTCCACTGCTCTGTGCTCCTGCTTGGGGATAAACAGCAGATGTCAAGATCTCTGCTGAATTATGAGCCTTGGAGTTATCACTGTGCAAGTGTTGTTTGTGCTCAAAGATTTATCCATTTTTCTCTCCAGCCTCCCAAGGCATACCCAACCTCTCAGCTTGGGCTTTACAAGGGGCAAATTTGATATAGCAGGGACATGTTTTTTTTGCTGTGAACTTTTAAGTCTCTATGACAATAGGCTAAGAGTGGTCCAGATGTAATCATGATGGGGGACCCTGAAATTGGTTAGTTAGACTAAATTAGGATGCCTCTAATGCCAGAATCAGCAAAGTAACGTGGGGTATCTGCTGCATTGTCAGATTGAAGATGAGGAACACACCGTAGATGAAGAAAGGTGCTTAATGAAAAGAAGGAGTTAACTGACTATGTTGGGCACAAGTGATGAGACTGTCTCCAGATAAAGGACACAAACACAAAATAGTGCTGAAAGAGTAAAGACAAGAAGAGCTGAATGCTCTAATTTGAAATTCCTGCGTTGTGTATAATAAAGCCATAGCTGAGGTGAGAATCCTTTACCAGTTTGAATGAGACAACTGTGTCTGGGATAGGAGTGGGCAAGGATATGACTTTGGTCGCCACACCTGCAGGCAGGAGGAATACAGGTGGCTGCATCAGGACTCCGGCCTTGCTTCCCCTTCCAAAGCGAGATGTGTGCTTCCCACACAAGCACGGGCCCTTCCCTGAGAGCAGAAAATGGCAGTATATTGTGTGAAGAACCGTAGCTAACAGAACTAGTTTTAAAAGATTCAACCTAGAGGTAAGCCCTTTTCTCTTCTCAGTGTACCTGAGCTTTTCTTCTGGCTGTTTTCCTTCTGTGCTGTATTATAATCAGTAATCAGTTGTAGATAGACCAGGCAAAGCACAGAGGTTATTTCTCTTGTGATAGGTGCCTCTTGTGTGGATATCTCTGGGCTGAGGTGACACTAGATAAAGGGAGCACCAGGAATGGCAAACTAATCAGTCCAGGGTTTTACTCATCTATAATGAAACGTGGGTGGCCTGTGAAAGCTTTTGCATTGTCCGGACTAGGGTCAGCAGGAGCTTTCAGAGAGAGATTGTTTTGAGCGAGAGAGGAGATCTGACAGCGTGCGCAAAGAGCATTTCCATGGGGACCTCTGACCATGGAGACACCCAGAGGAAGCTGGCCGAGACTCTGAATGGAGAGCGGCATGCGGAGCGTGACAGAAGTGAAGATGAACTTATCAAAAGCATCCTTGGGCTGTCAAGGGCAGGTTTATTCCTGGGCATAAATGGCTTCCTCTGGGGACTTGTGGAATATGCATTGCCAGGGGGAAAGTGCTGACGTTTATAGTGAAATGGGTCTGGCTTGCCCTGCTTCTGTACGTGGCAGATGACTGTTCTGGGAGATAATATCTCAGGTCAGTGATTTAATTGTGTCTCATTTGGAGACATGAGTGTTGCCATACCTGAGATAACTCAAGACTTAAAGGATGGCTTTTGGAAGAATCATCTGTTCAGCAGCAATAATCACCAATTACTAAGAAAAGATCACCTTACTTAGTCATTTCCCTCTTCCCACCAAAAGCTCAGTTTATAAAAGCTTTGCTTTCAGGAGTAGTGCCGCTCATAATCAGAAACCTCTCGTCATAAGAACATTTAAAAAAGAGTTTGAGGACCAATTATAGAAATGTTTCCTCTTTTGTAAAACAGCCTGGGACTTGTAAACATACTGGGTCCACATCTCTCTAAATAATTCATTATGATGAATTATTTAGTTGTGTAAGCTGTTTTCTGTAAGGACATGTTTTTCTTAATGTCAAGGAAATGCAGATATTTTAGATAATTTTGAAAGAAGTAGCTTCCATTTCACTCTTTTGCTTCTGTCTACGTTGCAAATGATTTTTGCCATGAGTGTGTTCTTCAGGAATGGTCTGTAGCATGTCAAGGTGACTTCCTCAGCAGCAAAAACCTTTCATGGGAATAAGGCTTATCAGAAGTGGAAGAGCCCACTTCCTATTGTAGATATGCAAAGTACAGATTTTACAATCATTGTTTGTTTTCCAAATCAAATTGGAGATGATGTCTTCAATCCATGGGAGAGGAGTAAAGGTGAATGCTTTTACTGATGGAGCCATTTGTACAATGCTTTCATTTTTTTTGAGCCTCATTTGTGAGATTAACTTGCGTCTTGTTCTCCTTTATTGTTCTATATTTGGATAATTCTCTTGCATTTTCTTTTCTTTCCTCTTCCTTTTCCTCCCTCAGCAACAGATGATTTTGAAGACAGCATGAATGAAACAAAATGTTGGCATGGTCTAGCTGGATATCCTGACAAGATAAACATTAAGTTAAATGTGAGACATATGCCTTAGTGTGTGACTGTAATTTTATAGGTTCTTTTATATGTTATGGTTGGCAACAGAATCCCTGTAGCCTCTTCTGGCTTGAAAGAACAGTATTTCTTAGTCTTAAGACACACACACGATCTAAAATGGGTATATACCACTAGCTGTGCAGTGTGAGTGGTGGAGCAAATCCTGGTTATGAGTAGCTACCATTCTGATACGTTTTATAAATGGACGTGGTTATTCAGCCACGGTGCATTTGTGATAGGAATGATAGTCTCATTATCAGCAGTCCTCCTTCTGCCTTCATCCCACCTTTGGTGTTAAACTGTCTGAAGGTAATGCAGCTCCATGTACTCCCACTGTGGAGTACAGACTTGCATTGGATGAGAATATGTCCTCTGATGGCTGCATGGGTACAAAATTGGAGGGATATCGGGTCCATCTTAGCCTGTGAGACGTTAGTTTGTGCCACCAGACCACTGAAGAGAGGATGAATGTCATGCTCCTCCCTGGCCCCCTCGATTCTGGGCACCAGTCACACAGTCTGGGAGCACTTTGAACTGCAATGAAATCTGCTCATCTCCCCTCACCTTTTTATGCAGGGATCTCCAAGCAGAAATGCTCTTGTTAGTTCATGCAGAGGAAGATGCTGGCCCATGAGTGTTTACATTTAATATGAGATCCTGGTCATGGGTAGAATTTAATTTGCTTTACTTTAGTGATCTACAGTGGAGTCAATTTCATCCAAAGTAGCCACCAGCTTTCTTTTCGTGGACAGGGCAGAGAAACAGGTATTCCTAAGGCACTACACCGACAATGTTTTTGAAATGCCTATTTTAGGACAGAAAGACCATGCTCAAACTTTGTCTTCACTGTTTAAACAGGGAACTGGACAAATAGTTGAGGAACATTTACACTGCAGATGTCTGTCATTTTACCAAGTGTATCCAATCTTATCTACTGTCAAAATATGGAACAGAGCACGGACATCCTGAGCCCTATTCCTCTTCTTCAGATGCCCTTGTCATTTGTCTTTAGGTTCCCTAAGATGTGTGGCATAGTGATCTTTATTTCTACAGGAGGTATCATACGCAGGCCTCCTGCCTTGTCGTTCTGGTGTCCAGTCTGTTCTGGTATTTCACATACCAAGATCACCTTTCCTCTGATCTTCTGTCACGTTCCTCTGTACGATGTCCCCCTTTGGACTCCTGGCTGGCTGCTGCACTACCACAGTGAAAGAATGCTGAAGCAGCCTCTAGCATTGCTTCACAACATATATGCTGAAGGATTTTAGTGATAAGATGTACTCAGGGAATAAATAGCATGTTTGGAAAAAAATGTAGCGTGTTTTAGAAGTGCTTTTGGGCTTTGAGGATGCAAATCCCATGAGTCAGTTTGGATAACAGAGGCACTGTAATTGCCTTAGCCTGGTGCCAACATGCACCAGGACATCACTGGGATCCACCCCTGTTTGGTAGGGTTCTTTAGCCCAAGCAGAGTCATTCCTTTCCTGCCCCTGAGAGAGCTTGTGCAGAGACAGCCTAAGCACATCTCTGCAGTGGTTCAGATACGCAGGACCTTTTGTTTGGAGGAGTAATTCAGTGCTTTGTGTGGGTGCCTTTATGGGAACACACGGCTTTTCTTAAGGAAATACACGTTTCTGGTGTTGGCAGACATTATGGCTGCACATTAAGAGAGGAAAAAAAAGAAATTTTGGTGAAGGAAATTTCCATTATTTACCAGCAGCTCTTTGCAGACAACACTTTTAGTTGGGAATATCTTGCTTGTACCTTAATACCTCTTCCTGTCTGAGGAGAAAACAGGGTTTGGAAATTGATTCCCAAAGGGATGAAGTATATCTTGTTGTAAGCAAATCAACAACCTTATGAAAAGAATTGCACCTTAAGGCCTTGTTCCTACAACTGCTGTTAGAGCACCAATGAGCCATGCTGAGCTTGGCCCTTGCTGCCTTCCTCAGGACTCTCACCTAAACTGTTCCTTTTGTCACTCTGGAGACTAAACTTCTAATGTGGTTGTAGACTTTTCCCGGCTCATTCACAGCAAGTCTTTCTGACTCTGGTTGAAGTCAAGGAGAGCAGCGGTATGATGCTGAATAAATACATAAAACTGAGGTGTGTAGAACTGAGAAAAACCCCTTAAAATTCTGGACAGAAAACTAGACCCCAGACCCGTGCCTGTCTTCCCTCACCTCCGACATGGATCTGCCAGCCTGGCTGATGGCTGTAAGACACAGTCAACATGCCTGTGTGTCCAGCTGCCCTGGTGCTGTGTGCCATACCAGTGGCTCTCACAGCAGCCGCACTCTGTCTGGGGGATGTGCTGTGCTGGTCCAGCCTGTGGTGTCCTCACCAACTGTGGCTGGTGGTGTAGGAAGGAGGCTGAGATGCTTTGCTGCAAAGGTGGCTAGAGCTGCTGGCAGAAATTGTGTCACAGACAGTGTTGACAGTATGTTGAGAAGACAACTTGAATGCTTGTTTTCTTCTCTCTCCACCATTGTGCAATATAGTACATCGTCTTAGAATCATAGAATCATTAAGGTTGGAAACGACCTTCTGGATCATCAAGTCCAACCATCTACTAAACATTATCATGTCCCCTAGACCATGGGTACAGAGTGGCTTGAGAGTAGCCCTGAAGAGAAGGACTTTGGGGTGTTGATTGACGAGAAGCTCAACATGAGCCAGCAGTGTGCTCACACAGCCCAGAATGGCAGCCCTATCCTAGGATGCATCAAGAGGAGTGTGGCCAGCAGATCAAGAGAGGTGATTCTCCCCCTTTACTCTGCTCTTGTGAGACCCCATCTTGAATACTGCATCCCGTTCTGGTGTCCCCACCATAAGAGGGACATAGGTCCATTGGAGCAAGGTCATAGGAGGGCCACAAAGATGATCCAGGAGCTGGAACACCTCTGCTATGAGGATAGGCTGAAGGAGCTGGGATTGTTCAGCCTAGATAAGAGAAGACTCCGGGAGACCTTAGAACTGCCTTCCAATACCTGAAGGGAACCTCCAGGAAGGCTGGAGAGGGACTTTTCACAAGAGTGTCCAAAGATAGAACAACGGGAAATGGTTTTCAGCTGAAGGAGAATAGGTTTAGACTGGATCTTAGGAAGAAGTTCTTCAGTACAAGGGTGGCGAGACTCTAGAATAGATTGCCCAGAGAAGTTGTGGATGCCCCCTCCCTGGAGGTGTTCAAGGCCAGGTTGGATGAAGCCTTGAGCAACCTGCTCTAGATGAGGCATCCTTGCCTATGGCAGGGAGATTGAATTAGATGATCTCTGAGGTCCCTTCCAGCCCAAGCCATTCTTGATGGTTCTGTGTCCTGACGCACATGAAACCATGTCTTGCATAACTGCTATTCACTTGTGTTCTGTGGTTGTTCCAGGAGGATTTGCAGGTCAAGTGGGTTGGTTCTTACCAGAAACCTGAACTATTAATTTAAAAATTGTGTCTCTTCCAGTCTGGAGCAATGGAACTGCTGAGAGAGAATGGAAACTCCTTCCTTTTCATTTTAAGAATCATGTTTGTCTCATTTTGTTTATGCATCTTTGTCAAGTCTGAACAAATTTACTGTAAGCCCCAAATCAGTGTTAAATACATCCTTTTTTTTTTTTTTCCAGATCATTGATTTAATTATCAACAAAGTAATAAAGATGGTAAAAAATGCAGAATTATTATGCTTAGGCGAGACTTGTGGAAACGTAACAAAGCTGTGTGAAGGAAAATGAAATTCTCTGTTGACGAATACAAAGTAATGTACAACGGAAAGAAGCAACTCAAATGATTCATTGTCCTTGCTGAGTTCTAAATAAATTTCTTGCCACTTGAGGGGAAATCCCCCAGAAAACCTTCCTACATGTATGGTTATCTCAGGAAATAAAATCCCTTCTGACTAAATAGAATATTTGGTGCTTAATAACTGGGATGAGGATTATTTCTGAATATAAGAATTAATCTTTTTTTTTCTCCTGCAGTGAAATAATATTTGTTAGTTAGAAAATACATTCACTTCAATACTTCCCACAAATTGATGTTAATTTGTCTTCTAAAATTTGTTTTGGGAAAAGGCTGGAAATCAAGTATTCCATAATCTTTTGGAAAGTTCGGGGTTTATTTTGTTTTGAAATGCATTTTTATATTTCAAATGGCAATTGTTTTAGGAAAAAAAAAAAATCTATTTAGAATTAAAAACCCACCAAAACCTCCAAATGAAATGTGTTGATTCGCTGAAAAGCAGTGTTTCAAATCCATCAAAATATTTTTATTTCTGTCAAAAAAATCACTATTTTGTGGGAAAAACAGGCTTTTCATTTTGAGTCTGAACACAAATACCCACCCACTCACAGTCAGAGAACTGCCTGCTATAGGTCCCATGGGTGTGCTCTCCAAAACATTACAATATCTCACCAGAAGCACAGCGTCTCCAAAAATAGTGCATTTGGATCTGGTCATTGTATCCCAGGGAGTCCACATCATAAGCAGGAGGCTTCAGAAGCAGGTGACCAGATTTGTTATTGATAGGAAGACTTTTCTATGCTTTGGATTTGAGTAGAATGAATATGTTATTTCAGCTGTGAATGCAGAAAATCCCTTCGCTGAAGGGTGAGGTGCTGGTATTCTTGGTTCCTATGAAGTTACTGGAAAAACTTCCCCTTGGAAGGGGAAGTGTTTTCACCCCTGGTTTTGTTATCAACAGGGCAGCTTATGTGCCAGGCTAGGTGCAGTCCTGCTCTGCAGAGCTAACTGGTGAGTACTTAGAATAATCAAACGTAAAACAATTTACATTTGTCTCTTTTATTTTCCAAAATGTAAGAGGAAGACAGCATTCTGTGAAAGTAAGGCAATACACTGAAGGCAGATTTTAAAAGTTTTTAAAATATGAAGCTTGAAAGAAACCCAAAAAATAACTAAGGAAAAAAAGAGGCCAAGGCTTAGAAGAGTTTAAAGAAAGAAAATGGGGGAGAGGGAAAAGTACCACTCATTTTTATAGCCAATGAAAATATTTGCAGTTACAGAATGAGTTTAAAAACTCCCAGATGCTGACACAGAGGGTTAAAAAACGGTAAGACTCCTGTCAGATTCATTTTTGCATCAAGCAATATGTGAGGGAGATCATGACAAAACCTGCCCACCAGGAAATACATTCTATAACTTTTCATTATCATAGAACAGCCCAGATTGGAAGGGACCTCAAAGGATCATCTGGTCCAACCTTTTGTGGGAAATGGAGCCAAGATGACATCGTCTAACAGCCTGTCCAGTCACATTGTGAAAACTTTCAGTGATGGGCACTCTACCACATCCATGGGGAGGTTGTTCCAGTAAATAATTGTTCTCACAGTAAAGCTTTTTCTTATGTAGAGATGAAACCGCCCCCAGTGTAAATTCTAATGGTTGCCTCTTGTCTTCTCCATGTGGAGAGGTCCCTTGTCTTCTTGTGTAGAGAAAGCATCTGTCCTCTTTGTAGCTGCTCTGTAAGTACTGGAATACTGTGATGAGGTCTCACCTGGCTCTGCTCTTCTCAAGAGAGAAGAAACCTTCAGTCAGAAGAGACTTCCTTCAGTCTTTTCTCAGGTTCTCCAGCCCTCATTTGATCATCTTTCTGGTCCTCCTTTGGAATCTCTCCAGTCTGTCCATATTTTTCTTGAATTGTGGGGAACAGAACTGGACATAGCACTCCAAATGTGTCCAAATGCTGTGTAGTGGGTTGATCACATCTGTCTCTGCTTGTAATACCCCTCTGGATGCAGCCCCAGATCCAATTTGCATTTGTTGCTGCAGCAGCACACTGCTGGTTCCTCTACTCGGCTCTTTGCTTCGGCTGTCTCAGCTGCAGGACCTTGCACTTGTCTTTGTTAAACTTCAGACAGCTGTTGCTTGCCCACTGATCCAGCCTGTCCAGGTCTCTCTGTAAGAGGGCTCTCCCTTCTGACATGTCCACCTCCCCACCCATCTTGGTGTCATTAGCAAACTCGATGAGGGTGCTGTCAATCCCATCGTCTGGATCATTTGTGAAGATGTTGAACAGCGTGGGGCCCAGCATCGATCCCTGGAGGATCCTACCGGTGACAGGATGTGAGCCTGAGTAAAAACCATTGATCACCATCCTCTGAGTGCGGCCTGTCAGCCCATTTCCTACCCATCTTGCAGACCACCCATCCAGTCTGTATCTTGCCAGTTTCTTTCGTAGATGGAGTGGGTCTAGTTTGTCATTTCAGGATTATTTTTTTGTTTCCATTGAAACCTCCGTCACTGGGCTTGCTATTGCATATCTGTGTGCCGTATTTTTCTCCAGTATTCTAAGGTCTAAAGGGGAACTCTGACATCTATTTCTTGGGTCATAACCTCCTATCCATATGTGGAAATGTTTGTAGTCGATTCTTTTTGCCAGGGCTGAAATTGTTAGATCATAATGCACATAACACTAGACTGGAGTACATAGAATTCTATCTGTATTTTGCTTTGCTTTTTAAATGTCACAGTGCCTTCTTTGCTGAAAGCATTCAGAAAGCCTGGTTTTGGCGCTGCATAATGGGTTATGCAAGACTTTTTTAAAAAAACAACAACCTACAAACCAGTTTATTAACATTCTCAGCACTTTTCCTTTTTCAAAATTTTTTTTTTGGTAAAAATGAAAATTCCATTTATTCAATGTGTAGAAAATAAGAATAGTGAACTCTATACTGGAAATGGAAGGGAGGACATATAAAGGCACTGCAGAACGATGGAGCTTAGTATATACAGAGAAATAAGATGCTTGTGACAACAGAAAACAGAAGTGAAAACAGTTTTTTCCTCTTCTGTCTGCATGGTGAAGCTGTCCTATTAATAAATTGATTATTAGCAATCTCCTCTTCAGGGCTCAGAGAAGACCCATCTGCTTTGCCACAGTAGATGAAAACATTCAGTGTCTTTCTCAAGAAAAATCCCCATTGTGCCATCGTGGGATTTAATATTTGCTGTTATTGTGTAGCAGTGATTGTAAAAAGCAGTTGTTAAAAACCGCAGCGTTCATGATGGCTCATTTAAAACAGGGAGGCTAAAAGTATCAAAGCTCCAGTAGGCATTTTTTCCTTTGTTTTCTTTTCCACTTTAGAACCCCCTCCTTTCACAGCTTGTCCCCTATCATTTTTTTTACCAACATCTTCTATGACCTCCTCTAGGTCACATGTCCTTCTCCCCATTAACCAAGGCAGAAAGCTGTGCTGACCTGTCCTGGTTTTGGAGGGTGGCTCCTCCTTTTCCCTCAAAATTAAATCTTTTTCTTCTCTCTCTTGTCCAATTTCGGAAGGATGATCTTGAGGTGGGTCTATCCTTGTGCTTTAAGACATTAACTCCTTCCCTCCACTGGCTTGGTATCTGTTTCTGGAAGTAGAATGTGAGTTCTGCATCCTGGAAGCTTGTTGAGCTCTGAGTATTGAACAGATCCCTAAAAGCAACTGAAGTGATGCAGAAATAAATATCATATTTTTACTGATATCTGTAGCCCCTTCATTTTAGGGGGGCTTGAGATTGATGTATTTTCTGGTAAAAGAAGCTGGATCATCCATGTTCTTCCTTCATTCGCTGGCTTTCGTCTCTATAGTACAATTCCTTTTCCTTTTAATGTGAAACCAATCTCCGGTTTTCAAAAATCTCTGCATCTTTCCATAGGAAAGAGGCTTTCTTTCCCATCTCTATCTCCTCCTGCAGAGTTCTAAGCACCCAGACCCCCGGTGCTGGGGAGGAGACAAGTCTTCCCAGGTAGAACCATGTTCTTATCTCTGCTGCCATCTGTCTTACGGAAAGCCTCCATCCGCTTCTAACCCAAGGAATGAAGAGAAAGTAAATGGCAATCTTAAAAACTGTTTCTCTCTAAATGGTGGCAACTAATTACGAAGGCTACAGCTACTGGGAGCTCAGCTTGTAAACTCCTTGAATGGGTCTCTGAAGTCTGTATTAGAAGTGGATGAGTCAGAGTTGCAGCAGCTGATTGCAAAGAAGTGGGTGGGAGGAGAATAGGCCCTGTACTTTGTACTGACAAGGTGTGAATACAGAGCTATCAGCAGGGCTGGGAAATGAGCAGGGGTGAGTTTGGACTGACAGCTCTGCAGTGGGGAGAGGGAGGCAACCAGGTGCTTGTCAAAGAAGTAAAGCCTGAGCTTTTAAGTTAAATCACACCTTGAGAGCAACCTGTCCGAACAATGGAAGTGGGAGATCAGCAGAGGATGTGTCAGGCTGTGAGGCTGGGTGTAGCATAGCCGTGTAGGGTTTATTCCCTGTGTCTTGGTCTGACGGCTTGTATGTAGGAGCTCCTTGAACACCAGCATTTGGAATAGGAATACAAAGCATTCAAGTGGCAGTGTGTAAGATCAATGTGATGAAACTATCTGCATCCATGGCCTGTTAGAGGCGGAGATTCTGGATGCAAAATTCAGTGCTGAACCTGTGTCTAAGTTTTGGTGAAATTATGTCAGAGGATCCTCCCATGTCCCCAGGATCTTGCAGAGCCTACGGTGTGTTGTGTTTGACCTGGAAGCAAAACTCTGCAGCTATTTTTTGAATGAGGCAAACCTTGAATGTAGGGAACTGGGAAAATGATTTTGCGCACCCCGCTGCAGTGAAACACCCGGCCTTGCCACGTATCGCTGCTCAGCCTTGTCACGTGAAGGGTGCGAGCGAGACGTTCGCCTGTCAGGGCCCAAGGGCTTCACTTAGCAGTTTTGCAAAGTCAACAGGTATGTCTGAGAGTCCTGTCCCAGAGCCCTGGCTGAGGGGCTTGGCCTGACACCTCTATGTCTGTCTCAGAGCCCAGCTATGGGGCTGGAGCTGGGATGGTAGTTCCCTGGTTCAGAGCCTGGTTAAGGACTTATGCCGAGACATGTTAAAAGTTAAAACAAATAGGTTTGATTTCTTAAAGCGACGGGTAGGTTTGGAATTGCCATCGATAAAGGCACTGACTGCAAAAGGGAAAGCGAGCTCATGTTAATAATTCCCAAGTAACATCTGACACAGTCGGAGACGCACAGGCTTGAGTAGTAGCACTAATAGATCATAGAAATAAAAAGTATACCAGATAGTGAAGGTGCAGTTCTTACCAGGAAGGCATCCCTGTCTTGGGTGGAGGAAGAGGAGCACAGCCCATCGACCGTCTCTGCGAGACTTTCAGTCTTCTCCCTCTCGAGAACTGTATTCCCTTTGTGATTTTTATATCCTAATGCTGTCTGTCTCTGCCTTCCAGCTGACGTTCAGCATGATTTGGGTGGAGAGTTGAGTTACATAGTCATGTATGTTTAGCATGTACTCTGTTAGGCTCATTACCATACTTTGGGGGGTAAATTTGAATATTAATTTTGACATTAATTAGGTAAAGGTCTCTGCTCGGATACTCTGGTCTTCATGATTTGTATAAGAGTTGTTTGCTCCTGTTGGTTTAGCTGAAACAGGACCAACTTCCCTTGACAAGATTCCCTCCTTCAGCTGTTTTGGTGTGCCAGCTCGGGATCTCTAGCCCCAGAGACAGCACAAGAATCTCATGGTCGTAACCATCTGAACCTTTCTTCCAAAATGCAGTAAATTAGCTGTATTCCTGTCTCGTGGCAAACCGGGCCGTTACCCCACCAGCCTGACTGCTCTTGGCGTGTTACAGCAACTAGACCAGAAGGGGTTTGTCAGCCCCACGACCGCTAAGCCTTGTTCTGTAGTCACTTTTCAAGACTCAGGGGGAAGGACTATCTGTGTAGACAAGACCTTCTGCAAGCACTACCCCACTGATAGATAAAGCTTCTTGTGGATCATAAAATCACATGTCAGTCTGCCACGTTCTGCTGAAAATGGCTGGTTTTGTGATTTGTGTTTTTGAAAGATAAGTGCAGCCCAAAAGATTTACAGGATTAGTGTTTACAGATGGTAATATCAGAGAGTGATGGGGAGCGTGGGGCAGAGGGCTCAGAAGATGTAAGTCTTTGGCTTTGTGATTGAATGTAGTCTGAAACAAGTCAGTTCTGGTTACCTTGGAAAACTCACAGAATCACAGAATGTTAGGGGCTGGAAGGGACCTCCGGAGATCATCGAGTCCAACCCCCCTGCCAAAGCAGGGAGCAGATTGCACAGGATGGCATTCAGGTGGGTTTTGAAAGTCTCCAGAGAAGGAGACTCCACAAGCTCTCTGGGCAGCCCACTCCAGGGTTCTGGCAACCCTCACAGGAAAGAAGTATTTCCTTATTTCTCAGAAAGCTGAAGAGTGGTTTGATTCGAGACTGAGACCGTACCATTTCTTGAGGAATTTCAGGGCTCAGCTCAGGGTTTGGTTCTTTGTATGATGCAGCATTGTCCTGTTTGGCCTGGGGCTTGTGGACAACTGAGAGCTGAGCTTTCTATTCAGCTCCCCAGGCATGGTCTCCGCACAGACAGACAGAACCTTAAAGCAAACCAAGGCTGAGTCACCTGCACAACCCCCCGTGAGTCACCTGCCTGCACTTGTGTTACTGAAACTTGCTTATCAGTAGCTGAGGGAACTGGGGCTGTTTAGTCTGAAGAAAAGGAGGCTGAGGGGAGACCTTACTGCTCTCTACAACTACCTGAAAGGACACTGTAGAGAGGTAGGCACTGGCCTATTCTCACCAGTAACTAGTGACAGAACGAGAGGGAATGGCCTCAAACTGCACCAGGGGAGGTTTAGATTAGACAGTAGGAAAATTTTTTTTCACGGAAAGGGTTGTCAGGCATTGGAACAGGCTGCCCAGGGAAGTGGTTCAATCGCCATCCCTGGATGTGTTTAAAAGCCATATAGTTGTGGTCCTTGGGGACATGGTGTAGTGATGGACTTGGACTTCGTAAATGGTTGGACTTGATGACCTGGAAGGTCTTTTCCAACCTAAACAATTCTCTGTGATCAACTATGAGCCAGAAAATCCAGACACTATTACACCAGGAGAAGGGCCGAGGCGCCGGCTGCTCCCTGCTGCCTGCACTGGGGTGTCCTTCCCGGCAAGGGCCGCCTGGCTGGGCCCGTCCGACCGCTGAGGGCCTNCGGCTCGTGCCGGGTGTCTCTCCCCCTCATCCCCCCCTCCCGCGGGGGTCTCTGGCCCCGGGACGCGGAGCAGGGTCTGGCCGCCGCTGCCGGCCGAGCCCGCCTACACCGGGCAGTTTTCTGCAATTTCTGAGCATTTAACCCTTTCAGGTACATCTCGCTTGGGTTTTTGAGGTGTCATCTGACCTTCTGAAGCGCGCAGGTCCGGTTCCGGCCTTCAGCCGGTCATAGGGCAGAGAAAGTGCGATAGAGTCTTGTCAGGTGGACGGCCAGTGATGGGAGGCGGGAATGCGGTTTAGCATGGGGCCTATAATGCATTTCACATCGGGAAAATTAGAAGCTATGGACAGCTCCTGCCTTGAGGATGAAGACGGCGTGAGAATGTGGCCGCCTTGTAGTATGAAAAACCAATCCACACTGGCCGAGCCAGTTAAAAACCCAACATCCTAGGGCAGCATAAAACAATTCAGACGGCCATGTCATCAATAACCAATTATGCGCAGCTAAAATTAGACCCGGAATCGGTATTTTGTAGTTTAATTAAACCAAAAGCTATCTTTATCAATAAGCTATGACAACTTTGAGCAGACATTTCCTAGTGAATGTTAATCCCTCAGTCTCTTTTGATTAGTAGGTGGCATCGCATTAAAATCGATCCTCCTCCCCAGGTCCGTTTGTGCGCTCCCTCAGTTGGGAGTTACGTAGCTGGCCTAGTGCCAGGCACGGGTCCCCCGTTGGGATAATGAAATCACAGCTGCAGTGATGCTCATTTGTGTTGTACAGTATGCCTTTTATTTATTACAAAAGGCTTGGGAGACTTAGCGCCTCGGCGAGATATTATCTTAGGCTTCAGGTCCCTGTCAAACCTGATTACTCTCTTTTCGGTTTGGTGTGCACGTAACTGACTTTTGAAGACAGGAAGGGAAGGGGTAAGGGAGAAAAACAATGTCATGTTTAAAATCTAGCTCTAGTGAGATTCCCCCAGTTGTACAGGTTGATCTGAGGGAATTGTTGAGTTTCAGCCTTGGACAAAATGACCCTGGAGGAGCTCAGGGAAACAGGCATCAGTTTGGAAGCCTATGGATCTTCTAAAAAGATGGGTCCCTCTGGCTCATAATTGAGCTTTGGACAGCAGAGCTCTGAAAGAAGCTCTCCCTAGATTGTGCTGACCTGCTGTGGTTGTTCTCTGAGGGTCCTTGTGAAGCTGGTGAGAGTCAATAGTGTGGTCCTTACTGAATTCAGGAGCAGAGAAGAATTCCAGCGCCTTTGTTTTCTGTTTCAATGTTGTTTCTTAGAAACAGAGTAATTAAAGCTATGAACAATTCTTCCTAGGGAAACTGAAAAAAACTTCACAAACAGTAACAGAGAAGAGCTGTTGACAGTCTGGGAAGTGTAAGAGCTGGACAGCTTTCCATTTAACTCCCTCCCACCTTTTCCATCTGTAGCTCTTGTCATCAGTTAGCGAGCCAGCCAGGAGACTGTGATAGCTAAATGGTGTGCATTCCCCTAAGGTTCCAGATTACATCTTTCCTTTCCTCTCTGATATCCTTTAATAGTCAGCTTTTATAAAGTGTGCCGTGGTTGTGAGCTGGAAGCTCTCTTCCAACACCTGACTGGGTCACTTAAGTTATAGGAGCATCTCATGAGAGGGTGAACTGATCTCTTAACTGATCTGCTGAGCATAATTCTGAGGCTGCCAAGGCTCAGATGTGAAGTGGAAACATATATGTAATTTAGGCAGGAAACATAAAACATTATGAGATTCCTTACACTGTTGTAAACAATGTTCTGTTTCACTCTGCTGATGTGGTTTGGCATTTCTCACAGAAGTAATGCTCTGGGATAGAACCGAGAAGGTTGCTGGGCCTGAGTGGAATGAAAGTAATGTGGGATGCCAGTGACTGATGCTCTTTGAAATGAGGAGTATAAGAGACTCCAGCGAGCAGGCTAATTATGTAGCTTGTTTATTTTTCAACGAAGGCCTCATTACTACAATTGGTGTTGAGTGGAGAAGAGGAATCGGTTATTCGCTGTCTTGGATCTGTTTATTCTTAGATCTGCAGTTTTGTCTTTCAATACCTAGAGATGTGTTAAGAGTTTCAAAGGGATAAATATAACAATCCCTTGTAATATTACGTAGCAGTGACTCCCTGGTGAAGAGTCACCTTGAACTCATGCTCAATGTAATTAATTTATTTATTGTGGCAGCAATATGCAGGGTTCAGGGTAGATAGTTCATCATTTTTTATTCTGCTTCAGCCAGTATTATACCTGCAACCCCCCCAGGCTGTCCAAATACATTATCTGCTACACAGCAGTGCGTACTTCTCAAAACTATATGAAAATTTGGGGGCTGAGGCGTAGTTGCTGTTTATTTTTTTTACTGTGATCTTTCCACTAAGGAAAAACCAGGCTTAATTAGACTGGTTAAGACACAGAAATGCTAACAACCTTTACCAAGTGAAGTTGGTGATGATAATTCTGTCTTGGAACGACAACATGAACATGAACATATGTAGCTTTCAAACAGTCTACTGCGTCTTTGTAGTGCACTGAGGCAAGAAGCTTCCAGTGCAGAATCATAGAATCATAGAATTGTCTGGGTTGGAAGGGACCTTCAGAGGTCATCTAGTCCAACCCCCCTGCTGAGAGCAGGGACGTCTTCTACTAGAGCAGGTTACTCAGAGCCACGTCAAGCCCCACCTTGAATGCCTCCAGGGATGGGGCCCCAACAACCTCCTTGGGCAACCTGTTCCAGTGTTCTATCACCCTCATGGTAAAGAAATTTTCTTTTCAGAACTGAAAAAGGAGCACAGGAGACTTTCGGTAGTATGACACTGACTGAACCCCCCCCCTCTGATTGGTTTCTATATTTCAGGTGTCTTCATAAAGCTGTGGGGAACCTGCATCATTGTTTCCTCTGTTTTATTTGGGCATCTACAGCATAAAGAATGGCTTCTTGATGCTACTGTTCTCCTGCAGAATCGGAGCCTTTGCACTCCTGTCTACTCCACAAACACTGTGGTGTAGATTGGGTTGTGTTCTCTTGAGACGCTGTCTCATCTGACTCTGTTGAGGGTTGTCCATTTAATCACATGATAGCTGACCAAAAAAATTGAGGAATAGTGAATTTTCCTTCGTTTTTCAGAGCGTTTCTTCAGTCTCATGTGCCTGAATCTCTTTATGCAGAAGATTTTGTTTCGTTTCATTTCATTTTTCCTAGATGTTAGTGACTTTCTCCCAATACAAAGGAAGCTTGTGTTAAACAACCCAGTTCTATTTTTTTCCTACCTAGCTGCATGCAAGCTGGAAGTTGCTTCTTACTGCAGCAAGCTCCCTGCTGTTGTAATGAGAGTTGGAGAGCCTTGGGTTTCCATGTACCCAAGCCCTGTGGCTGCGCTTCACGTGCTTGTGCTACCAGAAGTGACTGTTTACCCATAAAGCTTCCAATGCAGTTTTTCAGCTCAATGGTTTATTTTGGGGACTGGGGAGAGGCTGCAGGCCTTTTTTGACTACCACAAAATCAAATAAACTGGTAGATCTCTGCATATTTTTGAAAGCCAACTGAGATGTTGCTTAAATTTCTTTAATTTTACTAAGAAATGTGCAGGAAACCTGTTTTGGGAGCAATCAATCCGGTGGTGCCAACTCAGTATTTGACAGACAACACGAAGAAGTGTCACAAAACACAGCAGAGTGATTTGGGGTGTATTGTGGATAGAAAAGTCTAATCCCCTGTAGATGAGCTTGCTTGGGTTTAGGCCCAGATTTGGATTATTAACCTGCTCGCTCTCTCCCCCGGGTGCTGTGCCTCCAGAATCGGGCTGCATCCAGGTTGCCCTGAGTATCGAGTTTTGTCTGGAAAAGCACACTTGATTTTCTTACATGTTGCAAACGAGTTTACTGTACAAATCTTCCACACACAACCACTGAGACCAGGTTTTGCACATTGTACTGGAAGAAAACATAAGGCAAGTCATATTGCCTTTAATTCAGTATTTTCACTTTAGTGTAAGGATAATTTTACATGGTGGTTGTTTTGTTTTGTTTTGTCTAGACAGACAACATTTTAGTTGAGTTCTCTGGTTTGATGTGAAAAATAGACAAATTTCTTTGGGATTTCTCAACCCCATAGATCACAGTAGATTCCCTTATACCTTTTTTACAGTGAGATACAGTAATGCTGTTACTCTTCCATTGGTGATAAAAATCGTTACTGACTCTGTGGTGAGCCAGCCTGATCCCTGCCCAGATCTCTCCTTGCTGCAGGACACTGTCCTCTCTTGATTGATGTAGAACAAGGTAGCAGAACTTTGTGGCCAATTGGTTATCGAAGTGACTCTAATGATGTTGGTGAATATGAGACAAAGAGTTCAGGGCCTGCTTTGATGAAAAAAATGAAGTCTGATTTGCGGTGTATTGACTGCCACCTATGAGCACAACAAAAATTTAAAGAGTTTCCACAAGTTCTGGGTATTTTAAGTTCTTGAAACTGATAAAGGGGTGGAAGCAGAGGTTTTTCTTTCTACCTGCCTTCCCCCTGCAATAACGCTAAAGCACCTGGGACACAGCCAATAGTTCCAGTCAATCATTGTGTGCAGATAAGTTGGCTTCTTGAGAAATAAATCTGCTCACCTACTGGTTGTCTAAACTAGAAAAATAACACCATGGAACGTAGTTTCTCAAGACAGGGACCCGTTGAAGTCAGGGCCAGATGTTTATTGGATTCAATAAGCCCAGTATTTCACCTGCTAGCTTTTTTTCAGAATTAAGCCTCCTCGAGCTTACTGCTGTGCAATCAATAGCTGCTGCAAGAACAGTATCCACAGCTGGAAGGTGAATAGCTCTGTAGCAATTTCAGAGATGAAATTTTGTTTTTCAGTTTATCTGCATCTAGCAATTTCTTAATTATAGTACCCAGCACTTAGAGCTATTTACCTCTTCAAAGCAGTGCACAGTTATTAACAAATTAATTGCTACTTCATTGCCCTGTGAAATATCCGGAGAGTTATCTGATTATTTGGTCCTCCAGTAAATGAGAATAACCATACTGGTTAGAAGACTAGGCCACATACGGTAGAAAATTCAAAGAGATTTTGGCTAAGTGTGGGGCCACCCATTGTGAATACTTGTCCTGGAAGGTTTATTCAGTTGAATTCCTGTCTGGTGTTCTTGGGGAGAACAGGAAGGAAGTTTGTCCAGTAATGGGAGCAAAGAAGCTTCTTCTGTTCGCGTGGAAATCCACTGTTGTGGCTTAACAGGCAGAGGACTGTTATCTTTGCAAGCTCCTCCTGAGAAATGGGACTAGAACCTCTATGGATGAAAGGAATAATATCTGAAGTATTGTGATTAGAGGGATTACAAGTGGACAGAAAATCTGAACTGTCTTTTTAGGCAAGCGGAGCTTCCATTTCGTTGATATTCTTTCTTTGCCTCCTACAAATTTAAGTATTTCTTTCTAAGAAAATATGATCTAACGTGAGGATTAATGAGACTGTTAACCACATTTATCTCCTTTACACAAGAGATCGTTCCTTGATGAGGGGAGAAAAGGGATGTTTTATAACGAGTAATGAAAATATGGCAATTTAGGGAATTAACATCGTGGAGTGGCTGACGCAAATGTTTTTCTATTTATAAGACTAAATATGTTCGTCTGTCAGAGGAGCCTTGAGAGCTAAACGCTGGGAATGATGGACCCCTAGTGCCAAGGCTGTACAAACAGGCACGGGAAAGAGTCGCTTGCTGAGGGCAAAGAAGAGAGCTAAACGGCATGGGAATTGTTCAGGGCCTAATGAAGCTCCAGTTGCTGTGCCCTCCTTGCAAAGCCTCCAGGTTTTAAAATGCAGATGTGCCTGTTTAAATGGGGTATCCTATTTAGGCGTCTTTAGGGCTAGCTTTGATAAACTTGCTTAGACTTCTTTTGGATTGAGTGAGGTATGTGTTCAGCCTTTGTGAGTGGATGGGAGGCATAAAAGTGGACTGTTGGCATAAAAATGCAGCTTTCCTGTCTAATAGCTTTCTTATGCTTTCCTCCTGTGTTGTCTACTGGGTGCAGGCTGCTTTGGGTTAATGAAATGAGGGGATTGGAAATCACCAGTTGCCTTGTGAAGGATGCAACCATCTATCTCTTGAAAGAAATAGACTTTCTTTGTGTCCATTTGACCTCTGAGGCACTAGGAAAAGGCAATACGTTCCAGTTTGAAAATTGCCTTCCCTTGCCTTTGGACCATTGCCAATGTGTTGTGTGAATCAGAGCTTTGAATTACAAAGGGTCCTCAGGCAAAGGGGTTTAGATGGTGCCCTCTCGATTTGATGCGTACGCAGCTGCACTTTTCCTGGTGATACAGCCCTGCAATGTGAGACTTCGGCACTTCAGCTGCACTGGAATTTCCTCCATAGCTTCTTTATGCTCATCTCAGGATCACAATTCAACATTCTTGGAGCCTCAATGAAATTGAAGCTCCAGAGTTTGCAAAGGAACAAGGGATGAACCCTCTTCCCTGACAGAAAAGTACCTGGAAGTTACGGAGGGTGGAGAATAGCAAATGCCTGCTTAGTTTTTATTGCTTTTTGAGATTACAGGTTCTCTGCATGCGGCTGTGGGTCCTCCTCTGGAGGACTCGTTCTCTCCTTAGTCCTTTTGTTCACTGCTTTCATTTCTTGATGAGTTTATTTCCCTTCCTTCGAACATTTGTGGTGTTTGTACTTTTAAAAACAGGTTTCCAATATTGTGTCTGTGTCCTCCAGCTTTTTGCTGGTGTTTTTTGCTAGAGTCAATGGTTTGGTCACTAGATGCTTTTGCCAGATTTGTCCTTGCTGTTGCAGTAAGAGTGACAGCATCTGTCTGCGAGTTTGGATTTTTGTGTTTTGTTTTTTTTTTAAGGGAATTAATCTTCTTAGCTGACAAAACCCTCTTGTAAAAAGGATGGTTAACCTGTATTTATGCTTATGAAATTATCTCATTTTGAGGATGTAATTAAGATTCTGCTTCATGGGGTTAGGAGTAAGGTGCTCAAGTTTTTAGCTTATTCTAGCACTTTACAATTTAGCATTTAGAACCTTGTTTCAAAAGATTAGTGCAAAGTTGTTGACTAAATGGTTCAGTACATCCGCTTTATATAACCCTTTTCCTGGGCTGGATTCCAGATTGTCTTGATTTCATATGTTTTATATCTCCTCAACAGAGATTAATTCTATGTTAATTACCATATTAGGGTCAGCTAAGTTAACAGCTATGATTTATGATTTACATAACTTTAAAAGCACTTTACCTGCTAACTTTTGTTTGGTGTGGTGTTTGAATACATTCAGGAAAGAAGTTAATAACTAAATAAGCCAAATGTTTTCACAGATGAATATAAAGATCTAGGCTTTAATAAATGGCTTTGTATTCTGTTGGACTTTGTATGAGAGGGAACAGCAATACCAATGGGAAAGAAGTAGGAAATCTTTACTGAGGTTTGGTAACTACTACTGGAGTACTTTTATTTTGATTTCAAATAGATTACTGGAGAAATGGAGGGTTTGAAAAAGAGTTTCAAAACCATTAAACTTCTTAGAAACAATTAAGAACTTGGAAATAACGTCTGATTTTCTTATTTTTGAGTGCCCTGGAACCTCTTCAGGCTCCACCAGTTCTATTGGCTGCAATGGAGAGAGTACCTCGGTGCACAGGTAGACACCTAAATTTGTATGTCCACATATGGAGCTGAAGCTCAAGCTCAAGCTCACTGTCTGTTGCTACCAGAGACACTCACCCAGGGGCAAGCTGCCTTCTTCATAAGGCACTCGCAGTTCCTTATCTTTCAAAAACCAAGTTCTGCTCTTTGTCCCCTCTTACCAGAGTTAGTTAGGTTGTATGGATACAAACCAATGCAGAACTAATCCATTCTGTGCTGATTATTCTTGATTAATATTTACTACCTTTAACCTTGGAAATGATCTCTCTTTGTTTTATTTACAATCTTTTTAATATTTTTTTTTTCTTTTTTTAATTCCTTGCTATTTGGCTGTGCTATCAGGCAGAAGCTATTTATAAACTACAAATTCGGCAGAGAATAGCATGAAGATCCCAGTGCGGGTCTGTCTCTGAAGGGATAAACTGACCACGTCCTAGTTGCCCCTATAAGCAGTCATGCTGTGTGCAATATTTTGTTTATATTTCACCAAAGATTAAAGAAGGATACTTGATGGAGGCATAAAAGATTTTGAACAGTACCCATTGTCTGCCTGCAATCAGTGCTATGCAAAAGTATTCAAGAAGAGATCTGAGAGAAAAATCACTAGACTGCAGTAGGGATAAGTGCAGGTTGGTAGTCATTGTCCAAGCCCTTCAGGCAGGTTTCCACTTTGCCAATTCCAAAGCTGCATTGTTAAATATGAGCTAAAGAAAACACTTCTGGCATGAAGTAGGAACGGTTGGTGGGAATTCGTGGAAAGCGGTTCAATATCAGAAAACGGCTGGAGCACAAATTGCCCAGTGTGCTGGAGGAAGAGGAAAATGTTTGGAAAAGCATGAGAAAAACACTGTCATCTGAAATCCTTTCTGGGATGTTTAGCTCTTTTGCCTGAGCATTTTATTGCAGCCTTTGAGCCAAGTAAGTCCTATTTATTCTGTGGGTTTGGGGTTTTGTTTGTTTGGTTTGCTTTTGTGTTTTGTTTTGTTGGTTTTGGTTTTTTTGTTTTGTTGTTGTTTTTTTTCCCATAAAGGGAATAGAAACATAAAGAAACTAAATGACTCATGCAAAGTCAGCTATAAAATGTGTCACAGCACAGAAACAAACTCGGATTTCTTGTATGACAAAGGTGTACAGTGTTTATTGAATCATCCTTCCACCTTGAAGTGAGAGCAGGGTGCCAGGCTATTTTGTATTGAACAAATAACTATATGAGAGACTGTGAAATGAAGCTTTGGAAAGGATACAGGGACCACAGAGGGCACAGATTTGAAGAGCTGTCGTGTTTGTTGTGGATCCAGCCCAGAAACAAATGGTGGAGAAATCCAAGAGTTAACTAGATCAGGTAACTTCATCAAAGTGTTTAGTGACTACAGTATTCACTAATACTGAGTGAACAAAATGATGCTTATAGTGACTCTCTGTCTCTCCACCAGTTATACTGGCTGAAGGAAAATGAGGAAACAGAGGAAAATTCTTTTAGATTTCATAGGAGTCTAAAGCCTTTATGTATGTTTTCTTTTGTTGTAAATTTGACTATTTAATTCCTTCTGTGTTCTTAGCAACATCCAAGAGTGCCTGGCTACGTATGAAAAGTCCCTCTGTACTGGCAGGCGATGGACAGGTATTAATTTCATTTGTTCGCAGCTGAGTTATGAAAATGTGGTATTTCTGTACATAAACCTTAGAAAGTCCAAATGATACAGAATAGTGAAAAATGTATCTTCAGAGACCTCAAGCAACCAACCCTATGCATATATATCTATTCTTCTGTCCAAGATCAGCTGAAACGTTTCAGTCTTCAATAGCATCAGACAACTACACGACACCTTGGAGATCATCTAATGATGATGGAAAACGTAGTTTGTTAGACAGCTCCTCTGTTCTGTTTGAACTCTATGGAATAAAAGCTCTTATGTGTTTAAGAGAGGAATTATTCAGTGGAAAGCCACAAAGTGACCTTCCAGAAGCAGCAAAGGGCTGACATAAGTCTCACTGTTCTGTCTGTAAGAAATATTTTACTGTTCTTCCTCTAGTTCAGATAGTGCCATGAGTGCCTATTACAGCAACTAAACTGAAAAAATCAAAAAAAGTTCCAAGCCAGGAAATTTCTCTGTGATTCTGGAACAGTAATCATGATTGTTGTGAGATTTCTGCTGGTTTTGAGCAATTCTTGAAAGAGAAAGGCCGTGAATCCAGTTCTGACCAGGCTTGCTGCAGAAGCCCCATAGAGATGTACTTTGACTTCTCACCGGTTTTACTTCTGTAACTTGTTTCTACATTGCTCATCTTTGTAACTGGAGGGTGCCCTTTTTGATTTTTGGATTTGAGCCAACAATTGAATAGGATGCTCCTCAGGAGCAAGTCCTAATGAGAGATGAGACAACAGCATAGTGACTGGATGCAATTTGAAGCATTTTCAGCCCAAATGACCAGAAAACCCCCCTCTTACAACTGCAGGGACCACCTTTCAGGGTTGACATGCGCTTGGCACGTTTGTCCCAAGTCTTCATTCACCATCTCTCTATGCTTTGGATGAGCACTGTGGATGTTGTCAGACACTCTGTGTCAGAGGGTGCGCTCAGCTATGGAACAAAACCCTCCTGGTATTAGGTGTGATGGGGGGATTGCTAACCACCCTCACAGGCAAGAGGAATGTGGTCTTCTGAACAGTTAGATTTTGCCATTAGAGGTCATCATCCGAGCAACAAAGTGTGGAGATGGCAGAAAGGGTTGTCCTGCGTTCACATGATACAGCTCAACGCGTGTGTCTAATTTTGTGCATGTGTCTTTGTGTCTGCGTGCACAGCTCTAGCTCTGCTTTCGGTTTGTAATAAACGTATTTTGAATAAGCATCATCCTCAGCCGAGGGGTTTCAGTCTTTCAGTGTCTGTACTTTGTTGACTAAGGAAATCCTTCAAATATATCTTCATCTCTTACTTGCAGTCTTTAAATACATAGCTATTTCCTCTCCCTTCTGAGGACTGAAAAAGAAAATATTGTTTCTTATTAAAACATTTTTTTCATTAAATGCTGTTTCTTATTAAAACAATAAAAATACAGTTTCTTGTTAAAACCACCTTTCTGCAGTGACAGACTATTCTGGGCTGTTGACAGGGAGAGAGGAATGAAGACAGACTTCACAATGTGCACCGTGTAGATACCTCCTGTGTATACTTCTTGCTGCAGTAAAGTGTAATGATCCACTCGCTCCACTCAGCTGGAATCTTGTGTTTCAAAATATAAGAACGTTATATAATTTTAGTGTGAAAATCCCTGGGAAGCCGGGACGGGAATTGCTTCATTGCTTTCAGCTGTGACTGAGTATAGCAAGATTAAGAATTTAATTACGAATTTACCTAAAACTGAATTCTATTGGGTACTTCAAATTCCAGACAGATCCCTGATACTTCAGCTCTCATCTTTGCTGGTTAAATGTCTAGCTGTACGTCACCATGTTTGTATGCCAGGTTGAAACCTTACCTGGTATCTGAGCTAAACCTTTCTTTACTAAAGTCCTGATTGAAGAATCAATAGTGGATCATTTGGTTTGAAGTTGCTTCATCAGATGCAGTCTAGGGCTGAATATTGATTTCTCACATTCAAAATAATGCAGATTTTAGCATTGGAAAAGAGGAAAACAGCAACTGGTTTCTCTTCCTGTGAAGATTTCCGTTCACCCAGGCTGTGCCTATATACACAGGCCATCAAAATACATCTCCTAAGGTCAGTTTTCACGTGTACCACAGTTGAAGAAGGATGATACCTTTCATATCTTGTTCCTCCAGCTCAAGCTGGGCAAATAGTCACGTTTTCTGTTGTGGTATCTTTATTGCATGACACGTGTGTGTCTGGGCTGGATGTGCTGTCTTCTGTCTCTCTTGCCTTGGTGCTGTCCTTGCCCTCTGAAGTCACACATCTTCCTGAGAATATTTGTACTATGGTGGTAAGAAAAGTATAGAAGTCCTCTGAGCTGAAAGTCAAGTAGGATCGAAAAATGAATTTCTTAAAGTTTGATCATGTAATATATTTTTTTTACATATTTTTTTAGTATTTTTTTGCTTTCTATTCAGTGAAATGGTTGCTCATTTCAATCTTTCATGTAGCAACAGGAAAAAAAAATATAACAAGACTTAAAAATCTGAATGCTTTTATTGCAATGCCTCCAAAATTAACATTCTTCCTGGGCATGATATTGACCGTGGAGATATATTCTTTTATTTCCTTTTTTAAAGGTTTTTTTCCCCCATTTGCCATTAAACCAAATGTCCGGTTATCACATCTTCAAATGGCAAATAAACAATAAAGAAACAACTATAAGAACAGACCTAGTACCGTAGAATAAGGAAACAAAAAGATGCTCCTATAATACTGTTTGTAGTCTTTTTCTTATAAGATTTTTGAGACTTTGTCCATTCCCAGCTTGGTATCTAATCTGACTTGCATTGCTCCAATTTGAGCTCACTGTAATATTATTGAATAGGTGGCTGCAGTTTACAGACCTTAATTTCAGAGATGGAGGAATCATCCACATGTCAGGTGACACCTTGTACATTTTCAGTTTTTCCTTTATCCTTCTCCACTTTTTAATAAAAGAAAGAAATTTCTCTGTTCTTTTGCTTTTCTGTAAAAATAATTTAAATAAATGCTGTTGAACTAGGGCGCAATGTAAGCCATTTATTAAGCAGAAACTTTTTATAGCCTAGATCATGACTCTATTAAAAGAGAAGATTTCATGCATTGGGAGCCATATGATGTTTGGTTTCTGCAAGAAAAGGCAAGTTCAACACTGCTCTGTCGTCTACAGCTCTTAGCACTTTAGTGTCCGGTGGTTAGTGAGGCTCAGAAAGCACCACAATGCTTAAAAATCCCATGGGAATGTTATGGCCTCTTGACCACAGCACAGATGTTTTCAACTCAGGTAAAGGAATAAACCTTTTCCTGTACAAATCTGAAGGTGGTATCAAAACACATTGCCAAACAACCTTGGCAGCTGGGGATACGTAGAGCAAGTACATTTACGTGATGAAATTTTGAAAATTCGTCCCGTGCCAGGTACACACTCGTTGGAATGGGAATTTATGCACCAGAGCGTTCCTCTGCACACGTAGTAGTTTAGTTTGTGATCAGGCATTTGTTAGGAAGGTAGTTCCGTGCCGGTTGTAATGGCCGTGAGCGGTTGTGTTCAATTTTGAAAATAATATTTTATTTCCTAAATGAGACTAATAGTGATATATTGACTGCATTAAGGCAGCTCATTGGTGGATGTGTTTAGAAGGAATGCTAATTCAACTGGCTAAATGACTTTGAATTACTAATGGGAGATGTTTACAATAAAAGAAAATAGCTCCTATTATTCCCTTGATTTAGACTATGAAACTAGACAAAAATTCATTGAAATGCTAATTTCTACCATGGCTGCTGCTGGCTAACAGTTGTGTTGATGTCCTCTTAGAACAGCAAATAGCACCTAAAATGGCTATATTGGTATTTCAATCTCATCCTGGCACAAAAATTATACGGAGGGATGGGAGGGAGTTCTGAATTGGCGTGTTCTTTCAAAAAAAGGATACACCGCAACATAATTTATTTGATAGCTGTTTGAAAAAGCAGATGTGCCGCTGGTGTATTGAACTAAATGAGGTGCTGAAAGGGTTTAGGCATTTGCTTGCTTGGCACGGGAATAATTCTGTAATAGGAGGCTTTCAGGTGGGCTGTATACGGTGTTTTTCCAGTAATTATTAGCTATTTAGATAATTAGTGACTTGCTGATGTTGAAGTACCAGTGTGCGCTTCATTTGAATGCACTTTGTGGTATGGGCGCAGGGGCTGATTTCCAGACTGGCTGGGCTTCCACAAATTGCAGCTAATGTGAGCTGCAGGTGTTCAGAAGCTCTTTAAAGGAGAGGTGAGTAAAGAGACTCAGAAAAACTCTGATTTGCCTGCAGTGCTGTTGCAGCTGCAGCCCCCGCGCCTCCCTTCACAGTCAGAGTTAAGTAACATCAAAGCTCAGGTGCTGTCCATGAGATTTTAGGAGTTTTTAATCCTCTGTTCAGGTGGTTTGATCACTAGAGAAGACTACCCAAAGCAGAAATTAATCTCCCGTTTTCCAGGAGAGAAGTTTGCCAGTGCTGTAGAGGGTTTTCAGTTTTAGAATGAGTCTTTCTTGATTTATTTAAATTGTCTTATGTTAAAAAACCTAAACGTTGATGACAATGCAGTCGGAGCCAGTGGCTCTTGCACCCTCTCCAAATTCTTTAGCCCCCACGTGAAGACAAATTTTCTCTGACTAATCAAGTTTTTAATTATTTGTACACCTTGGAGCCTGGCCAATGGGCGTAAGCTGGGATGAACCATCCTAGAATTTCCCGATTGCCGGACTGTGAGGACAGGGAGTACTGGGCTGCCCGTTCTCCTTTGGGAAGATGGAGGATCTCAAGGGCAGTGCTCTGCCTCTCAGGAATGACCTCGCCATGGGGAGGAGGAGCAACACAGATCTAATTTTCTTCTTTCCTCTTTTTTTGTTTGAAAGAAGACCCTTGCTTTTAATAAAATTGCCCTGAAGAAGGGAGTAACAGTTTCATTTAGAATTTTTAAAATACTGCTATATGTTTTGTATTTACTTCTATATACATTTAGAGTGAAGAAGGATAGAGTGATGAGAGGAACAACATTTCCATTTAGGTTGATCTTTGTATTACTCAGCCAGTAAGTTTTCATCCTCTTCCAGTTTTTTCCTTCATCCTTCTTTAGAATCTTCCTCCTTGCTAATCTCTTTCACAACACAAACATCAGAGAGAATCCAGGAAAAAGGTGTTTATCTTTCTGTTGCCAAGGCCGACCTATGGATTTTAGCAGTGGAGAAAACAATAAATTTGCAATTAACACATTTACTGTTTGTTTTGATTTCAGAGCTAGTGCTCTCCTCCAGTTTTAAAACAGGTCTGCCAAGTATGGCGATGACAGCTACTAGTCAGGATTTTCAGTTTCGCCTTCTCTCAGTATTCTTTAAATTAGGCTCAAAATGTAAATGCAGAAAGTGATTTAATACTATGGAGGAGCTTTTCAGATCGGGATGACCCTGTCATCCACATACTGCTGTAGTGTCTGAGTCCAGATAAGCATTTCAGTTTGCAACCCTGACAGTTGTTTTCTCTACTTTGTTTCACACCCATGTCTTCAGGTCCTTCAGTCTCATTTCTTGCACTCCTGCTCTTACACCTAACTTTGTAACATCACCCAATGAGAAAGATGCTTGGGCATCCTCCAATCCATTGCCTTTGTATCTTGACCCCTGGACCTCCCAGGCCAAACTGCTCTGTGCTTGTGCCACCAGCCTACAGTGCTCATCTCCATCCTGGGTTCCCCTCCTCTCTTCCCTCTGCTCTCCACACGTGCACTGCATTTATCTTTCTGCACCCAGACCTGCAGGATGGAGAAGCACAGAGAGATGCGGGTGGGTCGGTACAAGCTGTGAGTCTCATAGTCATGAGCAACTCTGTGTAGGTGTTTACCAGGGGCCTGCTGTGAAAGCTCAGAGAGCTGCAGAGCTTCCACCTACTTCCCTCTTCAGACAGGACCTACAGCCTGTCTTGTTTGTCTGATTGTTCTCAGGTTGTAATCTTGACGTTGCAGACTCCTGGAGTAGAAGGAAAGGACATCAAGGAGGTGGACCTGATAGCCTTTGTGTAACACTTGAACATTTTTTTCTTACAGTTATGACTGCTGACTTATGTACTGATTTTTTGCTCTGAAATACTCTTGCTCCTGAAGAAAGGGCCACAATGGCTCTGTTGATGACTTTCTCTACAGTTGATGAGTTTCTCTACAGTAGATGACATCTCTCTACATATGCCAGCAAATACGGCACTCTTGGTATGCTTTCCCCTTTTATCCTTCCTGTTGTAGCAACACAGATGTGTAGTTTTAAATGCCCTGATCTAGCTGTGCCTCGTGGGAGAGAATCATCTGTATGTGCACAGTCAGTTTAAATGGGCATCATGATTAGGTGAAACTGCCTGTCAGCACAGCCCAGCTGCAAAGGATTGCAGAACTCGATCATATAATTAAAGACTAATTTGAATTGGAAGAGAACTCTGGAGATGATCTGCTCCAACCCCTGCCAAAAGCAGGGTCGCCTCTGAAGGTATACCAAGTTGCATAGGCCCATGTCCTCTTGAGTTTTAAATATCTTCAGGGATGGAGATTCCATCACTTTTCTGGGCCAGTTCCCAGTGTGCAACCATCTGCAGAGTGAAAAATATTTCCCTTACCTCTGATCATAATTTCCTTTGCTGCAACTTAGGCCCACTGTCATCTAAGCTAAACAAAACCAAGTGTTCTGTACCTCTCAAAAAAAAAAAAAGAAGAAAAAAACCTCTCCCAAGATTGTTCTGCTGCAAGTCTGCCATAGGAAACTTCAAAATTCAGCATTGGTTCTGATTCAGAATCCAACCTTTATCTCTGAAGAATGATCTAATATTGCTTCCTTTGGATCTGGTCTATGAACAGTGTGGTCAGCTCAGGGTTCCCTCCCAGCCACGTGCTTTCTCTGTTTCTTCTGTTGCTTTCTCTGCTTGCATCTCTGAATATACAGAGAAATTTGGGGCTGCAGGAAGAATTGACCAAATGGATTTGTAATTTCACTGAAGATCCTCCCAAATAATGTATGATTTATATGCGTAGAATCAAAGACTGATTTGAGATGACTTCTCTAAGCCACTTAGACAAAGCCCCTGCTTAAAGCAGAACTTTGCTAAAAACAGTTGAATCCTTTATGTTGGTAAGAAAGGTCTTGGCATCTCTTGGCATCTCATCACAGGTTCTTAAGAACTTCAGTAAATATTTAAAGCGTTTAAAAATTAATACAGCAGCCATCCCTGGTGACATGAAATAATTGAGCCTCTAGGCACCACTATCATAATACAACTAATTAGAATAATATCAGAGGAATGCAAACCAAAGAATAAACTTCTAATACTGGCTCCACGGGACATCATAATCCATTGGTCTATTTGGGTTCTTTGATCTTTCCTCAGCTGCTGGAAGTACCTAAGCACCAAAGGACACACTGAAAACACAGGACTGATGTTTTATGCTGGAAAACACGTCTTCCATGTATTTTTCCCTCCTTTTCATGAGTATTGTCTGCTTTCTGTTGGAAATTTCAGGTTCCTTTTTATTGGCTTTGGAATCTGTTCCATTTCATTTTCTTATACAAAAGATAAAACCTCTCCAGGTGTGATCACAAATACCTGGTGAGTGAAGTGAGTTGCAATGAGTGAAGTACCCAACCCTACTGAAGCTGGATCTGTCCTCTGATAGCAGTATTATCCCCATTGTTCTCAAGAGACCATCAGGAGATATTTTGTCTCTCCTCTAGAATGTCCCCGGCATTGTAATGTGTGTTTTGCATTGCCCTGCTGTCTAAGATCACCTTGCCTAAGCAAGAACTGGCTTGCAGTAAATAAAGCAATAAATACTTCACTTCAGCAGTTCAAGGGATGTCCCATGATGATTACTTCTGGTTGCCTTATGGTATTTTGTGGAAATGTGGGCCTGCTCTCCCTGCAGCTGGGAAAAAGTGAGAAGAGACTCCATCAGGAGTAAGGAACCTCTGCTTCTCCAAGCCTGTTGAAGCAGGGTTTCTGCTTAAACTAAGCAGCTTTTTCTACGTAAGATGGCTGCGATTCTCAGGAAAGCTGTTTCCCCCATCACCTGAACATCCAGTCTCATCCCTTGGCTTTTTTCTACCGTGGCAACATTCCCGCTCTGCAGCCTGTTAAATACAGGCTGGGTAGTTGGGAGAGAAGTGAACGTTTGTTATAGTAAATGAGGCAATAAACGTCTGAGGTTATGACGGGCAGAAAAGTCAAGGTATTTATCAAATTGCCATGGGAAATAGCTTTGCCAAGCGTTAAGTAATAAACTTTCAATTATCATTTTTATCCTCCTACTGCAGAAGGCTTCTCCGATCAGATTTGCTTTTATTGGCTCAAATAAGGTGAGAGGTGAAGTCGTTTTGGTCTGTGAGCAGAGAGGAGATGCAGCTCCCTTCGGGTGGTTGTGTACTCACAGCTCTGCCTCTGCAGTTCTCTGTTACTGCCCACCCTCCTTTTTCGTTGTTGTTCTTTTTTTTGTTGCCTGGGGACCCTCCCCAATCCTGGATTAACTGCCCTATGTGCTGATATGGAGGATTTTAGGATAATCCACTAAATGGCTCTTAGGTGGTACTTACCTTTAGATTCAGAAAGACGATTATACTTTGTTATTGTTGTTGTTGTTATCACTGTAGTATCACCCTCTGCCTGATGTGAACTTCTCAGCTATATATTGGCTTCTGTGTCATCTTCCTTGTGGTATAAAAGAGAAGGATTTTGCCTTCTGCTGACACTTGGTTTGACATGCTAACCGTCAAAACACAAGCTGTTTTTAACATGCAACCTGTCCTTCATTTCACTGAAAGTCAAGTCAAGCCCAGGTGAACTTTTCTGTAGCAGCAGAATTTGTGTGTCAGTTGATGAGAAAAAATACTCAAGGGAGAAAATTCTCAAATCCTTCAATAGTTAAATGAAACTAAGGCTCTAAAGTAGTTGCTTGGAGCACAAATAGATGTTGGAAGACAGTGAAGAATTCTTACAAGCAGCTTACTACTAAGAGAGATCAGAAGTAGTAGGAAATTAGTAGTCAACAAGCTTAAAAATTTGTTATGCCATCGTATTGTAGGCCATCAACAGTGAGTACACACTTTATACTTCTGTCTCTTTATATAGTTTATATCTTTGTTTCTGAAAATGCAGAGAGTGGGCCACGGTTTCTGTAACGGAAGAGGCAAATGGACTGGTGTGTTCAGCTTGGGGAGGAGCTGCCTGGGAGCCCGGGCATTACTGCAGAGCGCTGGAAGGAGCTGGCAGGAGGATGGCTCCTTGCTTTTACTGACTCTCTTGGTCTCTAAAAATACATTACTGGCCTAGGGGGGCCTTTAGTTTGATCGTTTCTGAATGTGCTTGTGGCACATTCTCTGTTGAGCACTTTTCTTCCCATCTACTCTTAGCAAACACTTCACTGCCTGCACTTTGTTCTAGAATAAGGATGATGGTGTAAGTTTACTTCCCAGGGGAGTATGGAGATGAAGCACTGCTGAGGTTCCCATACGATGGACTTCTTAGAACCACAAAGATCTGCCACTGATATATTTGCCTAGTATTAGGAGTAGTAAATGAAATAGAGTGTTTTATACCAGAATCTTTATGCATAAATATTCATAAGTTTTCTCAGAAGATGCAACACACGGTCAGTTGCTACTGACACATCCCAGAACACTTTTAGCCAAGCCCCAACATTTTCCGAAGTGTGGAAACAGGTTTTTTCTCTCCCTTTTAGAGTTTATACTCTACTCATCTTGTTTTTATATAGTGCTGTTGTAATTTTGAAGACCTGCTGTATCTGGAATCAGCTCTAGCACCTGGCTGCTTAGCCAGCAGTTCACAAACCAGCCTTGTAAAAGCAGTCTCTTTGAAAACCTGCCTGTTAAAAAGCCGGCTTCCTCACAGGCTTTCGAGCGTCCTGAATTCCCACTGAAATCCAATATGTTCTTTTATACCTCTGAAATAGCTGGTGATTTCAGAGGGAGTCTGTGATGTGCTGGTTCTGTAGAATTACAACCTTAGCAGCTGTAACATCACTAAAAGGCTTACTCCGGAGAAGGACCGCGTCGTAAATGAGGTGTTCAAAGACTGAAAGTTCCAGCTGCAACTCGCTAACTGTTCCTGCTGCCAAAAATGATACTCCCCAGGAAAGTCCTACTCTCTCCAGTTTTAAAATACTCAGATTTTAGAAAGCTTGAAAATAAAGGGCAGCAGTAAGGATTTTTGCTGGCTTCTAAAGTGATGATGAGGTCCCTGACAGGTGAATGACTATAGTTAGATCACTGAAGGTTAACACTCTCATACTAATATCTATCTATCTCCTCTGGCCCTCTCTGGGAATGTTTTGCCCCACAAGCCAAGGAGAGTAAGGGTGGGGAGTATCTCAGGTTCTCTTCAGAGTTCAGCTTATCAGGTGAAATATTGATGAAAGTGGTTTCTTGCTAAAGACGCATGTTGGAAACTCGCAGCACACGTGTCGTCTTCAGCCTGTGCTCCAACAGACAACCTTCTTGTGGAAGGCTGAGAGTGACAGCCAAGGACTGCTTAGAGCGTTAAGACTAAAATTGTCAAAGCCAAAGCCAGGAATTTAAATGTAGGAGCTGCCAGGCAAGGCATAAGGTGGGAGCATGTAGTAGTAAATGAGTGCTGACTATATTTAAGCCATGTTATCTCCACTCTGATCTTTAGGGTGCTGCCTTCAGTTCGCAAACCCTCTCCCTTTACAGCCTTTGCAACGAGCATTTCAGGGTTGCGATGAAAACACTCCTAGCTACTGTATTTGGGGTGCACTTTGCTCTTCACCAAATGCTTTAAGCATGTCCAGAAGATGCTTTCTGGAATGGGCCGCTCAAGGGACTTCATCAATAAGATACGTGTTTTGAAGTTGCCCTGTCCCATTCAGCTGGGAAATTTAAACAAAGCTGCTCAGCCCAGTCAAAATTATGTCAGTTGGGCCTTATACAGAATTGCAGGTACCAAGAGAGCTCTGCTGATAAAAACTCAGATAAGGCATTGGGTGGGGTGGAAGAGAGGCAGTGAGAAAGACGACCGGTTCCTGACCTTAATTTTGGCACAGTAGGGCTATAAGTAGCCAAGCTGTTTTGTGCTTGTGGATTTTAAATGTTTGAGAAATGTGGACATTTTGTTACACCTAAAAAAAACTCCCATAGAAACCAAATTGGAGTTTAATTTTTGTGCAGAAGATTGTATGGGCATAACAATCTGGATGGAAAAAAAGTTGAATTATGTTGATTTTACTTGAAAAGGGGTTGCTTCAGGTTTAAAGCACTGTTTTGTGAGGTTCCAAGGGTTAATTACATATTGTTACTATGTCCCTATAGGGCTTATTAAAATGGGTTTCCCATCTCAGCCTGGTGCTCTCAGGACACAAATTGCAATATTATAGGAGAAACACAAACCAAAAGGAAGAAAATGCAGATTTTACAACTTCTTATCCAAGACAGATTCCTGCCCTTTTCTTTCATCTATATATCTAACGATGGATCCATAAAATACTTTAAAAAACAGTAGTAAATTTTAGAACTGTTTTGATCTGTTTCTTAATGTTGCTGTAAGGATTTAACTAAGGAAAGTGTATTGTTTCTTTCCGAGCACAATTTCAAATTTGCATTGAGCTGAAAGGATCAATAATAAATTCCAGCTCAAACTGTGAATCTTCTGATGCTTTTCTAAATGAAATCCAGTGTTGTGTCAGAGATATTTTTATCCCTCTGACACAGAAATCATGACAGCTTCTGAAAGAAGCCTTGGCTGCAGAAATAATGGCTTATTATACAAGAACAGAAAAGGACAAGGTATTTTAAACATATAGTGGGAAATATCCTCCCATGGTATAAGTAGGCAAAAAACCCCTTGATCTCCATCACACTGTACTGATATTCACTGGCTGAGCACCTGACTATGATGAGAGATATTCCAGATACCATGTTGTTCGTATTCCATTCTGTTTGATAATTAATGTTCTTTGTACAGTGTCAGCCCACAAACCCATTGAGCTTGACAGATTCGTGAGAACCATTTCGGCAATTTTCAAAGTCATTTGTCTCTCCTGATCTTAATAGTGACCTGTCATATGCAAAAATTTTGAAAATAGCCATTTTACTGTTTTGGATGGGAGTGGGACCTTTTCTGGAGAGGGTTTTATTGCTGGCCATATTTGGCGTGTTTCATAAATGAAATGCAGAATTGAAGTTATTTTTTACTTCTGCAGACACAGACATTTTTTTCTGACTTAGCGCGTGCATGAAACAAGATTATGTGCAATGAGTTGATTTCAGTAGAATCGCATTTTATGGTTTAGTATATCTTTACTTTCACCACACAAGTAGAAACAACCTTCTTTCACTATCCTGAAAAACAAAAAAAAAGCAATTCCCACAGAAGGTCTTGCAAGTTATTCTATCTAAAGGAGAGATATCTGGAAAGAAGAGGAATCGTCAAAGTCTACACCATGCCAGAGTGGTGCACAATGTTAAATGTGTTATTTAGCCTGCAAAGATTTTACATTTACAGTACTGAAACCGCTGTTTCGTCTAACGTATGGTATCAAAGTTCACTTGATGTTTCAGATGCTCAACATCAAAGTTGTGTGAGAATCCAGATCACTAAAATAATAGTCTTTTGCACTCTCTAGTGCACATAGCGTTGCTATTGATGTCTTAACAGTGACTTAACAGTGGCAACCTTGGAGTGAGAAGATGGATACAGGGGTTTCCACTTTCTCATTTTTCTAATCTCCCCAAAGAGGTGTTTAAAACTCATAGAGTACAAAGCTATTCTGTTGATGCCAGCATGACCAGAATTTTCCCCAGCATCATTACTCTTGCTGCAGTCAGTATATTCCAGGACTCACTGGGCTATTACTCAGTGTGTGATGTCTTTGCTGCCAAGATTTTATGTCAGAAGACACACAGATGGCATGTTTCTGCATATAAACACAAAGTAAAAAGTGCTGGAGCAGCCAAAAACATGTGCATGCTGTGAGAGTTGGGTCCTGCAAACAGGGCTCTGACTCAGCCACTGCTGACTCTCCTTTGCAGGATCAGGGTGAGATTCTAGACCAGGTGAAATGTCTGTCTTGGCCCACATTTGATTTTATTCCTTAGCAGCCTGTGTGAAATGCACCCTCAGGAAACCCTCTGCCATCTTCTGCCTCTGCTATTGGGACGTTACGGAAGCACGATGACATTTTCCTTGGGACAGAAGCTGTAAATAGCTTGGGTCTCCTGTCTTCATCTGCTTCGTAGAGATGTTTATTCAAATGCAGAAGAACAGAATATTTCACAGCTTGCTCTTTATGGCCTGATGAAATCATGTGCCTGCCATAGTTGGGTGTTCTGCCTCTTTTCCTAATTTTCTGTGCTGTGTGAGAATTACATTTCATGGATGTCTGGCTGCTAATAGGAGGATGAAATCAGAAACCCAAGATGAATGTTTATTCAATACAACAAGTTCAAGATTGTGATTAAAAATCCAAAGACTTGTTGAGACTTGGCCCCTTGATGTTATACATTTTTTTTTTTTCAGATTTTAAGCTTTTTTTTTTAAAGAAAGGGATCTTGTGAGGCACAAAAAACTGATGTTGATGATGATAACGTGAGTTGGAGAAAATAAGCCTTTTTATTTTCTTGCCCAGAATGACAGGCCATCACCCCTGGGGAGGAAGCAGTTTGCTGCTTTGCTATGTTGTTCTAACAATAATTCATATTTCTTTAACCCAGAGGAGCAGCAAAGTGCTCTCCGGCATACATAGATTTCATCTATTTGTATGAGCTGAAGAAAGCCGCTATTTTATAGCATCAAAACTCGAAATTGGTTTGAAACAGACAATATGGCCACGGAAAATATATTAGCCGGAAAATGTAATTCCCTGTATTGGGAGTTAGGTGAAAGGCAATGGAACTTCTGCCCGTGAGTGGACAGGATTTAGTTTCAGAGTATAATTCCTGTTGCATCTGGGATCTTTTTTTGCTGTTACGACCTTTCCTCTTCATGGAGTCATTAGAAATTAGAAAAATACAAAGACGGTAAACAAAATTCCATTGAAAATACTGAGAGCGATTAGTCTGATGTTCATACAAGAAGTCCCTACATCAAAGTTTTGGATCCATATTTAAATCTTGTGATACATTTTTCTGTTTAGGGTTTATAGTCTGTAGGTCAAAGTTCTGTTTAGATGCCTAGCAATAGTTCTTTGTCTGATAAGATCAGACATCTAATCAAAGATTCTGTTTCCTTTTAAAGAGATTGTTTTGAATTGTGTTTTGGAGAGCAGTGAAATACAGCAATTTAAAAATTAGGGTTTCAAATGAATCTCAGGTGTCTAAAGATAGGTGTGGATATCTAGTGGTGTTTCTGAGAGGCAGGTATCTGGTTCTCCATCAATACTCACTTTACCAAAAGTGGGATTTCTCATCTATCTGCAAGAAGTCTACGTCAGAGATAAGCACCGAGATTCCCCTGCTAATCTATGGAGAGAAAGGATGTGACTCATTTCAGTGTGAAATGGATGTAGAAAAAATGGGTCAGAGGAATCTCTTTCTAAAGGTGCCTTCTTTTTTTTCTCTTTGCTAGACAAGCAGCCCATCTGTAGAGCCAGACAATGTATATACCTACAACAGACGTGATGAATTTGAGGTTTGAGCATGAGATGCATTCCTACACTGAGACAACAACATTTAATTGTTAAACCACATGTCATATCTAGAGATCCAAATGTTTAAGTTGCCTTTACAGCCCAAAGAGATGCAGTCACTAGTGACTGAGGCCAAGTTCAATCACTTTCTGGGCTTTATTTGTAGACTTTAGAGGAAAGATTGTGTTGCCTAACCATAACAAGCGTGCGATGCCATTTGAGAGGCTTTAGGATGCCTCATCTGGTATTTAGCTGCTGCTTCAAAAGGAAACAAGACTCTCCTACATCGTGGGTAAACTGCCAGTTGTGACTCGATGTCTTATTTTATACCTTAGGGGGGAACAAAACGGCACTAGATCTCTATGTTTAGGCACTGGAATTTCTCCCTAGGTGTCTAATTGCTATCGAAAATACAGCTTTACTAAGTTCCTATCTAGTGTCATGGACGAAAATAGCAGTGCTTTGACACTCTGGCTACACGTCTGACTCTGCAAGATGTCAAAATAGACCCTTTTTCCAAGGTATCTTGCATGGATGTAAGCATTTGCTGGGGTCAAAAGAAGAGACAGAAATGCCATTGCTTCGAAGAAGTCCCTAAGAAGAGCTTGCAGGCCCTCTGTTCATTGCATCCTGTAGACTTTCAGATCCAATCTGAAATGTTTGCTTGCACAAGCCAGTGTCAAAAATTCAGAGTGACGTGAAGTTAGTTTCAGCCCTGCAGGCCCTTCATCACTTCTATTGTAAATTCTGAAAATAAAATAATGCCTCTGCCAAAAGCCGTACAGAATTTTCAAATTGGCCAGGCTCTCTACTACAGAGGTAAAATGAGGTCATAAGAAATCCAAGTAATTTGCTGGGTTTTGTTAAGCTGCAAACAGCACTGAGTGCACTCCAAGGTCTCCTGGTGTTCTACAGACTGAGTGCATTTCTAATGTAAAAATCCAAACCAATGGGCACTAAGCATTTGATTGGGGGACACTGGGAATGATTAATCTGTAACCAAAAATTAGGCTCTGAAAAACCTACAGGAACAGAGCAGACATTTGTTCTAAATATGCCTGCTCTGAACAGGGATATTCACATGACAGGGACTTTTCTTTAGACGTTGATGTACCTATTTTTGCTTACAGCTCTATGATTAACTACCTTCCCTTGACTTCGGTTTCACGCGCACCTCACTTTCTTGTTTGGAGACTGAGGAGAAGCCCTCTGCTTGTTTGAATAGAGGTGCTTGAGCCATGCTCGACAACCATACCACATCTTGCCCTAGAAGCTCTTAATGCTCCTCCTAAGCCAAGTCTTCATTCTTATGAGATCTTGAATGCTTCCTTGTGAGGTACGTAAATAAAAAAAGCACAAAATCTTAGCAGGGTCAGGGTTTGGAGGGTAGTTCTCTATAGATAATTCAGTTACTTAGGAAATACTGCCAATAATTTTCGAGACAACACTTTATTTCAAACTAGTAAGAATCAAATGATCTGGTAAGTTCCAATGTGCCAGTGGAAATCTGAATAGTATTGTCTTTCAGGTTGGCATAAAGCAAAAAAAGTTGGGCTGCATCTCATCTTTGTTTGCTTCAGATTCCTGCTTTGAATAAGAAGTGCTTAATCCAAAATGCTGTCCCAGTTTCTGCTTGGGTGCTAAAATTTCCTCTGCTCATAGATAACCTGTCTACTTCTGCCTGGATGTTTTACTGAATTCCTGGCCTGGAGTACCTGAAGTTGGTTTGTTTTGGTTTTTAGCTCAGCAGCTTGATGTGTGATTGTGCAATTGCGGCGTTATAGGAGATATTTGTTGTGATATCTATTTTCATCAAGATGTTCTTTTTCCTGGAATTTCATCGTGTTAGTGAAGTGGGAGCAAAATAATCAAAACTACACCTTTGCTGGCTGCAGGTTGGTCACAGGGAGTACACAGTGGTGGGTGCATTGCTTCATTTTGCTTAGATTATCCCACACAATAGGAAAAAATCTAGAAGGAAACATATCCATTGAATTTTTTTTAAGGCAGAATTATACCTTTCCACCTATTTGTTTTTGTGTTGGTTTTTTTTTTGCTGAAACTTTATGAAAATATCCAGCTGGACCAACGGATACCAAGTAGTATCTCCATACAGTGTGTTTGTATTGACTGTTCTAATGTTCTAAAGACGTAAGAAAAAGTAATAGTGAACTTTCTGTCCTTACTAAAATGCTAAAGCAGGACTTTAGGGTGGGAAAGCCATGTAGCTGGGAGAATTCTTTCATAATTCCCTAATATGTAATATTTTACCTTGGGAAGAGTTCCCATGTGGTGGTTTCCTAGAGTCTTTTTCCATATTACATCTATTTGAGTAGTAATATTTATATGGGATGTGTTGGAGTTTCTACAAAATTGCAATATTTGGTGCGTTCACAGGCTGGTTCTGGCTGCTGATTGAAATTGTGTGTCTGCGTTACCTAAACCAACAAAACATGAAATAGAGCTCTGAGATATCTAGCTGGAGCCACAGCGAATTAGTCAAAGCAGTCATCGCTGCTCTGTTGTGGAGAGTCCAGTACCCAAAACAAAAAAACAGGCAAAAAAAATACCCCTTCTTTCTTTTGCTTGTCAGGAGCAATAGTCTTAATAACAGTCCATCTTTAGCTTAAAGCTAAAGAAATACAGTTTAAATGAGACGGCCCAGCAACCTGTCAAGCTGAGCCTTAAATCTGGCTAAAGTTGAGGAATCTTCAATCTTTTGGCAAATCCAGCTCCCTGTCCAACTAAACCTCAAGAGCTCAACATCCATCCTGTCAGCCCTTGCGCGTTTGAGAAGGGTCATCAGCACCATGAGATGACCTTGCAGATGCTGGCAGCATGACAACTTTGTCAGGCAAAGCTTGAGGGACAGCTGCTCTGAGGCTGGAATAGGAGCCAAGGCCTCCAGGCAAAACTACAGCCTTCCTGTGAGGGGAAAGTTCTAGCTGTGCAAAGCCATCCTGAGCTGAAGCTCACCAAGGTGCCGGCCTGAATTTGAGAGAGAAGTGTTTTTCCTGTTGTGTCAATAGACTCTGCCAGCCTCCTTCTATTCTGCAGCTGTCCCTCAGGCCCTGTTGTGTTGGCTCCATGTCTAGCAGTGGCTCACTTGGCCCTTTCTTTTTTTTCATCACGGATCAAGGAATCACATGACAAATAAGTCAGCCTTTTCCTCTGTTTGTCAACCACTTAATTTAGCTCTTGCTCTACAGCAAAACCTGGTGCAGTTATTTATATCAACATGGCCCCAACAGCTTAAAACAAGTCAACATTGTGATTATGTCTCTGCATATGTTATTGCCTATATTTAAATCCTGCTGCTCTATACCGGCACCTGTTCCTCCGTTACCACATTCCAGCTGAATCGTTACTGCCCGTCCAAAGAGCCGTCATGACAGAAGATGGTCTACAGATTCTTTCTATAGTAGTCAGTGTCCCTTGGAATAAACATTTGTTTCAAAGTTTGTGTGCAATTTGTTAAATATTTTACAGCTGAGGATGGCAATGGCTATTTAAAATGGTTTGCTTTTGTTGTTTAGGGTTTGTTTTTTTTTGTGAGCCCGAAAGAAAAACATCATGCTGTATTAATTTCAGTATTGCAAATATTCCCTCTTCCAGTAGTACCAAGACCTTAGATCTGCTGATGCTGCTCTGACCGTCTTTCTCTGTCAAGTTCTCTTGGCAATGCCCTTGCCTTCTTCCTGCACTGGCCCAGCCTGTGGGTATTTTTGGTGTCAATAATCGAATCCACAACCTGCTTGTCAAGCTTTCGGTGCTCGGAGCTCTTGTCTTGCTCAGTGTGTGAGAGTGTGATGCTGCTTGCTGTGCACTTCTCTTCTGGCCCAGCCCTGTAAACACACAATTCAACAACTTCTCATGACCTTAACGCAGCTGCTGACAATATTTACTTTGTTAGCGATTTCAAAGAATTTTATTAATAAAAAGAGCTGTGTAAGAGCTTTTAACTTGATCAAAATTAGATCAAAGAGCCAAAACATCAGAGAACCTGATTTGCTAAATACGCACATATTTTCTTGACCCAGCAGTGTCCTCCCTTTTTTCCTGGAATCCCTTATCTCCCTTACAAGACATCTTCTGAAAAAGGAAAAGACGCTTCTAAAAAGTCCCGATTAATTCCCAGCACTTGTCTGTCCTGAACACTACAAGAGGCAGAAGTGGTTTTGCAGATCAATGTCTGATCATAACGTGCCGCATGGGCAGTAAATAAGGAGAGAATGGAGACTCCATAGTCAACGTAATCTTTGTCGTTTCCTGTCTTCTAAGTGCTGAACACACTTCAATCCGGTGATACTCTGTTGATTCCAGCTGTATCATAGAAGGCAAAATGTTTTAGGGGAAAAAAAGGCACAATGCTGTATCATTATGTTTTGAGGATTTGCGTTTAACTAGATGTGGACTTGTCTCGTGTCTACACCCGAGCTCGTTACCTTCGGCTCCCTCAGTAGTCAGCATGGAAGTAGGTGTCAGTCGTCACATGGATCTATTTTGTAGATCTCTATTGACTGCTGAGACTAAACACCTCATACGTATGAAGACATTTCTGCTGAGGCAGTTGAATCTCATGGGCCAGTGTTGCTTTAAAATTTTCACAGTGTGATCAATGTAAACTATGTGCTTACTTAGAATGTCCTCAGAACAGCTGAAGGAGACTAGAACTTGTCCCAAGTAAAACTTTAGTGAATTTGATCAAGAAAAATGCAATATAAGCATTTAAAACCTGACAAGGAAGGACAGATGAGTTCACAACACAATTAGACAATGTCAAGAATTTTTTGGTAATCAGAAATGGGAAGGCAGGCAGAACAGTGCCAAAAAAATGTATCATCCATTAGCCTTTCACTGTTTTAGCTGCCACTATTTCATTAGCTGTCACGTGGTGATGTTCAAGTCCCTCTTCTATCTACTTGGATCCTTTGGTGATGATGTCTCTATTGACATGAGAGTTTGGGCTCAAAACGAGATTGCTCCTCTACTCGTGCATCAGGCAACCACATGGCTCTTACAGGGAGATGCATCTTTATCTTCTTACATCTCCTTTCCAGCCCTACAACACCTGATGGAGAAATCTTTCCAAGGAGGATCTCAGTCACCTTGTTGTCACAGCCAGATGTGGCCTATTCAGAAGACAGACCAAACTGACTTTTAGGTGTTGCCAAAGATTTGAATGAGGTTGAACATCCTGATATACTCCTAAGGACCTTGTATAGACCTATTTGCTGTTTGGAAATCAGTCGGGTATGAACTTGAGTAGAACCTAAAAAAAAAAATAAATTAAAAAATAAATATTGCAGGGCTCTTTTAAAGTACAGGAAAATAATATGTGGTCCGTGCCCTAAAGAGCTCTAATTTCCTGTATGAAACCAACAAAAAAGCCCAGACTGGAAGGAATAGAGCTCTTTTTATTGGTGAGGGGAGCAATCAAATATGAGAACAATGGAAAATTCTGTCTGAGTGTCCTAAATAATCTTCAAATAACTTGCTGCTTTGTGATGCATTTTGTGTTTCTAAGGCTGACAATGGGAATATCAGAAAAAAAGATTCAGGTGAATGGTGGGAATAAGACACAGAAACTGCTGAAGATTGAAGATGATGATGTCCTTAGGAGTCTGGAGTTTTAGCTCCCAGTTGTGCATAAAATTTTAAAATCTCTTTTTCCTTTGAAGGCCGTAAAGAAAAAAATACAAGTTGGTGAAGGAAGAGGTGGGGGAGGTGTAAACAAGAGAGGATTATGTAGCAGTGGGAAGCTAGCCCAGGTGAAAGTTTGTATTATCTCCTCTTTCCTTCTGTTTTGCTTTCCCTCCTCTTCTGTCTGAATTTTCCCTGCTGTTTCGTTTGCTGTGCACAATACCGGAGGCAGGTTATTACTAACTGGTGTAAGCAGATAGTGATTTGTGCTGTGCTGAACTCAGAACTGGTGTCCTGAGAGGCACGTGCTAACAGAGGACAAATCGAGGTTGCTTTTCATTCTTTTTTTTTTTTTCAAGTGATCTGACCTAAATTTGCACAGCTGTGTTCACATTTAATCCTGCCTAATAGCTCAAAGGCTTTATATCTGGTAAGAGCAGCCTACTGGCACCTGACATTTATGCTGGCCTTCGTTCTGTTCTGCCCTATAAATCCTCTGGAACAACCTGGTATTTTTGCTGTGTTCTTTTTTTTTTCCCTAGTAGATTTATTCCTCCATCTAAATACCCTTTACATGACCAATGTGTGAAGGGTATAATCTAGACCATTGCTTCTCAGCCTTCTTGGATTTAGTGACCTGTGCAAATTTTCCAGTGTGGCTTGGTCCCACAAACAGAATGGGAGAGGAATTGAGGTTGCTGACTTCTCTTCCTAAGTGACTTTCTTTGGATCCCTCAGGTGCACTCTGTTTTTACCCCTGACTATGTGAACCATATATTTGAAGCTGTAAGATGCAAGTAGTTTTACTCTTAAAACTAATTTTGTTGCTGGAGGTTGAATGGTTATCCTACACCTAGTGAACTGGGTACCACTGGTGCTTTGTAAATTCCGGTTTGTGTTGGCAAAAGACAAAGCACAGTGGAGTTTGTAAGTGCAAAGAAACGTAAATAAAATAAACCACTTCCTTTCCTATTTGCTCCACTCTGAATACTGTTCCGGGTTATGAGTAATTTTCTAAAGGATCATTTATCATTTGTCTTCTGTATCTCTAATTCATAACATTTTGGTGGCAGCAATCAATGAACCTTGGGAAAAGTGATGCTGGCTGTTGCACTCTTCATGAACATGTGTCTAATGCATCTGACAAAATTGTGAATATTGATTTTCCTGAGAATATTAAACAGCAAACTTTTTTTTTAAAAAAAAAAACAAACACCGGAAGATTATTTTCAGGGCTTGCATCCAAACTGAGTTAGCTCTTCAGAGTATAAAACCAAATTAGTCTTTAACATTTTTCAACTGCTCGAAACACTTATACAGTGAAAAGAAACACACTTAGTAGATAAGATTGAATAAAACTATGATGTGCCTTGCAATTGTTTTTATCTGTATCACAAGTCTTTACTTTGGCTCGCTCATTGAAGAAAAAATGCAAAGGATTACAACAAACAGGAAAACTAAAACCCTTAGCAAAGTAGCTGCAAGGGATTATTGCTATCTTTTGCTGTGATACTATCTCATCCTGTAAACTATACTAGGTATTGTTAGGTGTTTGTAAAGACTGGAGATCTTACAGACTAATCCCTGATACTTCCGTGACTAAAGAGAGCATTAGAAGGATTCTCATGGTTAAGAATAACATGATTTCTGAAGACTTGAGACTGAAATCTTAAATGGTAATACATATTAAAACAAACAGAAAAATCATAAACAAGCAGTGACCTGAAAGTTGTGACTTTTGTAAGTGCATTTAGGAACCCATCTTATCAAGCTTTCTGTCTGAGTTCTAAATCATAGAATCATAGAATTGTTTAGATTGGATAAGACCTTTATGGTCATCGAGTCCAACTGTAACTGTGTATGTGCATTATCTGTGCAAATTTTATTACATATATTCCTTGTTTTCACAGAATCACAGAATGGTAGGGGTTGGAAGGGACCTCTGGAGATCATGAAGTTGAACGCCCCTGCTAAAGCAGGTTCACCTAGAGCTGGTTGCCCAGGATTGCATCCAGGCAGGCTTTGAAAGTCTCCAGAGAAGGAGACTCCACAACCTCTCCAGGCAGCCTGTTCCAGGCTCTGTCACCCTTACAGTAAAGAAGTTTCTCCTCGTGTTCAGGCGCAACTTCCAGTGTTTCAGTTTGTGACCGTTCTCCCTTATCCTATCACTGGGTACCACTGAAAAGAATCTGACCCCATCCTCTTGACCCCTGCCCTCTAGCTATTGATAAGCCTTGATGAGATCCCCTCTCAGGCTTCTCTTCCCCAGGCTAAACAGCCCCAGGGCTCTCAGCCTTTCCTGGTAAGAGAGATGCTCCCGGCAATTCCATTACACTCTACTGAGTGAGGCCAAGCACTGAGTGAGATGGCATCTGTTTTCCACTGAGTGGAGATACTTTGATTTATCAGTCTGTTGAAGTTCTTGTACTTCCATGTCAGAAGCTGGATACTAAGCAGAGCTATTTTGTTGTTGTTAAAGCTGTGGCGAAAGGCAAGGCTTGAGGGATCGCATACTTGTCTTTCCATAACTCAGGGTAAATTCTCTGGCTTATTGCCTGTTATAATGAGATGGAAGGTCTAATTCAACAAGTCAAAGGGCCCTATACCCATGCTTGAATCACTTTACTGAAGTAAGATGATAACATTTGGTGATTTCCCCAGGGCTGACACGTCTCATGAAATAGTAAGTTTTATAATAATTCAAGTAAAAAGTTTATATTCCAGTAATTCTTTAGCCTCAGCAGTGCTAGGAAAAGAAATAAAACTGTTTTGGGAAAAGAAATAAAACTGTTTTAGGAAAAGAAGAGGTATTCTGAATAAAGTTCAATGCCACCTCTACCCTAAAATAGTATAAAAATATATTACTCTTAGGAGACCCAGGTTCTAGGCCCTGTTAGATCAGTGATTTGTACCAAGAAAGGGTGAAATATGAAATACTGTAACTACTTATTTAACAGGTTTGCTAAACAAGCCTTGTCATTTCTTTGTATCTTTAGGATTATATTTAGATTGACTCATTTTAAAAGTCTAAAGGAGGTATCTTGCCATCACCCAAAATCTTAGAAAAGCATTATTGGCTTGATTTATTTTTACAAAATGAGGTGCTAACTTTTGAAATAATTTGTTTTGTTGAAGACCTCACCCCTCCAGTTTTACTGAAGCACTAGCAGGAAAAAAACGACGGGTTCTGTAAACTGGAGAATGGTTCATGACAATGTTGTTGTGAAATTTGCTACTGACATTTGTGGTTTGACTCGAGCAATTAATATAAGCTCAGAAAGGGCTACTGAGATCCAGTCACTGCCAGAAGAACTGGGATCCAGTTCAGCTGCATGAAGGTGAACATTGAAGCAATTTAGTTAGTAAAGAAAATCAACAAAAAAGGACTTGTTCTAATGCGTATGCTTCTCAGAGCATATTTGTGTGTTTCTCTGTTCCTTGCTTATAATTTTACAGTAGGTGAAGTCATTTGTGGGGACAAGAATAAGGTTATCTCACTTAATATTATGATTTGCTTTTACACACTTAATGAATTCTTAATAAATAAATGTTCAAATTAAAATGCCCAACTTGCAAAAATGTTGGCTTTTGAAGAAATTCACAGTGAAATAAAAGGTGCTTTAAAGGCTGTAAGGACAGTGGTGCTATAGTGGAGAGAGTATGTGCTGTGTTTCCTGAGAGGCAGCTTTTATTCTCCTCAATGTTTCTACATTTATGAGTCATTGTCCTTTATCACAAAGTGGTTTGTTCTTTTGTCCTTTGTGGTTTGTTTTTGGTATTTTTGATGGGTGGTTTGTTTTCTTTTTTGTTGTTTTTTTTTTTTTCTGCCTTCTGTGATGGAGGTGGACAAGAATGGTGAAAGCATTCTCTGGTTTCTATCTGGTTTATTTTTCACTCAGATGTAATTGCAAAATGCTGGGAAGTTCATGGACTGTCAAGAGTATTGTCTCTGTTTAAGGCTCAGGGCAATCCCGCAGAGCAGGACTCCTATCGGCCCTCTCTCCCCCTCCCCCTTCCCTCCCAAGGGAGGATACAAAGGGAAATGAGGAAGGAAGCACCTCACACGAAATTGGAAGTTAAGACTATGAACAAAATTTAATAGGTAACAGATAAACAGGGAGAAGGAAATATTAAGGGAAGGGGGATATAAAAAAATATACAAACCCAGTTCTGGGATGGTGATGGATTGTGCAGAGCACGTGGAGCCAGGCCTGGCGGAGCTCGGTTGTGGTCCCAGCAGCAGCACAGTCCGAAGGAGAGAAAAAGGAGAATGAAAACTCGAACTTCCTGTCCTTTTATAGAGGGTGGCAGGGAAGGGAAGGAAATACCAGTTGCCCTCTGACCCCTCAAGGTCCTACAGTTACCAGGTGTTTGTGTGTGTGTGTGTCCCCTCCATTTGTTAACTCTTAAACCACAAGAAGTATGCAGTGTCCTGTCCTTATTTCCACCCTGCTCTGTCCCCATCTCACCTTCCTCTGCTGATTGCTATCTCAGCAGGGAATTATCAAACTCATTTGTAGTTTCAAGGTGTTTAACAGTCATTGTGTGTGTGGTACATGACCAGCTATTCACCTACTGTCAGAGGGCTCACTCAGTTGTTGACATCTCTAAAATGTCGTTAGAACAAATACTACGAGTCAAAAACATTGCAGAGAGCGATGGAGGGGAAAGAGGAATAAAGCTATTGCACTGTGGTTAGTATCATATGTTGAGTATCTCCAGTCCAGAAGGTTTCTCTACTAAAAACAGTGGAGCTATGGGGAATAAAATCCAGCCTTCCTTTAAAAATACAATCGAGACAGTTTCCAATCTATAAACATAGATTTTCATAGGGCTTTATTTGCAGAAAGGATTCTGATTTTCTGTTAGCGTCTCCTTGCTACCAGTAAAATGACAATTGAAATTGATTGTCTCTTGGTAGGACACCAGCTCTAGCTGGAAGGACAAACTGTCAAAGTGGTGATGACTTGTAACATTGGTGCATGTAGGACGGCACAGAACAAACAGGGACAATGGCAGCACCTTATGAAGCAATGCAGTGCTTTGGAGTGATGAGGATGATCATGAGGACTGCTTTTACAGAAGCCGATGATCAAGACTTCCCTTGATACTTCAGTAGTTTCACATTGATAGTTACTTATTTCGTCTTCAGTTCTCTGCTGGAAAATGCAAAGGGTTTGACATAAACCCAGACATTTTAGAAAAAGCAATGTACTAAAGCCTTCCCAAAAATCACCGCTGTATTTTTCTTTAAGCTGCTTATTAGAAAAATTGATGATGCTTCAGTACTGTCCACATTCCCTATTGTGTTTAAAATGCTGATGTACTGGCATCCTTCACTTCAGTATTATTTCCTTTATTTATGACCAAGTCTGTCCTACAGTCATCGGTGAGTAAGGAATGGTCAGAGGTCCTTCACAAGCCCTGGATTTTGAAGGTCTATGATCAGATTCCTTTAAGCAGGCACCTGGGAGAGCGGTGAAAACTGAGTGCATTATTTGAAGTACTTGTGTTGTCTTGATCCAGGGGTTGCCCAGATGTTTTGTCCAATTTTGTAGCTTCTTTCATTGAAGCCTGATGCTCATGTCTCTGAGCAGGTGTTCTTTGTACCTCGCTAAGTGCCACGATGGTAGGGTGTGCAAGAGGCCCCTCTTCGTACTTGTCAGGTGTTCCCTGAAGTACCAGGCCTTGCAGCTGCAGGCTCGGTCCCCATAGCCATCTGACAGAGATTTATGTGCTCTGATCCTCTGGTGTGCTGCTGGGGTGGGTGGAAGTCCAACCTGGTATAGTAGTTATCTACTCTTTCATTCTGGTCATCAGGGAGGGAAGTAAAGTTAGAGAAACAGTTTGGTGGGTTTTGCAGGACAATTCATCTATATTTGATTTGAAAAGGTATAAAGCATACAAAATAAGATGTAAATACAGTGAAGACCTGTGTATGTATTTCTGTGTATTTAGTTTTTCATTTACCCTAGCTAACCTTAGCTTCATGTAATTCTTTCTATCTTTGAGAATATTGGTCCTGATCTGAACTGGCTGGTCATCCATTCACACCTCTTCTCTTTAGACTGGTGTCTTCAAAAGCACAGAGTTTCCTTTGATCCTCAGCTTTTGGTCTAGGGAAATATGCTTCAGCATAAAATGCAGATTTATCTAGAGGCAGTTCTTCCAATTAGCACTCTCCTCAAGGCTAAATACCTTGTCAGAGTATTGCTTTGTGGTATTGTGTGGTTTTCTCTTGGCTTGCCCCATGCGCTCTGCTTTACTTTGACGCTCGACACTCAGACAAGACCATCACACCCATCATAACCTGGTGGCTATGTGAAATACGTGCTTTAGAAACAGTATACAACTCCTTAGGCTGTGCAGGAAGGCAAAAGGAGAAAGGATTAACCTTGTTCCTGTTGAAATATAGGCGAAAGAAGAGTACTTTTGTCAAGCAATAATGCTTGAGTTTATCTTCACTGCTCCTAAATCATGGTCTGACACAAGGGAAAGTTCCTTACCTTGGAGGTATATCAAAGGAGTAGCTTAGCAATTGTCCTCATTGTCTTTCTTACAGTTACAGATACATATTACATGTACTGGGTACATCTTACGTCCCATTCATCTAAAGGTGACATCTGAAATGTTGGTTTTTGAGGCAGGTGAATGAAAAAGCAACCACCTTTTAACTGTGGAATGAGCTCTTTTTAAAAAGAGAGTAGTGCTTGAGAGGATAGCCAGAAAGAAAACATAGTATAAAATAATTGGTGTAATAAGTGAGTCAGTTGGAAAATTATTGATCAGGAGTGAGCACTGGGGACTTATCAGAAAGCTACAGACTCGTGCTTATCTGAGGATTCCATGTATCAAACCCTTCTTCATTCCTCCTTCACTGGAGGAAATGGTCAAATCTTTGAGTGCCATGGGAGTTACTGGTTAGGACATATGGAGAAATTCTTCACTTTGCACTCTTAGCCAGGTGTCCCTTAAAGCCCCCTGCATTCTCAGATAGGAGACTTATTAGTAGCCCTGACGTGGGTCGTCCTCAGAGATTGTGCTTGGCTGCTGTTAAACAGCTACCAAAATGATGCTTATGAACATGATGAGTAAACAGATCTGATCTCTATCTTCTCAATGATGCTATAGAAAATTTCCAGACATCTTGCAGGTTGCCAGAAGTAGACTTACAGGGAGAAAAGAAGAAAAGGGTAAATAGGAAATTCAAAATCCATTCAAAAGCTGTGAAAGCCCTTGGCTTGCCTCTGTTACAGTTAGAGAAATATTAAGGGTTTACACTGGTATATTAAATAGGGCTGGTTTGGGAACTTATTTTTGCAAAGCTTCCTTGTGTAGGATACAACCTTCTGAGGTCTCTTCCAACTTGAATTACTCTGTGATTCAATGAACATATGAGACACTGTCTGTAAATGGTTGTAATGCTTCAAAATCTTGATCTGGCTGCTGTGGCCTATTAGGTACTTTGATTGTCGGCATTTTCCTTAGAAGAATCTCTTCCATTCATTTATCTCTAAATTATTCATATCCCCTCAGAAGCTTCGCTTCCGAGACTTAAGTCATAGGAGGGGTCAAAAGCAAGAGAATTCTGAATTCAGCTCTCATCTGTCTAGGTTTTTTGTCTTTTTGGCTTGTGCTTTTCTAGAAATGAGCTGTGCTGACCTTGAATATCTGCCATTTGGTGAAATGGAAAGAAAAAAAATCAATTTCCCATACAAAAGTAGCAAGAGAGTTAATTAAAATTTGCTTTGAGAGTCTTGTACATAGGATGTTATTTACTTTTTACTTCTTATACTTTCCATAATATTATCATTCTGTCCTCAGGCTTAATTAGACTTTTCACCTCTCTTAATTACTGCTTTGATCTGGCTTTTAGCGAGTCTTCCTGAAGATGAAGCCTAATGGTATCACTGGAAAGATTCCAGTTGATTTCAGTTGATTTCAAGCTTTGTATGAACCTCAAGACGCTGAGTAAAATGTAGTAATTCATTCATGGATTTGTTAAGCAAAATACTTCACATGTTTATAATGCCTGTCTATATGTGTTGTTTAGGTGATGACCTGAAAAAACCATGTCTGAGGTCCAGGGAACGGTCGAGTTTTCTGTGGAGCTACACAAATTCCATAATGTGGACCTCTTCCAGAGAGGGTGAGTTAATGTTTCCATTAATTTACAGTCGGTAACAGCAGAATAGTTTACAGGAAAGAGTTAAACTGTAAACCAGGTTCTTTTCTGCGGAATGCAGATATATTTCATGTCATCATCGGGGCGGGGAGGGCTGTCATTGGGCTTTCACTGCTGTCAAGGAAGATCAATGTTCATTACTTTCACTGGGAAGTCAGACTAAGTGACTTGCTTTTGTAATAGAATAGTGTAATGCTCCAAATTGTTTTAAGCTTCTGTTCAGATAGAAGTACAATAGCTGCTTTAAATGCTTTTTTGGATTGGTTTTGAGCCTCTGTGCTACAGGAGAAGTGCATTGAACTATGATGAAAATATGTTCATTTGGGGTCATTAATCTAATGACTATATTCTTTTAATGAAATTTAGATGAATCCCAGCATTTCAGAAGGGAAAACGAATACTCGTGTTTGTCTAAAGCTCTGGGTCTGGTGGCCACGTTGTTTTTTTCACATCCTTGTAAGTTAAAAGAACACATACAGCCTCTGGTCTACTTAAACTTTTGCTCCTGTTCTTTTGCACCACTCCTCTTAATAGTTTTTATAACAACCTAGTGGCTGTCAAGTGCAGAAGCCTGGCCAAGTGTGAGTAGTTACTCTGTTCATGTATTGGACCCCACTGGCATTTTTCACTGAGGAAAAGATAAGATAAAATCCCACTTTTTTAGGAGACCAGAAGACCCAGATAGGTCAAAAGAATGTATTTCATGGACAACAGAATGTACATCATAGGCCCTTCATGTCCCGTGTCCATGGGCAATGTGCACAACATTCAAACAATGGAATTTTGTTTTCTTTCATCATTACCATTGCCATATACAGAACACTAGGTATTCTCTTTCAAGCATTAGCTTGGCACAGAGGTGATTGACAGCTGATCTGTCCACCTTGAGCTCCATTTCCTGCAAGAAAACCACGGAATTGTTTCAGGTGTTGGCATGGATTAGGTAGAGCTGTTTCTGTCTGTATACAGGCTTTGTGTTGTTTGTTTTTATTGTGATGAACTGTATGGAAAAGGTACTGTGAACTTGAGTGAGGGAAACACAGCTCTGTTTTAACAGCTGGCATCTGTCATTCTTTTCATGTCTCCATCTGAATAGCCACCAACTAAACGTTAGAAAGCGTTCTGACTACACCAAGTACTTGTGGAGGTTTTTTATGTATGTATACATATGTATAAAATCCTCTGTGCTTGATGTGCTTGGTTTGTCTGACTCATAAAAGAAGTCTCCTATGTATTCTGGTCCTTATGACCTTAGAAGACAGTCCTAGCTATAGATGTTTTTTCTTGGTTTCTGGTGATCTGTGTAATGTCTTTGATCTTCCTCACATTTGAAAATCCACACCCATCTACCGGTTCAGTGATTTTTTTGGACTTGGTGGGATGTTCAGAGGTTAATGAGGAGTCTTCCCACTTCTCATGTTACTGTGTGACGAGCTGCCTGGGTTTTTTATCATATTGCTCTGCTTTTGCATTCAGTAATTTCCATAAAATGCTTTCTTTGGCTTTGACAGTCAGACCAAATCTCTGGTGTGTAGGTAAACCTAGCACTAACACAGATAATATATTCTACTGTCACACTAATGAGTTCCTAATTACCCTTGCTTTTTTTTTCCCAGTGGTGCTTACCTTGCTTTACTGATTAATATTCCAAACACATAATACTATAGGTTATACTACATTAATTTGTTTGCAGTAATTTTTCTTTCTATGCATCCTGCATAGTGTCACATTTGCTGTCCTTCCATAGTTTTAACCTTTATATGTCCAACAAAATCCTTTATCTTGTCTCATATTTGCTGATCATTATCCTCTGGCTGGCTTCATCTACTTAGCAGCTGCTATCACTGTCTCATGAAAGTGTGAAGAAAAGGAGTGGATGAGCTTGCCGAATTTCATTCTGACTTGGGCATGCTTTTTTTTTTTTTTTTTCTATTGCCATTGTTGATATTCACTATAAACAGCTGGGATATCTTGGATTGACATCTGGTCTTCCCAGATGAGGGGGTAGTAGAAGTCATAATGATGGGAATTTTCTATTGAACTAATGTTTTCTTTCTTTGACTGCCTTGTCAAATGAGTCACTATCATTCTGTCCTGCTGAAGGCCAGAAAGGTGATTTATGGAAGATTGCCCATCAGGGTAGCAGTGGAGCTAAAAAGAATCTTAATTTCTGTGGGAACCAAACCCGCTGTGTTTTTTAACAACAAAATCAAGAACAACAATGAAGAATATTAGTATTAATTCATGTAACCTACTTTTTGTCCTAATGCTTTGGTATAAAAAACAAAATGAAAAAACATAATCGGGAACCTGATTATATATCTCCACAAATACATAACAGTTTTGCTACTGTACGCCTAACTAACTGGAATAAGGTTGAAATTCCTGGATTGGAAATGTGTAACTGCAGAAGCAAGGATGGTATTTTCCAAACCTTAGTCCTGGTTAAGTGCCCTTCTAAAGACAGTACCTTTACGGAGAGTGTGGCTGGGCCAACAGTGAGCCCTTTGGAAAAGAGCGCTCCGTGCAAATAAAGGAATGAATAAATCAACAAGGTTTAGCAAGAGAATCCTGGGAGAATCAGCCCTTGTGGAGCCGTTAGGTGATGGTTAATATTCCAATTTGATTAAGGGGATGATCTGCTGGCCCTCAGCCACAGACTCAAAGTGCCTTAAAATGTAAGGCCTTCAGTAACGGTCCTGTTCTATTTCTGATTGCACTGGAACCTGTTTTGAATTCTGTATATACACACATAGCCAGTTGCCACCTCTCCCTCCCCGGGGAAATGCAGTCTCCTTAATCTCTGAATTGCACCTTGTGGTATTTGAATCATAATTCTTCACCTGTATGAACGGTTGATACTGAAAAGAGACTCTGATACAAAAGGAATGAGGGTGTTTTTTGGTAAATCTTTGTTACAGTTATGTTTCTGGGATATGTAACAGGAGCAGTCATCAGTAAATTATGTGATGCAGGTAGTTTACTTTGGTCAGTTAGTGTTAAATTTATCTTCTGAAGCACAACCATAACAGTGTCAGTGTTTATGGACAGCAAAGGTTAAATGCTGGAGGTGCTGCTGTAGAGGAAGAAAGAACCTTTTCTTTGATCAAACCCAAATGCTGTTTGATGCCAGAGATTTAAAGGTTGAGTAAAAAGTAATGCAATTTCTGGAAGAAATTTTTAAGTTTTCTGTCCTGAATTCTCTCTGTCATGTGCTGCTTAATAACTGGTGACAGATATTTCTCTAGTGAAATTAGCTAACTGATTCTTATTTTCATTAATAGAGTAGGAAATAAAATTATCCCTGACTGCCAGAGATCAATTAATTGATTTGTCTGGGTCTGTCAGAAGCAATCCTTCTGCATCTTTTTCCTTAAAGCTTTTCAAAATCTATTTGACAGAGGAAAAAAAAACAAAACGATCCCACAACTACTGTGTTCACCAGGGTAAGTAACTTTTGGAGTCTGTGAGGGAATAGAGGGCACAGAGAAGGTGAAATAGTGACTTAATAATTCTAGGATTCTGGCAATGATGTATTATAAAACTAGGATTGAGGTAAGTCATTAGTTACCAACCACAGGACTGAATCAACTGCTTATCAGTCTTTCCACTTCTGCAATTTGTAAGTGTCTAACACACTGGTGGTTTATGTGTGTAAGGAATGGTGGTGATTAAAAATGAGTGGAAAAAATGAAGTCCAGCTTCTTCTAAACTGAAAGCAACATTCCCTTGGGGAAAAGATTTTACAAAACTAGAGTTTACAAAACCCTGCTACTATTAGACCAAATATCAGTAGCATTCAGATCTGAAAACAGGATCTTCTGCCTTAACAGATTAAGCCTTTATGTGGCAAATCATCCCTGTTGCCTACCGGATGGACAGCAGTGTTTCGGTGTGTTTAGTCAGGAAATCACCCCTTCAGAGACAAAATGCAGCAGCTCTTTTCCTCAGCAAACTGGAGTTCAGCAACCAACCCATGCCTTTCTTGTCAGGATGAATACTCGGAAAATACACATCGTATTCAGAAGTTCAGACTTTGTTTCCTGCAGTCTTTGAGGTACAGACTCAGGATATACTAAAAAAATAAATACATTTGAAAGTCTAGGACAGAGGCAGAGCTTGTTACTTTGACCATAACAACAGGCATTTCTTCAGACTTCCCACCTGTAATGAATTATAAATCACTTTTGGACTGTAAATCTATGTAAGTTTGAAAATTCTTACCTAGTTCATTTATGATGCATGGATTCTCTTTAATATAAATGAAGTAAAAAAAAAAAAGAAAAAGGCTAGTAGGCATGCTGAAGTGATGTATTTCTGGAATAATTGGAACAGAACTATTTTCTTAGCATGAAGACATATTATCTTCACTTTAAGGCAGCATCAGATACATTAAAAAAAAAATCATTAAAAAAAGCTCAGGAGTTGGAAGGCAGAGACTGTCGAAATGGTCATGCAGTGACAGTTGAGAACCTGCTGAACTGAACTGAAGGACCTAAAGTAGTGTAGCACTAAGTCATACTCCCAAAAGTAGCTGAGGTGCTGGTGGTCAGTAGGCTAAACTCCCACTATGGCTAACTCTTGTATTTGACTGACCAAAAAATAAACCTTTGTCCCTTAACATCTGGATACTATCTCCTCTAAGGAAAGCAAATGTCACCTCCATCCAAGTGACATTTACATTGCTGCTTTGATGACTTTCTGAGTGGATTATGTCAGAAGGTAGCTTCGGTTTCACCTGACGTGATTTACTTTTCTACAGAGCTACACTTCAAATGTTAATGGCAGTTCCTAATTCATGGAGTTTCAGGTGGACCTGCATCTACCCCTCAGCTCTGTGTGTGTAGGGGAAGGAAGTCTAAGCCCTGGGGCTTGTGAAAGGATATATTTGTATGTGCTGTAACATTTCATTAAAGAACAAGTGAAAGGACACATTTTTAAAGCAGTGAACTTAACTAGAACAAGCCAGGAACGTGGCACCAGCGTAGACTCTGTCACTGCAATGATTCTAACCAAGAGAGGGTGCTGCAAATGACCAGAGCGGAATGAACAGCTCTGGTAATAAAATATCTATGAGATGCTTCAGAAAAACCACTTTGTTCCTTGTGTGCAGTTTTTAGGGAATGGGAAGTTATTCTCCCAGTTTTCATGCGAGGGTGATTGTGGTGCTTTGCACCTCTTTTGGCACTTCTCCTCCTTAAAGCACTTTGCAAACAGCAACTAATTAAGGCAGCTGAAGTTATCTGTGTTCAGAAGGTGTTATCACGTTGTTACACACTGTGCATATCCCAAGAGGAAGGGAGGCATAATCACCGGCAGCAAATCTTGTCTTTAAATATAGGACAAGCTGTTGAGAGAACAGCTAGACCTGGTCTCTTCCTACAGTTCCTGGTTGAAAGGGGAAAAAAAAAAATAATCCTATGAGGATAGTCAAGGATAATTTGCTGTCCAGAAAGGCTGAGGAATCTCCATCCTTGGAAGTTTTCAAGACCTGGCTGGACACCGCCATGAGCGATTTGGTCCAAATTTAGTCTCCCAAGGGAAGTGGTGGACTCCTCTACACTGGGCATTTTTAAGACTCGACTAGGGTGCTGGGCTACCTCACTTAAATCAATTTTTTATTTTATATATTTTTTTTACTTCAAACGTTGGACCAGATGATCCTTGAGATCCCTTCCAATCTGGCATTCTATGATTCTACATTCAACAATTGGTCCTGCTTTGAGCAGGCATTGGGCTGGAGACGTCCAAGTTCTCTTCCAGCTTGAGTAATTCCCTGACTTTAGGATGAGTGTGACCATAGCCTTCCTCAGCAATGAAACATCCCTGTGCAACTTCTTCTGCATCGCTCTGTTTCAACCTGTGCAGTAGACACTATGTTTTAGTGCTTCATTATCTGCACCATGGTCTCCAGTAATTCCTCTAGCTGTTTAGCTTCAGGATGGAATAGGTTTATTTAATTAACATTAAGAAGTGATTTTAGCTGATAAATGCAGTTTACAAATAAAATTAAATTCTGCTTCTCATCTCTATGCAATGCTCCACACCTTAAGTCTTGATGTTAGTGTGTCCAGTTCCTCAACAAACGTGTCGCATTCTGAAGAAGTCCAATTTTCAATGCTGCACTTAATGCCACCAGATTCTAAGAATTTATGGGGTTTGTGTCATCAGTTCTCCATGATCTCATTAAGCAGAAATACCCAGAGGGTAAAACAGTTAGACCTGAGTGCATCAATGAAGATCGCAGCTGTCTCTAAAAGACTCACGAATGAAAAGCAACCACTTATTGTATAAAGTCTATTGGTTCAAGTAGAAATTCACCTCAAAGACATGGTTTTAGCCCATTACATGAAAACATTTGCTTTGCTGAACTTAAAACTTAATTAACTTTCTTAAGGGTGATCAAAGCCACTCTGTGATACTCCAGAGGATAATGCTTTAGATTTAAGATCTCTACTTATAGAAATATTTTTATTTTATGAATTGGATTCATGAATATGGGCAAAGCACACCAAGAACTTTGAAGAAAACCTTATGATGGTCAATTTTTAATGTTATAGATGACAGAATGAGCTGCCTTCCAGGTTAATGACTGATGAGCATTAAAAGCTGGCTAAATCCCAGAAGCTTCATTTTAGTTTCTCCTTCTCTTTTTAACTGTATTTTTAACCCTAAGTATTAATCTAACATCACATCTTGCATTTTATTTCCTAAGAGAGTGAATCCCATCCATCTGCATGACATTCCTCTTGGCTAACACTGACTGTATGTTATATTTTAATATTCGTCTTCCAGGAGCAAGCAGAATGCCTTCTCTGTCTGCATCCTTACCTCTTAACATCTGAGTTTTCCTGGTGTGTACAAAGCTTTCCAGCTGGGTAGCCAGAGTAGTGTGCTCTGCATAAGTATCACCACCTTTTATCTCCGGATCAGAAATCACTTTACAACCTGTACCAATCCTTCAAAATGTCTTCTGAAGTCCTGGTTGTTTATATTCTACAGATCAGGAAAAGCTCAGATGGCTGTAAGAAGACTAGGATCAGAAAGCAAGCTAGGAAGTAAAGTATTGATTCACTTGATTATACTTTTTTTTTTTTTTTCCCCTGATACCTTTGCCTAATCAGAGGGCACATGGCTGAATGTTGTGCAGCGTGTACTTTTAAATAAGTTGTTTTAATGACTAGTTCTGATTCCAGTGTTGATGACCAAGAAAATCAGCTGCCACCCCCACATGTGAAAGGTGACTGAGGTGAACACATTCTTTCTTGACACACGACACAGCCAGTTCTTGTTGTGCTCCATGGGCACCACATGGGAGCAGAACAAGTGGTGAATCTGGCCCATATGGGTTGAGAAGTGCTAAGATGACATTTGGAGTTCTTATAAGCTCTCAAATTAAAATAACATTTCTGGGCTCTCCAACATGTGTTTGTTTTAAATGACCATGCTGTTCAGAATTTTCTCTCTGCTATGACGCTTGCCTGGTTTCAACTCGGTGTTAATGATTGCTGGGAACTCTGTGTGAAAATGTTCACATTTCCATGCAAATTAGGGTTGAAAAGAAACCCGCACCAGTAATTTCTCTCACTGTTATGTCCCTAACTTAGTGCCCCACGGCCATCATTTCCAGAGAGGAAGCACTCCTAGGGGCTTGGAGATGTGGTTCAGCTCTCTTGCCCTGGCCGATATCTGAAGGAATCCTGTCTCTTGGCAATACTGTCCATACACTTCAGCACGGTTTTGTAAGGCGCATTTTAATGTCTCTGTTCCAAACTCAAATGATCTATGACTGTTATTATTTGTTGGAACGAGCAACGAATTCAGGGAATTTTTTGAGGTGGGCTTGAACAGTTCTTTTAGCTCATCAGCTGTTATCAACAAACATGGGAGTAGTAACAATATCTCCAGAGACTGTTCTTAGCAGGGTACAATCACAAATGCTCAGATGATGTGATAGCAGAAAACATCATTATGCATGGGAAAAGTTTGTTCCAGAGTGTCTCTGACCTTTATTTTCCAGATATTTTTGTATTCAGCTTAAAACATCCCAAAATCTAATTGTCAGAATGGAAAACTGTACACCATCTCCCGATTAGATCTTTTTAAGATGGCTTATGTTGGGAACCCAAAATCATTACTCTTTTTTTGACACTTCATCCTTTAGTCTTGGCTTGAGATAATGACTGTTTGTGTAACTGGATAGTTTAATTCTATGGATGCCATCAAACTATATGGTGTGTATAGTGCAGACAACGTGCACTTGAGATGCAATGGAAAAAGCCGTTGGCCTTTGTCCTTGCATTAATGGAGTTCAGCATATTGTGTGTCTGGATGGGAAGATCTTTTTTAGCACTTTAATTACTTAATGTGCTCACTGCAGCAAAAGTACATTAACAAACGTAGATCAATGTCTCCCATCAATACATGTCCACTTTGTTACTTAGAACATTCATTCATTTGAGGGGGTAACATCTGCCAAGAAAAGGTGTTACAAATAAAATGCAGCTGAAAAATGAACCGTTCTTTAGTAATCTCTCGTTCTTGTTTGGAGATGCATGGTGATAAATCTTTATAATGACATCTTGCAACAAATGAGAAGTCAGTTTGTAATGTGGTTGGTTGGTGTGATGTCTGCAAGCAGCCAGCGCAAAAAGTGCTGAGGAAGATGTAAATTTTTAATTTATTTGGTGATTTTTTTGCTGACCAGTTTAATGTATTCTCTTTGGTTTAGATATTGCCAGGATTTACAGATCTTGCTCACAGGATAAACTTTGTGAAGCAGTGAAGAGAAATAAATTGATGTAATAGACTTAGGAGAGCTTTAGGAAAGTGGCTGGGTGTGAAGATTCTTTGATAAGAGCAGCCCTGGCTTGTTCAACCACTGGATAAAGAAAGAAGGCTAAACCCCTTCATAAAAAACCCACACTGGACCTGAGTTCTTACTTTTGGCAATGGGCACAATACTTAAGCATTCAGATTTCAGTAAATGGGTAATTTAATTTAAGCCAGTAGGTCAAATTACAGGTTTGAGCTGAATAAACCTATTTAGGGTTTGCCCTAACTATGTCCAGATAAAGAAATTACACCTGTGCTCCCCTACCTTTCAGAGCTATTGAAAGGTGAAATACATTGTCAGCTTTTAGAGAATAACACAGTGGGAAATATTTCATAGAATGAAGCGGACAGAAGGTCTGTAAGCATTGAAAACTAAGAAATGTTTTTTTTTTTTATCTAACCTGAGCTTCTGACAATTTTTGTTCCCTTAGTTAAAGCTGTCATACCCATTTCTGCACTGGGATTCTCTGAAAATCCTTGGTCTCTGATGCATGCTACAGCTCAAAATTGAATTAATATTGCATTCTGAGTCACAACAGTCACAGCAACCAGCTTTCCCATTAGTTTGTGACACCAGATCTCACCAAAGGTAATGTGGCCTCTCATAACAAGAAAAAAACTCTTTTGTCAATATCATAGCACTTTGGGTTCAATATTTTGCTTTAAGAACCTGTTTTCCAAGTAGAAGAAAAAAACACTGGAAAAACCTGAATGTTTGTGCTGTCTTTTTTTCCCTTACCCTGTCTGTGGTGATGTGACATGCCAGAAAGATGGAAAACACTCAGAAGTGCTGGTAGTCTATGATGCAAAATGTATTGTGTGCTATTTCAGCTAACAAAAAATGACGCAAGTTTCTGGAAATCCCTGCTCCGTGGTTTAATTGAGTTCCTGTAACTTTTAACTTCCATGACCTTTCACAAATTGTATAGTCAATACGATCAGCTGTCCTTACAACATTGTTTTGAATAATATCCAGTCTCTTTTGGCTATAGGAACACTTGAGTTCTGATCTGAAGTTGCATTGTACTATTCTTGTAACTATCCTTCGAGCTCTTCTCCTGAAAAACCAGACTGAAGTGTTTTCCACTTCCACGGTGCCCTGTGATGTAGAACTCAATGTTTCCCTATGAGCACTCACTGGGACAGTGATCATTTTTACTGTTACATGTCCTAACTGACGAAAATGGCACCTCTCTAGACCCCTCTCAGCCTATCTGTCGAGCTGCTGAGAACTCTCTAAGGATCAAACATTGATGCCTTTTGGACATCTGTCATTGTTCTCTGTATTTCACAGGAGAATACTGGATTTCAGTCTGAATATAGTTTCCCCTTGCAAGGTTTGTTGTCTGCAGCCCGATGTGCATCATAATATCAAAAGTTTTATGTCCTACGTGCTGACTCTGCTTTCCTCTGTTAACATTGCCATCATTTTTTATGAACTCAGAGAGAGATTTTGTTATCTCACTCAAACTTTTGTAGCACCTAGATTACTTTAATGGTCTTTCAGCTGATGGCTGAGATTTTACCTTTCTATTGTATCTTCTTACCAGTAAGAAGGCATTAAAATTTGCCCCTGTTGTCAGCTCCTAATGCTTCCCTCCTTGAAAGCTTTGCTGGGTGATTCTTGACCTGTTGCTCTGCTTCTTGACTCTGCAAAACTTAGTTGATGGTCAAGCCTATTTGGTACCTACAGATAGACACTTTGGTTTTAGGATAGTCCAATCCAAAGATTAACCTGGTGTCAGACAGTGTCCTGTATTTTACAAGATTCTTTGCTAGCCAATTTAGCAAGGTACAAAATATACTGAATCTAGGCACTGAAAGTCCTGGCAAAGATTAATGATAGTAGGAGAACAGTTAGCAGTAAGGCTTTAATTCTGTAAGGTAAATGGCCAAGTTATTTGGCTGGAAAGAGACACAATAAACAGATTAGGATCACTTCATCAATGTCTACCCATACTCTTACGATGCTCCCAATGTGAAGAGAATCTTCTTAAGCTTAGTCTGTTGCCAGAATTATTATCTAGATTAAGTGAACATTTATCCCACAGTAATGAAACACCAAGTTTGCAGATTGAGGCACCATCTGAGAATCTTTTTAGACTTGCCTGTGATAGAGGTTTGAGGAGTCCTGACTCCCTTTGGAGGATCTCAGATGCTTGATAAAAGAATTCAGATGTCTGTCTTTAGTGCTGGTGTGAAGATCCAGATCCACAGAGAGACTTGAGTCTGATGGTGCTTAGCATTTAAACCAAGTGATGCTTTGCTTTCCAGACTGGAATTATTAAGTCCAGTTTATCTGATACATGGTGAATGGATGGACCAAATTAAGTGAGCCATCACATTTTGAAATAGCATAAAGGGTTAGAGAAATAAGAATGTGTAACTCCATCACAACAAATTCACTTATTTCAGTGGAGTCCTCAGATTTTTTTTCTTGCTTCTGCTAATGCCTAATATGCAATGCTCATTTGAGATCCAGCTGATATTTTTATTCGATGAAAACAGGAACAGGCACAGCAGGAATGACAACAGTACCATATGGATAACCACAGAAAAGATAAAAGATGCAGATGATCTCAGACATGGGAAGTAACTGGACCTAGCTATGGTTTGACTTAGACTACGGAAAAAAATGCGGAGAAGTGTAGCAGCACTTTCCTCTGAAAGGAGTTTGCACAGACCTTGACTGAGCAGATATGAAAATCAACTTCAACAAAGTATTCCATGCTGTTTCACACAGGCTCTGCCTAGACAAACTGGCAAGACACAGACTAGATGGGTCGTCTGTGAGACGGGAAGGAAATGGGCGAACAGGCCTCACTCAGGAGTGTGGTGATCGATGGTTTTTACTCAGTTTGGCAGCCTGTCACAGGTGAGGTCCACCAGGGATTTATACTGGGCCTCAACTGTTCAATCTACATAAATGACCTGGATTATTGGATTGACATCACCTTCACCAAGCTGGGTGGTGAGGTGGACATGTCAGAAGTGAGAACCATGTTACAGAGAGACCTGGACAGCCTGGAAGAGTGAGCAAGCAACGACTTAGGAAGTTTACCAAAGACAAGTTCAAAGTCTTGCACCTGGGAGGACATAACCAAAGAGCCCAGTATAGGCTGGGACCTCTGTGGCTGAGGAACAGCCTTGCTGAAAGGGACCCGGGAGTCCTAGTGCTCAACTGGCTGAACAGGGGTCAGCAGTGCACTGCTGCAGCGTCAAAGGCAAATTGGACCCTGGGCTGCATCCACGAGGGTATTACCAGCAGAGATGTGATCATCATGCTCTACTCAGCGCTTGTCAGGCCACATTTGGAGTTTTAGCCCTCACAACTCAAGAAAGACATGGACAGACTGGAGAGGGTCCAAAGGAGGGCCATGAAGGTGATCAAAGCAGGGCTGGAGAATGTGAGAAAAATCATTCACTGTAACAATCTGTGCAAGGACGTGGAAATTTTCAAGATGTGATTGGGCAGACTGCTAGATAATTTCCTCTGGGCTCTCTTTCCCATGAAAGACTGAACCAGATGATCTTTTGAGGTCCCTTCCATCCTAGACTATTTTATGATTCTGTGACACTATGAAGAGTATTTGATTTGTGGATCCTGATGGAAAATAAAGTGTGAGTTTCACTTCTAACTCGTTCAGAACTAGGTCCTCCACATAGCAAGAGCAAATTTGGAATCAACTTGGAAACTTTTCTAGTGAAAAGCCAGGTGGCTACAAACTCTTTGCATTTCCAGGATTTGGTTGCAGCTCTGGTGGACACATCATTTGTCTCTCCTGCTGTGTTGTTCGGTGCTGCTCTGGTTCTATTTTGTCTTCTGTGAAAAATTTCTGGGAGAAAATTTCTGAAATAGAAGTTTTTGTGAATTCTTACATGATTAATACTGATATTTTTTGGATTAGCTCAAAAATGAGGTCACAGCTTTAGCAGAGGGAACAGATTTATGACACAACTGGGAATGAAAACTCTTTTCGCTTCTCTGTGCAGATTTTCTGTAAAGGAGAGAGGACTCGTATTGACAAAAGCATTGTGAAGAGAGGTTGCAATGCAATTGTTAGTGCTGAATCCATTCCACAGAAAATGGGATTTCCATCTCTAGGGCTGTCAGGCTTGTGCCAGCACTGAGTGTACTTTGAGAAGGCTGTATTCATCCTTCTTGGAAGAGAGGGAAAAGTCTCTTCAATGCCGCCAACGGTTCAGTGAGAAAAATAGGTAAATTTGGGCAAGATCCCACATTTAGCAATTAATTTTATTTATGTGGAGTGAGTAGTTGGAAATAGAGATGACCCATTTCCTGAGAAAATATAGGGACGAAAATCTGATGCGAAAAGTACAAATGAAGAAAATAAGGAAAAATAAGGAAAAAGGGGGGAGGAGGAGGAGAAGGATGATTTCCTTGTCATGCAGTGATTTGGTTATCCCCAGTCCTGGGGTGGGAGAAATGCATCTGTGTCTGAACATCTGGTTGGCCCTGCAGGGCTGGAGCCCTAGGAAGGGCCAGCGCTGGAGCCAGGAGACACTGGGGGAGGAGGGAAGGACAAGCCAAGAGGGGCTGTGGTGGGCTGACCCCACCTGCTGTGTCACTTGGCAGGAGGAAGGAGGTAGAGGAGCTGGGAATGAAGGAGTAAGGTTGAGATTGGGAAAAAGATGGAGAAAGGAGGCAGGAGTGAAAGCGTGTGGCTCAGAAAAAGGAGTTGTGGGGGAAGCATCCTACTCCTAAATAGCAATAAATTAATCAAGTCTCTTTTGCCTGTGATGGTAACCAGTGAGTGATCTCCCTGTTTTTATCTTGACCCAAGAGCTTTTTTGTCTTCTGTTCCTGTCCTGTTGACGTGGGGGAGTGAGAGAGAAGCTGGGCAGGATCTGGCAGCTGCCTCAGGCCAACCCACAACACCCAGGTCCACCTTCACGTGTGCATTTTCTGACTGAAGCTGAGCGATGCTGGAAGTCCTGTGGTTTGCCTGCATCTCTAACTGCAAGTTCAGCTGTGATACCTCCTTATTTTTACTGATCCAATTATATTTATATGATTCTATTTGTCTAATAAGGCTGCAGTCTCTCTCTTTTGTCATGAGTGCTTCCTGTTCTGCCTCTGACTGTTCCTTTAGCACTTGATCAGAAGTGCCTTCTGTAGGTACACCATGCCTTCTATCAGCCAATTTAAACTGTAGAGCAGACATCTGAATCAGGTTATTGTACTGCTGCTGCTGTAATCTTTCTTCGTTTTGGTTTAAATTTTGTTTCCACTTTCTTAATGTTTTATAGTTGTTGTTCCAACTGGCTTACAGTCTTGGAGGGTTCGGTTCCTCTCTTCTCCAGTTCTTGTAGCTGTGCCACCAGTTTCTCTTTCGTTGCCACCAGCTGTAAATTCTTGATTGTTTTTGCTCTTTTTTCTAAGAAAAACTTATTGTATTCATCCATCTTCTGCTTTATTTCTGCTTGCAAAAATTCTACCTTGTATTTTCTAAGCGTTCCAGAAATCTATGATGTTACTGTAAGTTTTAACTTTTCTTCCAGTTCCTTAATTTCTTGCATCCTGTTAATTTTTCCTTTCTACAGCTTCCTTATCCATCAATTGCCACTGGTTTTCAAGCTGTTTTTCAAGGACTGGAATTTGCTTGTTTAGATACATGGGCTTCAATAATTGCTTAGCCAAGTCCTGATTATTATGCAGTGGTTCTTTATGTTCTATATCTTATTTTTCATTTGAGAGGGCAAGCTCAAATGATCCTTTCCTATCTGACATGGAAACTCTAATCTCTCCTTTGCTGAAAATTCTACTTCCAGTCCTAGAAAGTATTTATAACAGGTGCCAAGGGATTGCTGTATTTCTTTTACAGTTTTGTGGCATATCACTTTCTTTTTATTGTCTTAAAAGAGTTGTACAAGATACGTGAAATGTCAAAAAAATAATGCTCTGTTTGTACAAAAAATGTAGTTTTTGCTCCATACTTGAGTCATGAAACACTGAAAAATGTCCATATTTCCTAGCTGGTGTTTGTTTGTTTCTGATTCTGTACTGAAATCAGCCTTTTTTCTTTCTCTATTTGTTACATGTATGACACAGTCATGTCTTAATCTATGTTTACATCTCATAGGAGCTACCCTCCTAAATAAGACTGTCTCCCTGAATTAAGAACCTCATTTTGAGAAGAGCTGAACCATTGCGACTCAATTCTCTTTAACAGGAGAAAAATCAAATTGTAATGAGTTCCAGGCTCCAAAAGAGAACAGGATGAAATTCTTCTCTCAAACTCACCTGAGACATCCTAGAAAATGGCTGTCAGAGTTCAGGGAGTGTCTGGACAATGCTCTTAGTCATATGGTTTAGTTTTGGGTAGTCCTGTAAGGAGCAGGGAGTTGGACTCGGTGATCCTTATGGGTTCCTTCCAACTTGAGATACTCTATTTGAACACAAAAATACCCACCAAGAAAAATAAGGGTTTATTTCAGCAGAAACCACTGAAACAGTGTTATTGTACTGCTGAGATAAATTTCTCTTTGCTGACAGGTACCCGGCTGAATTCAGCTGGACTCAGATAGAAATGCTGAATTCTTAGAATTTATGATGGGTCGTTGTTTTGAATTTCTCTTTGCCATAGTCCCAATCCACCGTCACTGGGCTCTGTTTTATGCAGCTCTGCACTGCACTTGGGACGTGGACGTTAGGAGGAAGTTCTTTACTATGAGGCTGGTGAGACACTGGAACAGGTTGCCCAGAGAAGTTGCGAACGCCACATCCCAGGAAGTGTTTAAGACCAGGCTGGATGAGGCTCTGAGCAACCTGGTCTAGTGGGAGGTGTCCCTGCCCATGGCAGGGCGGTTGCAACTAGATGATTTTTAAGGTCCCTTCCAACTCAAGCCATTCTATGATATGTGCTCTGTGGTATTGCCAGATGCTTCCACCTTGCACATGCTGATGTACCTGAGCAGATTGGAGACCTCATGTGTTGGGTCAGGGACTGTAACACCAGATTGCTGCAGGGAGAAGAGGCAGTAGTAAGTGTGGATTCCCTTTGGGCTCCTGCAAATGTCAGGCCTTGGTGGGAGGCACTTTCCATGCATGGTAACGTGGCTCCACTCCTTCCCTTGTTCTACCAGCCAGCCAGCAATGACTGAAATAATGGCAGATCAGTACCAGAGCAAGCGTTGGCTGGGATCATGGACCAGGAGACCATCCTGAAATTGCAAGAGAAAGAGGCATAACCATGGGACAAATCAAATCTTATACTGAGACCACTGCAACTTGAAGTATCTGCATTACTTTCTTCCATCATAGGAAGTGTTCAATTTGTATGAGACTTCCAGATATTTGAAATGACCGATTTAGTGACAGCAGAATTTAGGGATCTGCTGGGTGGACTAAATGTCATAAGTTGTCCTGGGATCAGATCACACTGCATCTCCACTTTGCTCACATCCGCAAACATCCTTCTTTTGGAAACTAGTTCAGAGTCAGTGGCTGGAAGATGCTCAGGTTTTGTATTCATTTGGGATTAGACAGTTACCAGGCTGTGAATAAAGTGAAAATCATTACTTGGTCTGTTGGGGTAGCCGTACTCATTATGTCCCCAGTCAGTTTGCATCTCTGTTTCAAGGTCTCTTTGGCTTTCAGTCTTCTGGGAAGTTCTGAGATAAGAAAAATTTGTCTAATTTTTAAAGGAGTGGCCTCTGAGAAGCCATTTCCTGGTTATCATTTTCTATTGTCTCAAGTTTCCAGGAGTGTGATACAAACCTTAACAAATTTTATCTACCTGGACTTGTGTAAAGCATTTGCCACTGTCCACAAAACACTCTTGTCTCTAAACTGGAGAGACATAGATTTGATGGGTGGACCACTTGGTAGATAAGGAATTGGCTGCATGGTCACACTCAAAGTGCTTGCAATCAATCAGAGGCTTGATGTCTGAGTGGACACCAGTGATGAGTGTTGTTTAGTGTAAGTAACCACATCTCCAAACCTATTTATCCATTTCAGTCTAGAATCATTACAGAAAAGACTTTAGAAGTCTCAGGAGACACCATGTTGGTCTTATCTAGTTAAACAAAAAAAAAATAGTAATGAAGTTTGAATTAAGTAATTCACGAATGAATGATCTTTGGGAATATTCAGCTCATTTTCTATCTAGTCTACAGTTGCTGTAGAGTATCTCTTCTTGGCACCCAGTACACTTAAGGGTTACTTATCTCTCTGAGATTATCACAGTGTAGGGTTTTCCAGGTGCTTCAGTTAGAAGAGCACAAAATCTCTCGATCTCTGGCTGTTCGTATAATCGAAGAGCAGGTTGGCAAAGGTTACTACTTGACTGTGAGACTAAATTAAGCTGTGTTTGCAAGGTTTCTTACTGCCTTTGAGACAAGGATAGAAGTACTCATATCCTTATTACAGTCCTAATTTTTCTGCCCTTTCCCTGCCTCTCTTTTCCAATAATAAAGCACATTTCTTTCATTTTACTCTACTGTTCACTGTTTTACTGCCCACTTTTCTTCGCCCCTACTTTACTCTGCTGCCTGAAGGGGAAGCAAAGGGCAAGTTGCTTTAAGAACATGGATATGGGACCAAATAAAAGTTAGCATTGCTATCTTGATGACCATAAAAGGGCAAGCACCCCTGAGGTGAGTGTAAACGGAGATGGAAAGACTGCTGGTTGGTGGAATTGTCAGAGAGCTGCAGGGATGCAAGGGCTGGGGCTTTTATGGCCTGTAGGGCTGCAAATTTCCGCAGAGAAGAGATGAAACCTGCAAGAAGCTGGAAGTATAAAAATGGTCAACGTTGTGGCTTACCTGGATCCACATGAAAGCCTTGCCTCGAAAGCAGCAAGTGCCAAGTGTAGGCTCTGGTTCCATACTGCACGGAAATACGGAAGCTCTCCGGTTAACACCAGCAGTTTATTTCTTTTCCATGTTGTACCCAGAGCACTTGGCTCTTCCAGAGCTTCCAGCCCTAAATCCTGGACTTAAGCTATACCTATCTGTGTTTGATCCTGGGACATGCTGAGCACTTTCAGAAGATGCTGAGAACTCTTGCGTACTATTTGCTTGGGTGAGAATGAATCACACCAAGTACCTCTCAGGTGTGAAGAACCGGACAGCTTTTGTTGTGAAAACAGGATTTTCTGTTATAATAAAAAAATCAAAAAAGAGAGCTGCCATGCATTTAGAATGGAATGATTTCCTTTTATTGAATGCACAGCTTCCTTTGTCAGGCTTGCTGGTGTCTGCAGCCTATGGTGTCCTCGTAGGGCTGAAGTTTGCTTCCAGTAAACCCACTAGGCCTCCTGTCTAAAGGGTTCCCTCACTTACTGCACTGCAAAGAGAGCATGGATTGCCCTGCTCTTACACTAGTAGTTTTAGGTCTAACTTCATCAAGAGTTAAAGAGCCTGAGAATAAAGCTGAGTCGAGAATCGTAGAAACTTGGTGCAATGAAAAGGTCGTGGAGTCAGGACTGGAGTGTCATGGTGGTGTTTGACTAACCTGCTGTCAGCCCTGGCACAGAGCTGCAGGTGTCACAGAGGGAACTGCCAGACAGACCTGTCACCTTGTTCAGTATTTCTGTGAGACTGAGCACTGAGGGCTGGGCAAAGCCTTTCTCTTCCCACCTCCAACGGCTTCCAAACTGAGGGGAAGGTTCCGTGGGCTGTCTGAGGTGTTCCTCCTACCGCCAAAGAGGTGTGAAGGAAATGCTGATGGTGGGAATGGGGATGGCTGTTGTGAACAACCACCTACCTGTGCCATACACTCTCACTCCTATTTTCTGGGGCACTTCTATACCCTGCCAGGAGCCTGTGGTACACCTAGGTCAGAAAGGCTTCTTGAAAGAGCATTTTGTTGTGAAAATGTCTGGATCGGTGTTTGTAGATGTGTGTAGGTACTTGGGAAACATCACACCAATAAAATGTTTTGAAAGAAGGTTGCAATTTAGTTTAAAAGTTTACAATTGAGTTTTATGGTTTTTGTAATCACTTCAGAATGCAACGGAATAGGAATGATTTTCCTTTTTTAAATGAAATAATATATTTAAAATGATTAAGAAGAGCTTTATGATAACTCACTTTGTATTCTTTCTGAGTCATAGAATCATAGAATGGCTTAGGTTGCAAAGGACCTCAGAGATCATCTAATCAAAGTTCCCTGCCATGGGCAGGGACACCTCTCAACTAGATGAAGTTGCTCAAGGCCTCATCCAACTCAGCCTTGAACACCTCCAGGGAGGGGGCATCCACAGCCTCTCTGGGCAATCTATTCCAGAGTCTCACCACCCTCATACTGAAGGACTTCCTAAGATCCAGTCACTTCATTTCCAGCTCCTGTAACAACAGAGTTAGAGATCAAAAAACTGTCCTTGTCTGTCTGTGAGTCTTTGGGGGATAGCGGCGAACTCTGTGGTTGCAAAATGAAATATTCTACCCTTGTATGTAAAGAAAAATATTTTTGTGTTTGCAAACTTCGTGGGTTAACCTTGGCTAAGGGCCAAACTCTCACCCAGCTGCTCACTCACTGGTCAACGGGATGCAGGGAGAAAAAAGGATGAAAAAACTCATGGGTTGAGATCACAGCAGGGAGATGATTTACTGGTTACTGTCATGCGCAAAACAGACTCATTTTGAAAAAAATTAATTTAATTTATTGTCAAGTAAAATACATTTCAGTAGTAGGAAACAAAGACAAACATTAAGATAACACCTCCTTCCCAGCCTTTTCCTATGTCTCCCCAAGGTCCCAGGGGTGGGGATGGGGGTTGCGGTCAGTCCCTCCCAGCCACTCTCGGCCGCTCCTCCCCTGGTGTCTCCCGGCTCCAGCACGGGCCCTTCCCTGGGCTCCAGCCCTTCAGGGCCAACCTGCTCCCGCCCGGGCTCTCCACGGCCACAGCCCTTGCAGGGAATAGCCACCTTCTCGGTGTGGGGCCCTCCCCAGCCTTCTGGAGTAGGTAGCAGGCCGCTCTCAGGTGGTGACATACTTGGGAATCCTCTTCTGGGGCTCATCAGTGCAGGACAGAAAGGTCAGTTAATGTTTCCAGAGAGGGAAGGCGTTTTTTCCAGCTGAAGCCCCCGAATTCAAGCTTTCCTTAAGGTCAGTGAAGTTACGTGTAGAGATTTGACATCTCTTCTCATACTATTTTCATGAAGAAATCTGTTTTTCTCTTTACCTGTTAAGTCTTTCCCACATTGACTTCCAAACCAGCGTGCTACCTTGGCTCCCCAGCAGCAGTAATTCAACAGAGAAGTTTTGCTGTTGGACTTCTGGATTAATTTGCTATTAAACCAAGATTTTCTCTTATAATAAAAAATAAAAAATAGAGGGCCACCATACATTCAGAATGAAATTATTTCCTCTTCTTGAGTGCACAGCTTCCTTTGTCATGCTTCCTGGTGTCTTCAGGGTACAGTCTCCTTGTAGGTCTCTTCTGACCGCTGAACACTGGTTGAAGGAGCACCAGAAACTCCAGACTGGCTGGTCAGGCTCAGCTAATTTGTTTGCAGTATGTATCAGTTTAACGGTTGTTTATTAAAATGTAGCCTAATTTGGGATGAAATGTTAAGCCTTGGAGCTGTTCAGGTGTAATTTAAAGCAGGTGGAAGCCATGCAGTTTTGAACTTGGGTGGCTTCTACATTGGTGTTACTGAGCCAAGCTTTTTGATTTCTGTGCCACAGGAATGATCAGGGAGGAGCAGGCTGGTCTGTCAGGGCTCGTGGTGGGAGTGATTTTGTTTAGTAACAGGATGCATCGATATTATCCAACAATTGGCTTCTCTCAAACTAGTCATCACTTCTTAACCTGTGCTGTACCGTGCCACTGCCAGTCAGTGGCAGGGGAAGACAAGCAGGTAGCAACTAGTAGAAGTAAATGATCGCTGAGATGCTCTGGCATTGGCCTGAGAGGAGGAAGCAAGGGAAGGATGGAGCCCAAAGTGTCAGTAACAGTGCTGGTACCAGTCCCCTTTCTTCATGTGTCTCTCTATTGGTTTTAGTGTAAATCTTCTGGGACTAGGTACTGCCCAGTGCAATGGTTAGATCACTAGAGATGGCACGAGGGGTTATCTGAAGTTAAAACATTTCATTCTCCTAAAATCAGATATTTCTCCTGTGCATTTGAGCACTATGTAATAATTAACAAAGACGGCAAAAAACCTCCAACCCTCTGCACCCTGCCTGGTCATTAACTGTGCTCTTAACATCTGAGAGTCATCGCAGTGCTCCGGAGAGGGGGTCTGACCACCATGGTGCCAGGAGACTGAAAGAGGTGAGTAGCTCTGCCTCCTGAAGGGGAAGGCAAGGGGAGGCAGCGTCACCCAAGTGAGGGGGGCTTTAAATGTCACCATCCGTCATGGTGAGTCAGTGCAGGTCCTCAGGGATTATTGTATGTCCAGGCACAGGGAAGCAAAGTGAATATTCAGATCTTCTATTTACTTCTAAAGATGAGCAATTCACAAAAGGCCAGTGAAGGTGGTGATGGCAAATTCATTGCTACTGGGGTGACTCCTGCAGTCTCTCTCACAAGAGAGAAGGAACTTGGAGGGGTATGCATGGCTTGCGTATATAACATTGGTCCTGCCAATATGAAGGATGTATATCCTGTAAATCACTTGGAAATTTCCTGAGCTTCCCCTAAAAGCAAATTGCTCTTTCCTTCCTGCTTCTGTTAGGAGGTTGTTTCACAGTCTTACTCCTGTGCCAGCTATAACTTCTTATGTCTAAATTGGATTTATTCATGGGCAGTTTATATGTGGTTCTTACGCCGATGTTGTACTTGCTTGTACCTCACTCTTCACCCTTCCTGATGTTTTTCCTCCCGGTGTATTTATAGATGGAGAGAAGATCTGATTGCTCTGTGTTTTGCTGAGTTAAATCTGCCAAGTTCCTGTAGTTCTTTTCTTAAAATCAGCTTGCTGTTTCCTGATCTTCCCTTCACAGTGCCTGTTCCACATTCACTCGTGGTTTTTTGTGGTTTCCCTACTTCACTGAAGACAAAATAAGCTTTTCTGCAGTGTTCTTGTCTGAGAAATAATCAAAACCTCAAAACCAGCTGTTTACTCAAAGAGAGGTACTCCCTAGCGTAATTCAGATGAGCTAGACTTAGCCTAACTGTAGTAAAAGAGGAATTGTATTGCAATTTCACATTTATTTGCTAATTATTCGTTCCTTCAAAATCTACGATAAAGTACTTCTGGGGCCAGACTCAGGGACCCATAGTGATGCCCATTTCAGCCTCTTTGCAAAACAACTGTTTAGCTTCTGCTCATCCCCAGCCCTTCTGTAACTGTTATGGATTTCTTGTTGATTTGTTGTAAATCTGCATTACCGAGTGTGCAGAGCACATGCCACTTCTGTCAAGGTTCTCCAGCTTCATCTTCACTAAACATGCTGACCTTTTTGATTCTGGCACATTGGCTGTGATCTTTTCCAAAGCTTTGTACTTCTTCCTTTTAGCCTTATTATCTGAGCTCTTCATGAAAAAAAAAAAAAAAAGCTGGAGGGCAAAATAGCTTGTAATTTTTTAAGGCAATATCTCATTTATCGATTATTATCTCATTATTATTACTGTCAGTCCCATACCACTATCATATAGTCCTTTCCTCCACATTTGTGGTGGAGGACCTCCTGTAACTATTCTGGGGGCTTTTGCAACGTTTACCTCAGCCTAATTTTCCAATTTTAGGTATAGATTAAGTCCTATTCCTATTCTTTACAGTTTTTCTGCTCATGCCTCATATGATTTCGGAGAGGTTCACGCAGCTGGGCAGAGATAAAGCCCTTGTCTGTAGAATTTCTTCACAGAATCACGGAATGGTAGGGGCTGGAAGGGACCTTGAAAGATCGTTGAATCCAACCCCCCTGCCAGAGCAGGATCACCTAGAGTAGGTCACACAGGAACGCGTCCAGGTAGGTTTTGAATGTCTTTGGAGAAGGAGACTCCACAACCTCTCTGGGCAGCCTGTTCCAGTGCCCCGTCACCCACACTGTGAAAAAGTTTTTCCTTATGTTTACATGGAACCTCTTATGTTCCAGCTGCACCCGTTGCCCCTTGTCCTGCCATTGGATGACACTGAGAAGAGCCTGGCTCCGTCTTCCTGACACTCGCCCTTTCCATATTTATAACCATTAATGAGGTCACCCCTCAGTCTCCTCTTCTTCAAGCTAAAGAGACCCAGCTTCCTCAGCCTTTCCTTGTAAGGGAGATGATCTCCCTTATTCATCTTTGTGGCTCTGCACTGGACTCTTTCACACAGTTCCCTGTCCTTCTGGAACTGAAGGCCCCAGAACTGGGCACAGTATTCCACATGTGGTCTTACCAGGGCAGAGTAGAAGGGGAGGAGACCTACTAACCACGGCCCTTCTAATACACTCCAGGATGCCGTTGGCCTTCTTGGCCACAGGGGCACATTGCTGGCTCATGGCCATCATGCTGTCCACCAAGACTCTTTCCTCTACGCTGTTTTCCAACAGGTTAGTCCCCTGAAATGCAGACAGCAACTCCTTACACAAAGAGGGAGAAGCTATGCCTGTGCAATTGCCTCCACCCAGAGAGCAGCCCACCTTTAAGGCTCTGCTGCCGCAGAGTCCACCCAGCAAAGGTTCCACTTAGGTGACAACAGGTCACACAGACTCTAGGAGAGCTCAGGCTACTAAGCTGATCCCTCTTCTGCTTGGGTGGATTGGAAGAGGCTGGTGAGGATGACCAGCCTATAAGGCCACTTCCTGATGAGAGGATGTAGAGCCAGCCAGATGAGATGGTTTGCTTCATTGTGAGGAAAACCAGCAGCACTGTATGGTCAGCTGCACCTGTTGCTTCTCAGCGTGATTTGTGCTATTTCTAGTTCAGACAGTACCTCCCTGTAACAGTGGGAGTAGTCTTAGCATGTCAAAACTATTTCCCATCTATTGTCCTGTTAGGAGAGACTGAGCACAGTATTCAGTCGTACATCCACGTGGATTTTTGTAGAGGTACTGACAAAAAGAGTATTTTATTTGTTATTTTTGCTCACATTAACATGGTTCTGCTTTACATCTCGGTCTCACTTGTACTGGCACAACCAAGAGATGTGTAGGGCACTGGGGTAGGGGAAGTGGAGATATTTTTCTGGAGTTGCTGTTGGAGAGGACGTGTGGGACTCTGTGTCTTGCCGTGGCCTGTGTTTTGATCCGGAAAATCCTCCTCACAATGCACAAACTATTAGGAGGTAACATCCAGCTTCGCAGCATGTGAACAAGAACTTTCGGTTTTATGTTTTTGCTTAGGCATAAAGTCCCTGTTTGGCAATTCCTCCCTGCCTGCGAAGGCTCAGAGGAAGCTCTGAGGAGGAATGGAGAATATCTTCCTGTCTTATGATTCAAATATTAAAATGTGGCGTAAAAGTAGAGAAAAACCAGATAATGGGTTTTATTTTGTGTCCTGTATGGAGGTTGTTTAACTGGACAACAAGAGGTCTGGTGAAACTCAACTGAGAATGTCTTCAGCTTTTTCTGGCCACCTGAGGTGAAGCTGTTCTTTGTTCATATTCTGCTTGTGATATTTATAACCTCCTTTGGAGCTGTTGTTAACGTTTTTCTTGGAACTTTCATTGAAATATGACTTGTTTTCAAAGTTTTTCAGGGAAACTTGAATTTTAAAAGGAATAAACTGATAAATTGTGAGCAGTTTGATTTCTATTTCTTTTTCATTTCATCTGTGGGTTTGAGCCTTTAACACTTTCACTTCCCTGTGTTAATTTCCATCAATATCATGGGGTGTTGGGAGACTTGGATCTGAGGTCTTCTACATCACTGTCCTTCTCTGCCATTAATCTGATTGACCAACAGTGTCACTACCTTGAGGTGCAAGGCATCCAATGCCCACATATGCACCACTGCACACATCTTGGAACAACGGGATATTCAGAAGCCTCTTCCATCTTCTGGACACAGGACCTTTCTCTAAAATCTTGCTTTAGGCAGAATGTATCTAATTCCATGGTGGTTTATACCAGAATTGCTTTATGTGATTGTGTTATCGAGGCCAAACTTTTGGCATCAGGTGCCAAACAATCTGCAATAAATTGTTCATTAATAACGGCTCGGTGTCATGATTTTTATTGGGAATAAAATGGTTTCCTAGAAAATATGAATGGCATATTCCTTAGTATTGCAGACCTCACTAGTCTCCAGGTTCTCTTTACATCTGGACCTTTAATCTTAGAGCTTAACCTTAACCCGAGAATTCCTTTGGTTTCTATGCTTTTTCTATGCAGTTTTTGTTTTGAGCAGTTAAACTTGGTGAGTACCCAGGAAGATGGCTATTTATGACTTCGAGAATATCTCCGATATTCAAATGAATTTGCCAAATTTAAGGGGATGAACAGGGAAGGCTTAAGATAAGATGAAGACCTGGCTCCTTTATGTCACATATTACGCCTAGTCCATTTTGCAAAGCAAACAAGAAAGGATGGAAATAACCTTGTTATGAAGCCACCAGTATTGAGGTATCTTGATGTGGTTTTGATATCCAAGGCTGTAGTGTAGTCAGCAGTTCCAGTCTGGATAATGAGTGAAGCCAAGACCTCCCAGCATCCTCTCTTAGGATCTGAATGTCTCAAAAGTCTCCTGAGAATTTTGATGACATGGTTGGATCAAGTGGTCACCCGTCTAACAGCATGTACTTTTTTGTGCTTTCTCCCCAGGTATTACCAGGTAAGAGCTGGACTGAAGATCCCATCTAGGATCCCTCACAGGCTGTTTGCCACAATTGCAGGACAGTCAGGTAAGCAGGGCCCAGAGGGATGTGACATGACTGGAGGTGGGGCAGCATGGAAGAGGAGAGTGCATGTGGGGAATGAGCAAGCCTGGATTTGGATCCAAACTTGGATTTGCCTGATGATCAGTGGCTGTTCAGCTCTGGGTACTGGTTTGGGTTTGGGCTGAGCTGGGATTGAGTTTTGGCGCTTGTGTCTCACCATCTCAGCTGCAGTCAGTATCTCTTACACGCGGCCTTCTTTGCTGACAGTGGAAAGAGTTGGTTTACTATTCTAAGTGATTTCTGGGTGAAAATGGTTTCCGTGTGTAGAGGTTACCTTGGCTGGATGCCAGGTGCCCACCAAAGCTGATATATCACTCCCCTTCCTCAGCTGAATGGGGAGCAAAAATAAAACAGAAAGATCATGGATCGGGATAAGGACAGGGAGATCACTCGGCGGTTACCATCACAGGCAAAACAGACTTGACTTGGTGAAATTAATTTATTACCAATCAAATCAGAGTAGGGTAATGAGAAATAAAACCAAACCTCAAAATACCTCCTCCCCACCCCTCCCTTCTTCCCAGACTCAACTTCACTCCTGATCTCTCTACTCTTCCCCTCCTGATTGGCACAGGGGGATGGGCAACGGGGGTTGTGGTCAGTTCATCATGTGTTGTTTCTGCCACTCCTTCTTCCTCAGGGGCAGGACTCTTCGCACTCACAGAATCATAAAATCATTGAATGGTAGGGGTTGGAAGCGACCTCTGGAGATCATCAAGCCCAAGCCCCCAGGGCAGGCCACACAGGAACAGATCCAGGTGGGTTTTGAATGTCTCCAGAGAAGGAGACTCCACAGCCTCTCTGGGCAGCCTGTTCCAGTGCTCCATCACCCTCACAGTAAAGAATTTTTTCCTCATGTTGAGGTGGAACTTCCTGTGATTCTAGGATTCTGTGAAGAACCCCCAAGGAAGAAAGTTATTTTTCATCACATTCAAATGTAATTCACCTTTGGCATATTCAAAATCCCCTGGAGTTCCTCTGCTCTCTGGAAACATCCTCACATACAGTACTTTCTGGCATAAGTAGTCTTGAGCTAATGAAATGCTCTCAGTCTGAAGATAGTTAGACTCTTACTTTCTAGAGGTAAAAACCCCTCAACAACAAACAACAAAACCACCAAAAGACTCCTACTCTGCATTTATTCCTTTATTTAAGGACAAAACTCAACTATTTTCTATATTTACATTTTATTTAGATTAGTATTTTCTTCTGACTGATACATCTTCAGTGTCCCATCTTCTTTCACCTCTGCTAGAAACAATCCATGTACAATCCTGGAGAGGAGTGAGGTGATGCAGAAAGTGCAGTTGCAGGATTAGCAGCTGACTTTCTTAGTGCTAACACAACCCAGACTGCAGGCAAGAGCTTGAGAGGGCTGACATCAAGACAGGGTGGAATTAAGCTGTTAAGACTTTTTTTAAAAGAGTTTTTCCTCTGTTTAATTTGCAAGTGTTCCCTAATTGATTTCATAGGTCTTCAACAGAGCATCGTTTAATGGGACTGGACTTAAAGGCAAAGAGGCCAGAATGTTCCTTTTGTTCTCTGGCCACTGATCTCTCTCAGTCTGAGGATAGCTGGGCTAGGACTAATTAAATTGCTTTGGATGTTTCAGTAAGACACCCTATCAAAGTAGTATTAACAGTAAAATAAGTGTGTTATAAAACTGAGTAAACTCCTACCTCACCAATAAGAATGAATACAGAACAGATGGGATTCATGAGTTTCATTTAAAGGAAATATTTTTTAATATTTTCCTTATCGGGTTCATAGGATCTATGGGAGCTGAGAATACATTTTGAAAACAATTATGTAAATTTACAAAGTAAAATCTGTGAACATATGCAGTAATAAAATATATATAGTATGTAAATATGGAAAATAAATAAGAAGTACTATTTATCTTCCAGGGCATGTGGCCTTTTATTTTTATTAAATTTTTCATGAAATGCAATAAAACCATGGGAAGTGACAGCATTAGCAATGTTCACTTCCCAATAGATGTTTTCATCAACAGAGACCAAAAAAAATTAGCTTTCAAGAATTCAGCAGAGGGGAACCAGAGTCCTGTATTGGGCATTCCCTTGGCGGCTGCCAGCCAAATCTGAGCAGCAAGGAATCTCTCCATGGCACAGCACCCACAGGTTGTACTGGAAGCTTTGATGACCTACTACATGGTCCATGTATTGCCCATATCTTGTCTACGTTGTGGGCAGAGAATGGACTCTGTGCCCCAGGCAAAGCAACGGGGAGCTGTGCTGAAACCCAGTAGCCACTGTGGGTTGGTTGCTTAGGTTAATAAGGCTGCACATTGGCTTCTGTTCATCAAATGTATACATTTCATTCCTGGTCCTAACCATTTTTAGCAAGGTGTGTTTCTTTAAAGCCAAATCTGGTGGCTGGTGACTTTTTTAGCCATGAAAAAGGAGAGAGGGAAAAAGGTTTGTTGTGCACAGTCTTTAGTTGTTCTCCTGCAGGTCATCAACCCCCATGACATTTATCTTCCTGTTCTTGAATAGATACCGTGACTGAAGCAGCCTGATTTGGGCTTGTAAAGAAAAAAAGTGTGCTCTGTGCTTGTTCTTGTGCAGCTCTTCAGAGCACAAACTTCAGTGGCCTCAGCATCAGTTCTGCAGGGCTGAGCTAATGCAGACAGATCTTAAAGTTCTTTACTACGAGGGTGGTGAGACACCGGAATGGGTTGCCCAGAGAAGTTGTAGATGCCTCATCCCTGGAAATGTTTAAGATCAGGCTGGATGAGGCTCTGAGAAACCTTGTCTAGTGGGATGTGTCCCTGCCGATGGCAGGGGGCTTGGAACTCGATGATCTTTAAGGTCTCTTCCAACTCAACCCATTCTATGATTCTATGAGTAGCACATCTGTATAATTAGCTCCTTGGCTGAGTTGTTCTACGATCCACCAAGTGTCTTCCATAATTTTTTAGGCTACTATATAAATTTTGAGAAAAGGATTTGTAGAATTTAGAATACACAGTCATTCAGTGATTTCCAGGCTATAGGTATAAGATGAGACTGCAGGAGCTTATTTTAAAAACTTACCTGTAAAACATTTTTATTTTAAAGTTTACCCATAGGCTCACAAGATCGTTGGTGAAATCATTGGGAGAAATACCACTTGTCAGAAGCAGTTAGGATTAGCTGTTTTGTCTTGATTTCCTGCACCACCTGAAGGATTTGAGAATGGTGGAGACCAGGAGAACAATCTAGGTGAGGATTACCAAAGGAAGAAGGTACGCAGAGGGTAAATCTTAGCAGCATTATCGCCTACGAAGAATATGAGGGTGAATTACAGAGTTGAAGATGCCAGCAAAGGCAAATCTCAGGACAGGTATAAATTTTAATTTCCTCTGCAGTGGCTTGCAGAAGTCCACCTGTATTACAGTTTCGAGAGAGAATTATTTTTTATTAGTGAAAGTTGCTGTCAGATTTTTTTGTAAGTTCTGTTTTCAGACCTACTCATTCTCATGGACTGCAGCTCTGGGTAGCTGCTTGCCTATCAGCTTGCCTTGCTCTTTATCAAGGAAGTTTTATGCGTGTGAAGATTAAGAAAAAAAGTATTTTGTGTGTTGTATAACTAAAGAAATTGCTTAGGACCCTGATTTGTGTCCAGATTTCCTTTCTTTCTCTCATCAAGAAGTACGACAGTACCAATTTTCAAAACATTTCAAATGGACAAATATTTTTGAAAACTTGGCCTGAAAATCTAATTGCAACTAATATAAAGTATTTAAGAAAAATAATTACCTGTCAGGCTAATCTTTGTTAGATTGTAGTGGTATTCCACCTCATTTTAGTCAGTTTAATTGGGTTATTTTCTAAGAGCCAAAGAAGCCAAGGAATGTGGTTCTTTCTTCATTCATCTCCTGTGAGGCAGGGGAGATGAAATGCAATATTTGTTCCAGATAACTCAAGAAAAAGCTGCTGTAACTGCCGTTGCACATGAACTCTTTTGACTGGTGATGTAGAGATGTTTCGTGGATACATAATTTGATGCTTTCTCATTAAATGGGATATCTGACACTAGGTGACAAGAAAAAAATAGTGTGATTTAAATTGTGATGTACAAAAAGGAAAGTAGGAGAGAGTAATAGAAGATGAGGAACAGTGCTGTAACCTGTATCTGCATTGTGCTCTACAAATTCGTGATCACCCACACTGACTGCCTCGCCCTATAAATTAAATGTCGCTCTGTGACTACTTTCCACCTAAGAACTCATTTGAAGGATTATTTATGTTTCTGATACTCTCCTTAATGAACTGTTTGTGCCTGTTTTTAATAAACAATTAGTGATCCTAATCTCTTTATTAGTATTTGCGTATCTCAAAGAAGTTTCTGGTGAAGGAGTTCTACTTTGATTATTAAAGAAAAACCTTTCCTTGTAAATGGCTTCTTAATGCAGTCAAAACAAGCATTTGCAGTTAGTTGCTCATTAGAGCAAGAAAAAACCAGCACCATGACTTGTGGAACAGTACGAAATTGCAGTCATTATTTTCAGTAACTTTTCGAAAGGTAATTTCTGCCTCCATTAAGTGAAGATAAGCTTACTGCTTCTGAAGCATGAGAAGAGCAGGGAGACATTCAGGCTTTAGCAAACACACGGTTTTGTTTTCAAAGCTTATTATAGGAAGCTGAAAATAAACATGTATTTTATATATAAAATAAAGCATAGCTGACAAATAATAATTATATTTATATAGGGGACCTTACTGTGAGATAAGTTATTCTAGGGATGAATTATCTTAGAAAACCTCATTAGTTGTGTGATCATAAGAGATGGTCAGACATTTTAAGAATCGTCAATCCACAATCTAAACAGAACTAATTCCATGGTATTCCAAGGGAAAAGAAGAAAGACAGAGAGAAAAAAGATGAAAAGGAATAAACTGAAGATATATCTCTGTCTGATGTGCTACTTTTTTGTGCATGCCCCAATCCTCTTCAAGTCAAGGCCTTTCATAAATGGCTTAAAGGACGGAAGCTGAAAAGACATATTTGTGACTGGGAGATTTTCCACTGCAGACCCTGAACTACACAGGATACCCCACTCCAAGGGATGTCATGCAGATAGCAGTGGGGTAGGTAGAGAGGCTGAACAGCATCCCAACCCAAAATTGAGACCTGCTCAGTGAAGAAAGCCCCTGACCTATAAGCACCAACATACGCCATGAGTCTCTTCACCCAGACAGTGAGTCTGAGACAAAAACCTTCATCGTCATCAACGGCTACCTGAAGGTCTGGCAGAAACAGAATGCAGCTGTTCAGATGCAGAGAGCCAACATGATTTCTGCTGTTTCAGGCCAAGGATGACCTTCAGCTCTGTGGCTAAACAGGCCATACAGCTTTTTCAGACCTACCACTCTGATGTGAACTGGACCTCATGTCTCTGATTTCCACACACAGCGATCCTTGCTGCCTTCAGTCTAGTGCAAGGTTCAATCTTGCAAGTCCTTTAAAATCCACCGTTGTTCTACATTGAATAGTCATTTACATTAATTCAGTAAGTAAATTGCATCCAGAAAACTGTTTCCTCCCACTCTGCACTGATGAAAAACTATCTGGTGTCCTATTGTTATGTCCCATACTTTACTCAGGGAATTTTGTCATCTGAATTAATATTTGGAATAAATATATGGAGTGTCAGCTGCACAGTTAGGTGATGCAACAGATGGATATTTGCTCAGCTAAGTTTACAAAGCACAGAATTATTTTCAGACATGGATTCTCTAACTGAACATCTTAGGACATCTTAGTTTTTATCATCACTGAATCTATATAAGGGTAGAGGGGTAGTTCTATGTAATTCTTTCCATGAGGCTAATTCAAAATGTCAAAAGGCAAGGTTAAGATAACGGATTCATCTCAAAAATGTGCAGCTTTAATCAAAAGTCATGCTGAGGGAGAAAACATTCTGAACTTTTTGATCAAGCAATTTAAAATAATGGCATCTCCTTTAGAAATTATTTGTCCTAAATATAACTTCTGCATATATTCCAAATATAAATATGCTAAACATAATATTGCAAAACTAAACCAAGTCTCTTCAAACATTCAAATAGGAAAATGATGATGCATTGAAAGAGTTTGTGCCTGAAAAATGCTTTCTTTGCACTTTCGAAGTAGGCTTATTATAGCTCAATGGTAATAAATGGAGGGTCTGCACAAGTATTCCTCTGCTAAAGAACGTGGATTTTCAAGCTTCAGCAATTAAGTTTTCAAGCCTTCTAAAAAGCAGATCTGCAACTCAGTACATGCAGAAAAATGTGGCAGGTTCAACCCTGGTTCGTTGCCTTTAGAGCCTATATTTTCAGAAATCACTGGTTATTTGTATTGCTTCAGTATGTTGTTTTTTCTTCAACCTGAAACACTGCAGTTTCAGTAGAAAGGTACTTCTGAAACTGAGATGTCAACTGTGGGATGCAGAATACCATAAAAAAAATAGAATTTAAATATCCTGAGATCAATAGATGACAGTTGCTATGTAAGAAGTAGATACTCATTAGTTAAAATATAGGTACATATTCTTAACAGTTACAGTAGTTCTTGCCTGGGGAGGATATCTTTACATGATTTATATATAAGCTCTCTAATAAACCTTAATTTGCCAACTTTTCTATACTAGCAGGAAATAGTTGTCTTGTAATGATGTGTTAGGCTGTATTCTAAGGGCAGGCAATAAATCATCTGTAAGCAGAGTTAGGGATGTGAGGTGGAAGAAACCCTGGGAACCTGTGACTAAGGGTAAAAATTACCTTATCTTACTGCTGCCATCCGTGCTGGGAGTGTCTCCACCTAAGCTAATCAACCATTCCCCCTTTATAGTCAGAGGAGAGAAACAGATAATTTGAGGGAGTAATTTAACATATCTATTTTAAGATGAGTTGAATCACACCTATTTCTGTCCATTTACTATAAAAGAAGTTGCGGGAACTTCTGCAGAGAGAGACGTTTCCATTGTGCTTGTAAAAGACCTGGCACAAAAAGGCTGTGATTGCCGCTTGTGCCTTCCTGTACGGACGTGTGCAAATTAGGCAAGTAATAATAAAAAGTGGGAAAGGTGACACAGTATCCAGAGAGAGAATATGGCACCCTTGTCTTTCCCAGCAAATAATCAAAGGTGATATCTTGATTCAGGATTTTGCACAATGCTGTCGAATGATTTTTTCAGGGTAAAATAGAAAGGAGAAGACTCCAATGTGAAAACAACTTTCTTATTTTCTTTGGACTTCATTCTGCCACTATCAGGAAAAAAAACCTGAATGATCTAAAAACTGAATTCGCATTTTCCTTCTGGAATGGCATAGTGATTTATTCATTAAAAATGAAATTGTCAAAGTGGTGTTTATTTATATTTTGTACTAGTACAAGTATGACTATATTTTCACCAGAAGTTTCATAGATGGACAAAGACTATACTAGGAAATAGAAGCCAGGCTTGAATTTCGATCAACCAGGAATTGAATTTGAGGTTCAGCAAAACATTCTGTGCTATTAATGTCTTTAGGATGTTAGTCTATGGTCAGTAGCTCTGAAGCTTAACATTATTTTTAGATGTGACCATAAATCAGAAAAATAAATTTTCTGTGAATTCAAGTGAATTCATGTGGGTCTTTGAGAGGTGTTTGCTTAGTTTACTATTCCAGGCAAGGAATGCTGGTTGGTTTAATTTCCCGTCAATAACACTGACAGGGACTGCTCTGAAAAATCTTGTGGCCTACAGATTAAAAACAGAGAACATACAGAGCAGGACAGACTGTGTGTCCTTCTTTATGTCTTATCTGTAAAATGATGGTACTGCTTCAAAGAGGCAAATATATATAATTTAATAGCTTTCCAAATGTATAAGATAAACAACAGGAATCCAAATAGCTAGAAAGATATACCCTCTAGCAGGTGATTCAAAATCTGCCATCAGTAGAAAAATGATGTCCCAGGTAGGATAATGGTGTCACAATGAGATGGAGAAGTTCTGGAGCATTTGTTCATGGATTCTTTTATACGAAGAGAGGAGTATTTCTACAACTACTCTGATACCCTTTGAACCAAAGATACAGAACTTCAACCAGAGTTTTGAGCACAAAGCACAGTTTCAGTGCTTGAACTACTGCCTGTCTTTGTAGAAGGACGTTCAATGCCAATTTTAAGAGAGAGGGGTGTTTTCTAGGGCATTGTTTTTGGGCTTGGTGTGTTGTTTTTCTCTTTTTCATTTCCACTTGAGAGAAAGGATTAGCCTGCTTTCTTTGAATAACTTTTAATAGTAGAAACAAGTGGAACACTCGTTGTCTTTCTAGCAGCTGTAATCAGAGAGATTTGATGTCTCCTTTTCTGTTTCCAGTTACTCTTCATCGCCATGTTCTCTTTATTGCTGAAAGTATATAAAAAAAAAATCAGGTATAATCTGTTGGATAGGGCTTTGAGCAACCTAATCTAGTGAACAATGTCCTTGTTCGTTGTAGGGGGGTCAGAACTAGGTGAACTTTGAACACCTCTTCCAACTCCAGCCATTCTATGATTCTAAGTACAAATTGCCATGACCAGCATGAGCAAAGAGTACAGATTTGAATGCAGTAATTTCAATTTTCTTTTTACAGTTGCATTATATACCCATTAAGTGTGAGAAGAAACGAGTAAATAAATTGGTCCTTTTAAGCATGAGCACTTTTGCTGGACTAAAGGAGATCGCCCTTCGAGTACTTACATTTCTTTTTGATACTTGAGTTGCACAGGCAGGATGTGTGTGAAGCTGTAGGACCATGCCTGGAGTAAAATTTGACTGCTGATGTGTATACTGCCCTTAAAAAAAGACCTCATTGTGTAGGTTCTCTCATATCTTGCAATCTCCCATCTGTAGCAGGACCTTTGAGATCTGCTGTAGGCAACCTGTCCAGCAGTGCCTAGCAACCCACTGCAGCAATGCTGATGGCACTGGACCATATGTCCCAGTCGGAAAACCCCAGTTTTGCTTTAAAATTGCAGCATCTGTGAAGCCAGTTTGAAGGGCAACCTGGAAGCATTTGCTGCCCACGAGGCCCGATCTTACTCTCTCTTTGGCAAAAAGACTTGAGAGAGAGTCATGAGGAAGCCAAAGGAACTACAGCAAACTGGAGAAGAAGATAGACGCCTGGGGAAAATGAGATCTTGGGTTTGTATAACATGGTGAAGAATAGGAGAACAATTCAAAACGTCTTCTTCCTTCTTTAGACTTGCATTGCCTGCTGGTGTGACACTGCAGAGCCTGCAGGTAAAGCTGGAACTCAACACTTCCTTTCCTACAGTTTTACACACGCAGAAGTAATGTTGTGTGTATGTTTATATATTTACTTTAATACCCTTTTTGTCTTTGATTTCGTGCAAAAAAAATCACATCTTTGCAACAGATTAAAAGCATTCTGAACAGGGAACAATTTGCATTGTCTTTGCACCTACATGAATTATTAGGAAGCACTTGAATCAAGATAACAAACTAAATGGTTTTAAAAGGTGTGAGCTACGTGGTAAAAACCCCACACTCGGTTTTCTGTTTTTTTACTTTTCTCTATCTAGGGTCATGTACGCTTGGGTCCTGTTTCATGTTCCATGAACAGACAACTTCGTACTACTTGGAGCTTGTGAATGTGGGCTGATGTGTCAGAAACAGACACTTTCTCTGGTGGCTCCTGTACAATTCTGTGTAGTAAAATGCTGATTTGTAACTTAAAGCTTGAAAACAATCCCGTTGTTTTAAATAGATCCTACTTATAAATAAGATAAGCACTTGCTTAAAGGTTTGATAGATTGTATGTGAATGTTAGGAAAACTGATTTCACCTTGATTGTAAATTATATATCCGGTAGCATAAATCTGTGGTGCGATACCATTCATTCTATAGCAACTAAGACAGTACAAAATTACAGACTTGGCTTTTACAGATAGGTGGTAAAAGCTCACCTTCTACTGCAGGTACCATGGAACTTACTCTTCCCCTTGCATACCTGTGGGGGAAGTCACAAGGCATATTAAAGCTTTGCTACCACATCGCCCTTCACAGGTGAGATCATCATCTCCTTGAAACTGAAGTGTGCAATTTAAATGTGCCTCTGAGGACCACGGGCAAAGAAGGGAGATCAGGAGAGTAGTTGACTCACTACATCTTTCTGTGTCAGAGTAGAAAGTGATAAAGTCAGTCTCCAGCCACTATGAGCCATTATTTTTTTCCTCTAGTACTGCAGACTATAACTTTGAGAAATCTGTTTCACAAGAGTATTATATAAATGGTGTGGATTATATTTGAGGAGCAAAAGAATATATATTATGGAAAAAAAGCATATAATTGAGGGATGGTACTCTACCTTCTGCTTTTTCTTCTTAAAGAAATGATATTGCACATTACCTAATAGGCATCAAATTTTAGTATCAAAACCTAGTATTTAATCAAAGAAAAAAAAAACGAAAAAAAAATCTAGGAAATAAACACGGTATCCCTTAAGAGCAAGAATAAAGCTTTCTCATTATGTTAGAAGAAACAGTCATGAAATTGTGTTAACTCATATTTAGTTCAGAGAAGTTTATTTCAGTATCTAAACTGAAAGTACAGCGTTACTGACATTTCACCTCATTAAACAAATAAAGAACACAAAAAAGAAACTCTGGCACATAGGGATAGTGTCCAGTACCCCACATCTAATGTGAATAACAGAACCAAAACCCCCTGAGTGTTTGTAGCACTGAGCTCTGTTGAGGTCATAAATGTGCCCATGTGGCACATGATAGCTGGAGGATTTGAGGACCTGGGAGGATTTCCTAGTCCTTAATTCCTGTGATTGCTGGGCTCTTTTCACCAGCTTTGGTCTTGAGCTATCAGCCTCCCTCTGTTTTAGTTTCCCCATATGTGTAATGGGGTTAATTGTATCTGTACCATAAGGGTATTGTGAAACTTAATTACTTAATATAAAGAGCTTTGATATTCTTGGGTATGTGTCAGTGTAGGAGAGCAGAGAATTATTCATGGTCTTGAAACTTTTTATGGTCGGTTCACACTTTAGAGAGTAATACATTGGATCTAAAGAGGAAAATGTTTGACCTACTCCTTCTACCACGCACTGCATAATGAGTAGCACTAATAACAGTGATCTGGGAGTCTGTTCATGTAATTAAAGCCACTGACTTTTCTTGTAGGTGAGAGGGTTTTGAATATGGCTTATGTCCCAAATGGAACTATACTGCAACATCATCCTCGCTGCTGTACAACATCCAAAATTAGGAGGCTCATGAAAATATTTCTCCCCCACCACTATGCATTAACTTGCCAGAAATAACTAATATTCATTTGTAAAATTTGCAGCCGTGGACCAGCTTCTGCTGCTCACAATCAGAATACAATCAGTGGCTCCGTAGTGACATCAGTCCCACAGTTCTTCCCAAGGAGCAACGAGGGTTAGTTTGGTGGAAGGTCTTAGCTCTGTGCACATCAGCGTAGGTGGCATAGTAAGGGAGTGGAGGGGCGTCCTGGACCTTTCCTTTATTATGTGCAAAGGAAATGATGATATTACTTCTTTTATATGTTTGTCAAAACTATTGTCAAGTCTCACCCGAATTCCAACGTGGGAGACTCCTCTGAGCGTGTCTGGTGCCTTGCTGTGGATGATAGACACCTCTGGATCCATGTCCAGGAGGCAAATCCACATGTTGAGCTCAGAGCTGCACACAGAGCTTCTGTGGAGCTCGGGCTGCCACCCATTGCAGGAGAGTGCACTGCTTCACTTGCTCCATGACACTCTGTGCCCATCAAAGGCTGGAGCTGAAGGGACACTGTGGATGGACAATTTGTTGTGGATGTGAAACAGAGAGCAGCTGAGATGAGGGTGCAGCAAAGGGCTGTTCAGAGGGAAGGAGATTTAAGCCTCAAATAGCAAAAATCACTTCCCCTACCAGCTTATTTACATCCCTTCTGCCCAGTGCCTGGATAGCAATATATATATCTGCAGTCAGATATTACCTTGGTGGAAGTTTTCTCTTTAACAGCTTCTTCACCTCAACGATGCTCTTAGGCAGATGACATCTTCCTGTTTCCTAGGTAATGTTCTTTCACTTTCTGGGAAACTTAATGCATGTCATGTACATGGAGGAAGATGCATGTTTACGTTTTCAGAAGAAACAGAGCAAACCAATTAAAAATGTAGGGAGAATGAACTGTTTAATTTTAAACAGCTGAGACACTGATTAATGATTTTTGGTGTTTGCTCATTAACACCTCCTAGGTTTTGCCACTTCTGTGTAGCATTTTTCATCCGCACTTCTCAGCACGCTCATTACTGTGACTTAACTCAGCTTTAAGGCCAAATTCTTGTGAGGTAAACAAGAGCTTTTGTCTGTACCGTGAAGCACAAAAATACATCGACAATCTTTAGCCGAGCTTTGACATGGTACATGCTGTGACCTAGTCCAACACCCTCTCTAAATCAACTTACCCCCTGAGAGCAGTGTACTTGGGCTGTGAATGTTTCTTCATCAGCACATTGTACATTATTCATTCTGCCTCTTGTTCTGATAGAAGTTAGCTGGCTGTTATCTTGGGTATATTTGCCCTGTGCTCTGTTGTGCGGTTGTTGGTGTCATGCCAGGCTTTTTCTGATAATTTTCACTCAAAAAAACTATCCAAAGACTTGCACAAATGTAGACCAAAAATGGTATGTTTTGTCTGCAAGCCACCCCAGGAGGTGGAGAGGGGTATAACTGGAGGACAAGTTTTATTCATGGTGAGGGTGACAGAGCACTGGAACAGGCTGCCCAGAGAGGCTGTGGAGTCACCTTCTCTGGAGATATTCAAAACCCACCTGGGCACGTTCCTGTGTCACCTACTCGAGGTTCCTGCAATGTCAGGGGGGTTGGACTCGATGATCTTTCAAGGTCCCTTCCAGCCCCTAACATTCCGTGATTCTGTGAAATAATGGAAAGTACTGAGCGAGGTTTTTTAATGCAACTCACCCTGAACCTCCTCTTTTTGCACCAAATAGTATGAGGCTTTCCAACAGTAATGGTGCTTTGGTGAAGGTGAAGGCCTCATGTGAGTGCAGCCTCCTGTTGTGCGGAGAGTACTTCCAGTCATGGTCACAGAATCCCAGCATGGTAGGGGTTGGAAGGGACCTCTGGAGATCATCTAGTCCATTGTCAAAGCAGGTTCAACTAGGGAAGGTTGCACAGGAGGGGGTCCAGGCAGGTTTGGAAAGTCTCCAGAGAAGGAGACTCCACAACCTCTCTGGGCAGCCTGTTCCAGGTTCCATCACCCTTGCAGGAAAGAAGCTTTCCCTTATGTTGAGGCAGAACTTCCAGTGTTCCAGTTTGTGTCTGTTGCCACTTGTCCTATCACTGGGCACCACTGAGAAGAGACCGGCCCCATCCTCCTGACACCCGCCCTTTAGATATCGATCCGCACTGAGAAGATCCCCTCTCAGTCTCGGACCCTCAGCCTTTGTCAGGCACTTCCCGTTACNCGGGCCCGGCCGCCGCCGCCCTCACGGTGTCGAGCATCGTCTCGTGGTTTGCTGGGTTTGTCAGTTTCTGTCCATCCGTCTGTTCTCTTCACCGAGAAACGGGTTCGAAAGGCGAGTATCGCTCTGCTTTAGGTTTGAGCTGTGCGGGTGTGGCTGCGGTTCTGCCGCACCCCTGCTGGGGCTCAGTCACCTCTTGCGCCTCTATCTGCTGGGCTTGGCGTTGGGCTTCAACCCACAGGCTCAGGAGCAGAAAAGGGAGTTTCTCACCCGATCTTAGCAATAATCGAAGAGTGGCTCCCAAGAGGAAGGAGACTCCCTTTTTACAAGGAGTCCCATGGAGAAAACA
>VWZK01016520.1:0-93384 GCA_013396935.1 Baryphthengus martii | reverse complement strand
TAATATAATATAATTTATAATTATACTTAATTATAAATATAAAATTATAATTAATAATTTACACTTTAATTAATAGATTAATAGCAATGCAAATACACTTCTAGTGTTTTGTACTTTCACCCACAAAGCACTTCTATAATTTTTGAACATGAAATGCCTCCTCACTTAAAACTAGGTCTGTTTTTTCTGCTCAGCTAGAACTGTTCAAGTTCAAGATCTTTAAACCCAGCTCAAAGCAGATTTCTTTCATGAAAGCAAAAGCTGCCTTAAGCAGTACCCACTACTACTCTTCTGTGTCCAGCTGCTCAATCCTGCCCTTGCACCTACCCCTTGCCTTGTGTTCACCAGAAAGATTGCAAACCTTATTCTAGGAACTAGTCCCTTAAAAAACCAAACAGTTCTCCCATCTGGTTCATGAGTAGCTGCAGGCAAGGAAAGAGATGCTTAAGTTGGCATTGGTCCTGGAAAAAATGACTGTCACTATGCTCTCATCAGTGTTTCTAAAGAAAATGTAGAGTATAACCCAGAGCATTTCAGATCTAATAATGAGGGGGCTTTACCCAGCCTCTTCCTCCTTGAAAACAGAGTTAGCACTTTGGACTGTACAATGTCTAAAATCTCTAAATTAACAGTTATGCCAATATAAATTTCACATTTTAATATCTTTTAATCAAATGTATATTTTTAATAAAGCCATCTTCTTTTGAAGTAAACGTATGCTTTTCTTTGTATTTTTTTCCACAATAAGAAATCTTAAAAAAAATCCAAACAAAACACCAAACAAACAAACAAAAAAACCACGACAAAACACCAGAAAAAAAAGGAAAAAAGAAGGACTCAAATTATTTTCTAAAAAGTTTTTAAGGACATTTTTTGTTGTTTTCTGAAAAATTCAAAACCAATGAAGAAAACTTCTCACCAGCTCTAGATCTGAGTGGACTAAAGAATGTGATGCTTGATTACTCCTATAATGGATATTCTTTTATTCTCTGAAAGGGAAGTAAGCTAACTTTGCAAATAAGATACAGTCTGGTTGCTGATATAATTAGACTCTATATTCAGTTCCAGAGTTGTACTTTCCGATTGTTTTCAAGCAGGGCACTCAAAGCCAGAACTGCTGCGAAGGTTACCTGCTGCTACAACAACCACTGTGAAACCTAAGAGTCTGCACATGGCACCTGTAATGTTCTACAGGACAGAATCATAGAATGGCTTGAGTTGAAAGGGACCTTAAAGATCCTCTAGTTCCAACCCCCTGCCATGGGCAGAGACACCTCCCACTAGACCAGGTTGCTCAGAGCCTTATCCAGCCTGGTCTTAAACACTTCCAGGGATGAGGCGTCCGCAACTTCTCTGGGCATGCCTTTGCAGTGTCTCAACACCCTCATAGTAAAGAACTTCTTCCTAATGTCTAATCTGAATCTACCCTGCTCTTGTTTAAAACCACTGCCCCTTGTCCTATCACCACATGCCCTTATAAAAAGTCCCTCTCCAGCTTTCCTGTAGGCTCCCTTCAAGTGCTGGAAGGCCAAAGAAGAGGCGAGTTGTTTGTAATGGGGGTCACACTGAATATAATTCAGTGATCTATCACCGAATCCCAGCTTATGGGAAATACAGAAGAGACTAATGTGCTTCAAGCTAATACAGGATAAGTTCTTTGTTCCTCTCTTAAGCTTTTTTTTTTTTTTTTCTTTTTATGTTATGGACATTGTTTAATATTTGTAAGGTTGTTTGAAATCTTTTAATGAAAGCACTAGGCAAGGACTTAATTCATGTTTTGGTGACATTTTATTTGTAGTGTCTGATACGAAAGGCACTGTAACTGTAATAGCACACAGTTTCAAATGAAGTAAAACCATTTTATTTTCCTTGGGAAATTTATAACTGGAGCTGAAAAAATGATAAATATTCTCATATCTTACATAACAAAAACATTTTAAATGAATTATTTTTTTTAAGGCTGCTTCTTTTCTAAGGGATTTTTTTAATCTCTACCCCTTAAAGACTATAGTAAGGTTAAATATAGTTATTAAATTAGGCCTAGATCTTAACTGCTTTTTCATCAATAAAAGTTTAGTGGACAGCAAGAGGAATCAGCATCTTGTTTGCTGGCATCTTGTTGCCAGCTGCATTTACAGCCTTTTGGTTTTACAGTCAGCAGTGCTATACCAGTACCTCTTTATTAGCTGTGTTGGACTTCCTATGCTATCTGGAGTCTATGAAATGAATATGATAAATGGATTTATAATAATATAAGAGACAATATCACTTAAGAATAAGGTGTCCTATAAAAATGAAGAAAGTTTTTAAGGTGGTACTGTTAATTCTGTTCTCTCAGACCTGAGAAATCTGTAGGACAGTCAGAGCATCAGGCTACTGCAGTGATTCTTGAAAGTACTTTTTCACATTTTGTGCAAATGCACAACAATGAGAATGATACATGCTAGGGCTATAAAATATAACATTAGCTATCCATTACTCACAGTGCAAATGCAAACCCAAATGCAAACCTGTAGTACTGAATTAAAAACAAAAACAAACAAAACTCAAACAAACAAAACCAAAGCCAAACAAAACCCTAAAAAACCCACAACAACAAAACCCCCAAAACAGGTGGCAGCAGGACACTGTAGGTACCAATGTACATAGTGTCAAACAAGGTTCCCTAAGCATATCACTGGTTACTTTCCATGACTTTATCTAGACAAAGATTAACAATCAAAGAGGTAGCACCCACACATTTCAAGGGAGGCATAGATAAATTTGTTTGTATTTTGAAGATAATGGGCAGTGCAAGAATGGATAAAATATTTTGTCCTTTATGACAGTGTGTACATAGTCTGGGATCTTCCACTTGAGGATAATGCTGATATCACTGTCTTAAGAGCTCACTGTTTTTTGCTGCTTGCTTTGTATTCTGCCTGTCTCGCTATCACAGCTTCACAGACGATAATGAAGTGGCACCACTTCTCTCAAGGACACTTAATTTGTCACTTAATATTGTCAACAATGGCACAAAATTAAGTTAAATCACAAACCAATAACCTCTTCATTTGCAGTCCAAGCAATACCATCAGAATGCAGAACACACAATAAAAGGCAACCAAAGCTGCTGAAGGTGCTATGGTGATGCCACATCTTATCACCTACTAATTTGGTCCTAATAAGGATATTATAGCTATTATCAAAAAGTAGTAAGGACAATATTTTTTTCCCTTTTTAGGGCTGCAAGTCTTGGAATCACACACATCTTAATCCAATAGCCTTGAAATTAATCCAGGATTATTCAACTGCAAGAGAATTGTTAGAAGACTGGAAACAACATCCCACACTCTGTCTTTTTATTGTAACCTTCCTCATGGTATCGTCTTGCAGTGAAACCTGAATATCCTAATGGGATTAAACATAAAAGAAAGTCAAGAAAAAAAATCACTGGATTAGAATTTTAACTGAAGCCTTCTGTGAGAAAGACCACACCACTGTCAGTGACCTTTTTCTCCCCATGTGTGATCCCAGTTGTGCCTAGTCAAGTGCCCAAAGGAGACTTCATCAGTTCACACTGTATTTATCCCTTTGCTCCTAAAACAGGTGTCTTGTTCCTGAGAGAACAACTATTCATGCCATTGATCAGTATGTATTAACCTACCCTACAAGAGCACAGAATGTTCTTTGGTATGAAAAGCAGAATGTAATGATGCTATTTAAGACCTAAGTCTGTATTCATTAAAAACACCACACTAAGCAAAAGGCAATAAACTCTGTTCTAGCAAATAAGGAAAAGGAAAAAAAATGCCATCTTCGGAGTGTTTTAGAATGCCATTTCTATCTCCAGCTGCAGCCTTTGTTTGGTTTTTAAATGCACTTTCTGATAAATTTGCCTTTAACATATCTAAAAAAACATGTTGTTTTACAATCTCATACTGTATCTTCACAGCCCTCATTAGATACCACAAGAATGCTTTTCATCTCATTTTTACTCTAAACTCCTGAAGTCCTCCCAAGCTCTGAACAATTATATTAATTAGAGAGCAGTTATTCATAGATGAGCAGAAACCTAAGCTCAATCAAAAGAAACTTCTAAAACACTTTTCATTTTTATCATTCCAGATCTCGTTGCCGTAACAGTGCTTCAAAGATTCATAGTTTCATCAATGCTATCATAAAACATTAACAACAGTGTAAACTCGACTGTGGGAGGATGTGTATGAGGTTGAATTCCTATTCCTAGACCCAGACACATGCCCCAAATTGGGCAACAAGAGGAGCTTTCCTCACATCATTCCAGACAGTGTGTTCTCCTAGCAATATAACTCCAGCTCAACCTCTGGCTGATCTTTTCATGCTCACACCTTGAGGTGTCAGGCAAAATGTTGTATACCTGAACTAAAATCTTATGTATTATATGTGTTTATTCTTATTTGCTCTACTAGAGCAACTACTAGATCTAGTGCTGAGCCAGTCCAAAAGGCAAGAAGATGATCCTTGACCTTTTGAGCTTGCAAGATAAGAGAGGAGACAAAGAAGAGGTAGAGGGCCAGACAGCACCATAATCAGGTATTAGATCAGCAGTCAGTAGGCTGTGACTACTGTATACATTTTCTCTGACAGCTCTAATTTGCAGCTCGAGATAATTATTGTCAACATACAACTTGCTATCAAAATTTTACTCTCTTTGGCTCCTGTTTTAAATCCCAGTGCTTATTTCTCCACAAGAAAAAAAACAATCCCTCTTGATCTGTTCCATCACATAAAATGCTCTGCTTTCTCTCACCCTGGTCTCTCAACTTCTTCCGCAGCATATAGAAAGAAACCAGAGAAGGGAAATAAGTTTTATGAAAATGATATATTAATATATACAGATATTCATTAAAAAAAAAAAGATTAAATAAAAGGTAGGATTAGATATTTGACATAACTATGGATGACAGTTTCAACACCATGTTTTTGAAAATCCTGTTTCCTGGTTGTAGAATTAATTTTGACAAAGTATATTCCTCCTGGATGCTATAATATTTGGAATGAACCCATCAAACTTTTTAATTTGCGTAATCCCACAGACAAAAGCACTGCGTTTGATTATGATTTACCATGTCACTTCTCTCTTTGAATCCATTGGGTTACCTTTGCCCACCGTATGAGGTACCAAGATTTAGTCCTCAGACTCTGGAATCTAAACAGCTCTTCCTCAGCCTGTGTCCCAGGCTTTCTATCTTACAAAGAATATCTTTATCACCATAGTTTCACTAACAGCAAGCTTTACTGGTACTCTCTTTCATTACTTTTCTTCCTATTTTGTGTCTAATTCAGACAGAGCTTCCTTTCCCTAGATGCTTTTTAACTCTATTAGACAGACTCTCACCCTTTTTTTTTTCATTCAGGAGACCCACTGCTTCCTAAGGATTTTTATTTGAGTAGTTTATGTGTATTCTCAAACTTATATTGGGATAAATGTGATGTAAATGACAGTCATCTTCTCCTTTGGAATCATCAGTGGGTTTTTTCCATATTGTTTGTTCGTCTTCTAGAATAAGCACTTTTCATTCATAAATTATCTGCCAGCTTTTGTCTTGAACACTGATAAATGCGCTGTCATAACAAATATCTTTCCTGATAAAAGGATTTCAATGATTCCAGTGTCACAGATATATATTTATGAAAACTATAGTCTGCCCACTGTGTGGTTTTCTCACAAACAACAGCTCTCTTATGAGTTAGGTTTTGGCTGACCAAAGTAAAGATTAATTAATCTGAAGCTCTCAAATACACGGTAACTGTAACAGGTACTTACACTGGAGTTACTTTTATATCCAAAACATTGTGTAAATGCTGTATTTCATACACTCACAGCATTTAGAACTCAGCTTCTAATCTCATCAAAACTGACTCTCCATCAGCTCTGGCCCATGTACTCTAATTTATGGCACCATATGAGCAGAAACCAGTTAAATTCACTATTAATTTGTGTAGTAAAAGAATAAAAGAGACAGTACCTGCACAAACCCACACATCATATAGTCATCGAACAAAGGCAGACTAGGGCGGTCCTCTCGATAAATTGTGATTTTGTAGCTGCTCACAACCTGAGGGCTGGGCTGTGAATCATCTGTTACAAGAATGATGACTTTGTTCAATCCAAGGCCAAGGGGGTAGTTAGCAATGCTGCAGGGCAAAACAGGAAAAAAGTGGAATAAACACTAAAGAAACAAAGATTTACATTGTTTTATTTACGGCAGCTAAATTTAATTACTCCTTGAGACTTCTATTTCTAACATTTTCTTCCTCTAACAAAATACATATGATTTTAAATAAATAAAAAGAAAACAGTGTAAATAATATTTGTGACAACTATGAGTTCTTTCAGGAAGACAGTGAAACTTAGTGAAAACAGTACCAATGGCAACAATTCTGACAGGAAATCTGTGAATGGAGCCACTAGAGACAGTAACATCTGGCAGGAAGGTTGTAGTGAAGTCAGCAAGGAGATAAACAAGATCAGAGATGTCAACTAGCCATTGAAATTGTCCACTAGCCAAATGTGATGGAGTCCCAGACAAACTGCTCAGAGTGACAGACAAGTGTGAAACTGGACTGTGCTCTTCTTCCCGTGGCAGGGGAATGAGAAATGCTGAAAGACACAGAACCTGCACATCCAGGGCTTTTACTTTTCAGTGTAGAGGATATATTGTTATTTTGTTTTCTTTTTACAAGGAAGAAACCTCTTCAGATTTTTGCATGTATCCATGTTGACTGCCAAGGCAGTTAACATTAAAATATTAAAAAGTTGGGTGGAAAAAGTTTATGGAAGGTTCTTTTGAAATGATAAATCAAAACTAATTTCTTGTCATGATTAAGTATTCTTCCTCCTAAGCAAATCATTGTCCTTGATCCCCCTTTCATCCACTCAGTAATAGCTAGTATGAAAACAGGCCAGTTTTCTGGCTCTGAGGTACCTGACCCAGACAAATAAACAGGTTTTGTCCCTCCTAACATCCAAAACCAGATTGTGCCCAAAATGTCTTTTCGGATTGTCCCTGGCACATGCTGTTGTCTGTGAGAGAGCTAGTTGGGAAAGCCAAAACTGTGCCAGGGATCATAGTAGCAATTATACATCAGGGATTATTGTGGGTCTGTGCTCAAACCTGATGTTTAATGATGACTTTGCTCTCAATCCTATCCTTCAGGTTTATATTTCTCCAAAATATCAGATAAGCTGAGACTCTTGCTAATGACAAGATGACCAAATTAGTGGATGAGAGAAAGGCTGTGGATGTTGTTTACCTGGATGGGGGAGCTGAGAAACGGACGCTACACAGATCAATGTGATCAAAGTAGACGACCCTTTATTATGCTAACAGCCGTGCTTATATACTATGCAAACTAAGCCACACGCCATTACAACTAACATTATTGGCAGATAGTAGGTGTTCACGCGCTTCTACCTAACATTTGATTAGCTAGTTATCCTCAATCATGCAGTGCTCTCATCCTCTTCTGTATCTAGCCTTGAGGTCATCTTTTGGCTCCAGCTGCTTGCTCAGGTGCCAGCTTCCTCTCCTACAGTCACGTAGCTGTTCTTAAAGGCCCCCCGTCAGGCCTCTTGTTCATGGAAGGGGTTATAGCTAGGATTGCTCAGGTGGCCATTTTCTGTCAAGTATGACTCCACGCCTGGATTTTTCTCGACACCATTTTCCGCAGCATTCTCCTAGAGAAACTGGGCTGCTCATGGCTTGGAGCGACATATATGCTGGATGAAAAAATGGCTGAATGGCCAAGCCCAAAGATTTCTGGTGAATGGAGTTGAACTCAATTGGTGGCTGCTCACAAGAGGTGTTACTCAGGGCTCAACATTGAGACTTGTTCTGTTTAAAATCTTTTTCAGTGATCTGGATGAGGTGGTCAAGGACACCATCAATAAGTTTGCAGATGAACCAGGAGTGTTGATCTGCTTGAAGGTGGGGAGGCTCTACAGAGGGATCTGTATTGATGGACAGAGGATGATTGCATGAGGTTCAACAAGGCCAAGTGCCAGGTCCTACACTTGGGTCACAACAACCCCAGGCAATGCTACAGCCTTGGGTAAGAGTGGCTGGAAAGCTGCTTGGTGGAAAAGGACCTGGAGGTGTTGGTTGACAGTTGGCTGAATGAGCCTCAGGTGGCCAAGGCAGCCAACAGCATCCTGGTTTGTATTAGAAACAGCATGGTCAGCAAGACTAGGGAGGTGATAGTCCCACTGTACTCAGAACTTGTGGGGCCACACCTTGAATACTGTGCTCGGTTTTGGGTCCCTCACTACAAGAACGACATTGAGGTGCTGGAGGATCTCCAAAGAAGGGCAACAAAGCTGGTGAAGGGTCTAGAGAACAAATCTTATGAAGATCGGCTGAGAGAACTAGGTTTATTCAGCCTGGAGAAAAGGATACTCAGGGGAGACATTCTCACTCTTCATAGCTACCTATTGAAGGAGGTTGTAGTGAGGTGGGGGTCAATCTGTTCTCCCGGGTAACAAGAGCTGCACAAGAGGAAATGTCCTTAAGCTGTGCCAGGACAGGTTTAGATTGTACATTAGGAAAAATGTCTTGACTGAAAGGGGCATCAAGCATTGGAACAGTCTGCCCAGGCAAGTGGTTGAATCACCATCCCTGGAAGTATATAAAAGACGTGGTGCTTACTGACATAGTTTAGTTGTGAACTTGGCAGTGCTTTTGCAAACACAAACATTTCTGTAATATTCTGACATATTACCAAAGTTAATGACACATTTTACCTTTTACACTCATATTTTGTTGCTCATACCTTGGCCCTTTCTTCTCATCAAGGTGTACTCGGCTTTGACAGCTAGAAGGTTCTGCTCCTATCTTCACTGTCACCATATCGAATGGGACTTCTGCATAGTATTCTTTGATCTTTGGGTTAAACTGAGGATTCAAGTCCAGCTGTGGACTGGTGAAGATCTGCCTGATATGAGATAGGGTATCTTTATCTGTTCCAAGAAGGCATCAAAGAAAAAACTGTGAAATGTATGAACAGTTTTATGTAACACGCAACTTCTGGCACATTGATAAAATGTACAGTGGTAAGTTTTTTTATGCCTGGTCACTCGGAGACTGATAATCCTGCTGCAAGGTCTTAATGGAGTTTGTATTGGCACTTGAGAGAAACTACTAGACCCTGGAGGGATTTTAATCATTCAGTGTCCAACATCTCTAGTGAGAGTCACAACACTCAAAATCTGAGTAAGCCTTTGAAAATGCGAGGATAAGGTCTGGGAGATCCCGTCTCCAGTTGGTTAACTGAAACTTAAAGAAGAGTTAGGCCAAAATTCATAACCTACTTAGGTACCAGCCCGTGTATGGGGTTTATGTACATGGGTAATTGCCAATAAAAATCAAAATAAGTTAGAAGTACTCTTACTGTTCATAAGAGCAAGTCACATGGAGATATGTAGACCCATGGGGTCATTTGCAGGACAGCTGTAAGAATGTTTTATTAAAATTCCTAAATCAACAAATTCCAGCTCCTTCCTTGTGTATGAAATCTCCACAATCAAATCCTATTTGCTCAAATGTATCCATTAGTTTGTAGTGTTTGCCAAATGACTCATGAGAATAATTATTTGCTGGCAACCCACTTACGACAAATATTTTAATCCAACCTATTGGATTCAGATTTACAGTAGAATTACACATTCAAAACTTGCATTCCACATGTATTCTCTTGTATGTGTTCAAAACTGGGTGCTTTAGAAAATACTCCAGCCAAGAAACTCTTTTACTGTAATATCTGAAAAATCTTGTGGATTAAAACATGGCTTAAAAGGGTCACAAAGGATGCAAGCAGTTCTATGTGGGCATTTTCTACCTTGAAATATCTGCCTTGAGAAACAAAACAGGGCAATTTATAGCACTCTCTTGAATGGATTATAATGTAAAGAAAGTTATTCCTGTGGAAGAGCAGAATTTGGGTTAGATTTGTAGGGGAATAGAGGCTTATAAACTGACACACAGAAAGTATTAAAAAAATCCTACAGATGAGTATAAACAGTTCTCCATATCTGGTATGTTTTACCTAGAAAGCTTATCTCACTGCTAGCTTAAAAAGGAAGAAAAACTTTCAAAATAAAATTACTTGAGTTATTTTATAAAAATAAATATAATGCAATAGGAACGGTGATACCAGTCAGCTAGCCCAGGAGCATTTCTGCTCTCTGACTGACACAAAGGAGTTTCTGGAGGCACCATGAGACCAGTAACAGATGGGAAATGAGGCTCAGTGGGTAGAAAAGCCTTTCTGCCACAGAGCAATTGTTTCACATTTATAAAGAGATCCCTCAGATAATGTGTTAATGAGGAAGGTAGCAGAAAGTACTGCTCCCACGGAAGACAAATATACTTTAAATCTTTACATATCTTTAAATGCACTTTAACTATTCCTACAAGCAGATATTTTAGAAAACCTCTTCATCTCTTAAGCAGCTCTTTAAAATTCCACCATTGAGCTGAAGACTGGCCTTATACAAGGCTGATTAAACTCCATACAAGTTTAAAGGCTATTCCACAAGAACAAATATATGCTAAAGTTCTTGGAAATAAGGGGCAAAAGTCTATTGAAGTGTGGCAAGGGATCAATGAGTGCTGGAATATTCACATTAATATGCACACATAGCAATGTTTAACTTTGTGCTTGAGGCTTATTTATCATAATAGTCCAATTATTGAGTGATTCATAAACATTCTTGCTACTTAAAGATCCTTTTTTTTTTTTTTAACACTTAAAAGCCCTCAGGTGCTCCATTTACTGAGATATTATGCAGAAAACACCAACAAATTTATTCAAGTAATATCTTTTAGTCCCACTTAGTGGACTATAAAGACCTTGACTTACCATAACTGCATTGTCTTCCTTTAGTCTTACTGGAATAATGAAATGCTGAAAGACAAAGATAAGCAATTAATAATTTTCTTGCTCTAAATCTGACTCACAGTCCTATAGAAGAAGGAACACTCATTCTGTTAATTATAAAAAACGCATTGTATTTTTATTCTTTTCAGTGTGAGATCTTTGCTTTAGGGTCACAAACACTGCTTGTGGACTCAGCAGAGCAACTGATAAGGAAGAAATTGGTCTTATATATAGTAGGTCAAGACCTTCTAGCTGTAGTGTAAAACAATGTAATCTAAATCATACATGTTATCAGAAGTAGTACAAATTAGAAAATCATACAGTATGTAAAAGGCCTCTGATTCCTTACCTTCATGATTCTTCCTGAACTCAGAAGGAACATTCTGCTTAGGACTTGCAGTTTCTTGAGAAGAATCCCTGTCAATTCAATAACAAATATATTTGTACATGAACAGAAGCAAGAGAAACCATGGAGTATTTTCAAAAAATTCTATATGGCAACCCCGGGCACATAGTATTTTAATATTCTCCATGGAAAGATGAACCTTCTGCATTGATGTTCCCAGCATTAGCAATATTATCTGAATTAACATGACAGAAAACTCACATGTCATAATAAATGGTAGCATATCACACGAAAAAACAGACCCAGAAGAAAATTTCAAAACATATTTGCATGGCTGGGAAAAGGAAGAGTGGATATAGTCAAGACCAAAATAACCCAAACCACATTTCTTAATTGTATTATGCTTTTTTTCTATGTATTTGAGGCTAAATTTAGACTCTGTTCAAAAAGAATTAAATATAAGTGAAAGCCTGTGTCAAGGTGAGTATCTATACTGGTGTTAGTATGAATTCTTATAATGGAACATCTATGTGTCGTAATTTCATTGCTAATTCAAAACAAATCAGATGATCAACATCCAGAATATATAAATAAATTCTCAGTGAAATAAGACAAGTGGATCGCAACAATTCATTAACACGTTAGCAGCACGCGTGTATTCCTAACTGCAGATTTTTTCTTTCATACAGCATTTTGGGGCCTTAATAGAAGAAAGAGAGTAGACTTCTCTCCAATCCATATACAGGATCTCTGGCTGATTAGACATTTCTTTCAGAGGTCCATTGGCTTTTTTGAAGTTTTACATGTTCCTTCTCAGTGTTTTCTGTAGAAGATCTCATAAAGCAGCTTCTTCCCAGCTACTGCAGCCCATTCAGTTTGTATTTTGAAAGACACAAAGTCATTGTCTGTGCCAAGGAAGGGAGGTGATAATATAGTTCTGTGCAATCAGCCAGCACTAATATTTCAACAGGAGCTGTTGAAAGCAATATTAAGGTCAACCATGGTAAAACGTAAACTGTCTAATAATAAAACAGAGATCCCTGCATTATCTCAATGAGTTAAGGAAAGAAGCAGCTGGCAGATCCATGTGTCTCTGCGTGTGCATGAAAATGTAGTTCCGAGCTTTCAGTGTCTAGACAAAGCCCTAATTTCATGTGCATTCATGACCTCCTTCCAAAGGAGACACTTAAACTATGAGAGAGTTTGTTTTCCAAACTGTAAGTCATTTCTCACCCCTCTTTCTGCTTACAGAGGAAGGAACAGCTAACACCTGTCAAATACACTTTTTGTTTCTGCTGTTCATTTTTGATTGCCCAGTCCCAAACCTTATCGTGATGTGAAAACAAGATGTCTTAACTCTATAAAATGCTAGACTTTGGTTTAATCAGAGAATATCTCAGGAGTATGGCAGCCACCACCACTGCAGGGCCTCAGCATGACCTGTAAGTGTCAACTCTACAGATTGTAGTTATCATCAGAGAACAGTAAAAGACATATAATAGCTCTGTCTAATTAGAGCAGTTGCTCAAAATGTAATATTTAGAAATTACATTACAGAAAGAAGCTCAGATTACTGTATTTACAGAAAGATACTCAAGATTACAGTGTGGCCAGCAGGACTAGGGAGATGATAGTTCCACTGTACTCAGAACTTGTGGGGCCACACCTTGAATACTGTGCTCGGTTTTGGGTCCCTCACTACAAGAACGACATTGTGTTGCTGGAGCACCAATGAAGGGCAACAAAGCTGGTGAAGGGTCTAGAGAACAAATCTTATGAAGATTGGTTGAGAGAACTGGGCTTGTTTAGCCTGGAGAAAAGGATACTCAGGGAAGACATTCTTGAGAACTGGGCTTGTTTAGCCTGGAGAAAAGGATACTCAGGGGAGACATTCACTCTCTACAACTGCCTGTTAAAAGAGGTTGTAGTGAGGTGGGGGTCAATCTGTTCTCCCAGGTAAAAAAAGCTGGACAAGAGGAAAGGTCCTTAAGCTGTGCCAGGACAGGTTTAGATTGTACATTAGGAAAAATGTCTTGACTGAAAGGGGCATCAAGCATTGGAACAGTCTGCCCAGGCAAGTGGTTGAATCACCACTCCAGGAGGTATTTATAAGATGTGTAGATGTAGTTCTTAGGAACATAGTTTAGTGGTGGACTTGGCAGTGCTGGGTTAATGGTTGATGATCTTAAAGGTCCTATCCAACCTAAATGATTCTGTGATTTATCTCTGCTGAAGACTGGGCTTTTTAAGCATCAGCACTATTAAATTTTCTTCTGTCTGTGCTCCCTGCAGTGAGCAGACTGAGGAACAATGCAATTATGAAGCTCTTCCTCAGGCAGGGAGCTGCTGAGATCCTGAGATCCTTGAGTAACAGCATCCTTCACATTCTGTTACTCAAGAAGAGACCTCCATCTATATGATTGGCCCCTAATTTACTTCGTATCTTGGAGAGGCTATCAAGCACAGATGTGTGCATTGATTACTTTGCAACTGGTTCTAATGAAACTAATGACTGTAGGTTTTGTACCCTAGATAAGCACGTGCTTGTGAAGGTACTTTTTGAAAGATCCCTGCTGTGTACATCATAAATTATTGACAGTGAATCTGTCCTTTAGGAATCTCTCTAATTCAGCAAACAAGAAAACTAAAGGATTGACAGCAGTAGTAGTAAGGGAGCTCTGATGATCTAAGCATTCAGAGATATAAGCAATGAAGGATGTGTAGAAAGAGATAATATCTTTTATAATATTAAAATATAAAAAGGAAAATATCTAGTCGCTTTTAGGGCCTCCAATGGGTGTGTTATTTTTGGATGATGCAGTTTTTAATAGGTCATAAAATAAAAATTGAAACCACATTTCAGTATTCAGTAGAGTTATGAGTTTTATTTCTTTAGATGATGTTTTGTGGGTGTCTTTTGAAAATAAAGAGCCACTGGAGGTAATTTTGTGAGATATGATCACTAGCAATTTTTTCCTGTTTGATTAACTGGCAGTGGGAGCTCTCTGTCTTGTGTAGTGTTTGCTTAGCTTCAGTCACAGAGTTTCCATGAGGTCACTTGATTCAACAAATGAATTATCTTCTTCTGATCTTCAAAAGACAAATACAACATTGCAGACTCAGGAGTGAGATAGGTTTCCTGGCACTTAATCTCAACCCTTTCTCTCCTTTCTTCCTTCTCTCTCTCTCATTCTTCCTATTGCAGATCAGTGATCTTACCCAGACTTCCTTGCTGTTGTCGTCTTCTGCCCCACAGTCCAAACCATGTTTGTTTCTCAAACTGCCCAGTTGATGAGCATGACCAAGTTAAACTCTAATAAAGTATTTTCAACCTAAATTCAGTTTGAGAGCTGCTGCTTCTATTTTGACCTAAAAAGGGTTTGCAAGTGGAAAACTAGTAAAACTTTTCCAAATATATGAGTTGATTTCATAAAAGCATTTACAAAATTATTGACCTGTTTAGGCTTTTGTCTTATGCCAATACAGTAGGGTTAGCTTTTCTCACTAATCTGATTCTCCCATGCTACCCTGCTGTCTGACACAGCCAAACATACTTGTCATGGCGCTTCACAGCCCCTATTCAAAAAGACAGTAATGATGTATTTCTTACGTCACAAGTTGAAATTGCAGAGTTGATAAACAGTGCACAAACCAATGCAGAAAATTTATTTCAGAGCACGTGTCAGGTAGTACCACTCCATCATTTTCAACAAATTTTGTCATATGTTGTACCAACACAGCTGAGATGGTTGTTCTCACCTAAGCTTTAACCATTTTGTTACAATGTGAGATGAGTTTCTAGAGTTCTTGCTTCTCCTGTGGAAGGGATTCAGAGTTTACTAATATCATTTAAAGTTTCAATACTAGTCATGCAGATGAAATACGTTAAGAAAAGTAGACCAGGAAACTTCTTTAAATCCTGTCTCCATCCTGTGGATTCATGACCAGTGAATAGCATAACTGTACAAGACCTAAGTTAGAAGCCATTATTTTTCCCATAAATATCTTGTCTAGTTGGACAATCAGCTGTGCAAATCACTTGGTTTTGTAGATGAAAACACTAATTTTGCATAGACTGAGAAATAAGAATTGTTAAATAAATTAGCCGAGCAACCTGGCCTTAACTGCAGAAATTCAGGGGAAGTGTTCCGATACACAAACTCATCGAAGCTGGGAATCTCAAAAAAAGATTAAACGTGGCTCAAAGAGAATGCATACCTGAGTTTTTTATTTGGGGAGTAAGCTCTACTAAGCTCTTTCTTCTTTGCAATTAAATATAATTATATGCATATCTGACACATACTTCGCCATCACATGCATGTAGCTATAAAGTGGGAGATTATGATTTAGCAGTGTCAAAACACATGGGTTTTTATACAGTGAATGAACAGAATGGCATTATTAGCTTAGCTGTTACAGGAAAATACAGTGCAAAGAAGCAGATTGGCCTATGCCCTGGAGAAAGGTCATGGTACTTCTACATATTTATACACATACAATAATGTTCAGCTTGAAAGAAAAAAAAAAGGGGCCAAGGGGCTTGCTCAAAGTGGGTGAGTGGCACAGCTTAGATTAGAACAGAAAGCTGCTAAAGGTTGGTATGCTTTGATATGCAAACCTAAATATTTTGGCAAAAGGACAAGAGCTTACAAATGAATGCAAGCAGCTGCATCTTGGAGTTACTGTTCATGGAGTGGCCGTCAGCAACAACAATAATACCTAGCACATTCAGGGAACTGTGTCTTTTCAAAACACTTTTAAACAGTTACCTAGCATGGTGGTAAGGTGTAAGCTCCACTTTATAGCTAAACAAACAAAGATACAGGTGACTATTGACTTGCTGAAAGCCACACCCAATTCAAGGAACAAAATTAAACTTAAGAAATCTTACAGATGTCTAAAATAGCCACTACAGCAGTCCCCAAGCAAAGTGTACAAAACAATGTCATTCACACATTTAACTTGAGAATTAGTGGAATGAAACACACACGTTGTCTAACGTACCTCAGTTCCCAAGCCCTTGTTTGCAAAATCTTATGTGTGTGCAGTCAGTAAAAAAGTATGGCGTGTACATGTAGAAAATATTATTAGACAAGAAGTAATGAGCACAGAAAACACGATTTTACAAATTTTAAATGAAACATACAGCATAGCACAACTTTTCTCCTTCCCTCCATCCATTCCTTACTCCCTCTTTCCTTTCCTCCCTCCATTCCTCTGTCTCTCCCTCTCTCCTTACCTTCTTCCTCATGCAAGTTAATTTTTTTTTTGCCAGAAGCTCAATGGATCTAACCTTGTAATTACAATATTTTTCCAGCTTTAAAAAAGAGTTAAAATGAGGTTCTGAGAGTATTATGCTTTCTGATATATATCTTATTGGACAGAAAATTTAGAGCCATTAGGTGTTTTTGGAAAAATCCTCACCTGATATTTTATATTTTATTTACAGCTTTGCTTTTAATTAGTGAATAAATTAAAAGACAGTATTAACCCTGGTAAGCAATTCTAAATTTGAGATGAAGGCTATTCAGAAACAGCCTACCCAATTTACTTCATATTTCTCAGAAAAAAAAATTGACCGTAGCTTCAGTTAATTTTTTAAACCAGAGTCCTCTGTATTAGAAAGGGAAACAAAGGAACAAAACTGTATAATCTAGAAAATTAGCTATATCTCTAAGGGCAAAATCGTTGACAGTGCTCCATGATGGGATGATGGACCTTCATCTCAAGTGTTGTAAGCCCACCTACATCTACTGAGGAATGAAGTTTTTATGCTCTTCATAAGCTTTATGAGCTACTGCAATTAATATAATTTGAGAAACTAACCTCAGCATATTATATAACACTTATCTTACCATTCTGAAAGTTTTGCATGTGCCTCTTTATTCATCAACTGGAATTGTTCAAGTAAACTGGAAAGCAACCAATGTAGAGTCAGGACTGAACCAAGCCGCCTCATTGGGTCTACCATGTGATAAAGGTCATGCAGTAAAGTTTGAATCTTGGGTGCAGCAGAAGGGAAAAGCTGAGAAGAGAGACACTGATTAGACACTACACATTATAATATTTGTAAAATGCAATGAAGTGAGAAATTATCAGAAGACAGTGTATATAGCCTATGTATGTATACATATTCATGGTCTTTCATACATGTGTAGAAAAAGTTGTCTTGCTCAGTTTAAAATCAGGATTACTAGTACTGACATGGAAGTTTAATGCTTTTGCCTCTGATTCAAATTCCAGATCTAATCAACTCCATTCTTCTTCAGAAAGCCTCATCGGTCTGCAACCCTGATACTCATCCAGGAGGTCTAGAAGAAATCCTGATATCATCCAGACATTCTGAACAACAGATTCCATTGCAGATTTCCCCAATACTCGCCATTTCACTTATTAACTGCCATGTCTATTCACAGAGACTGACTATTTTTCCTTCACCTCTATTCTTCTCCAAAGATGAACTCACTTACGTGTGAAGAAGAAGAAATACTACATATTCCAGTTGTGCACTTTTTTTTTTCTGCTTTTTCATCTATATCTATTCTCTGGTCAAGATCTCAGTACTGTCTCCAGTTCTTCCATTCATACCTGCTTTGCTTCATTATCATTCCATTTTCATACCAACTCAAAATAATTTACATAATTTTCCTCCTTGTCCTTTCATTCTGTTTTTTTGCTCTCTGTTTCTGCTTTAGCTGTCCTTTTTCAATGAATCCTCAACTCAATTCCTCTGTTTTATTTCTTTATCACATTTAATTTAAATTACAAAAATCCTCCAAAATAAAATCAGCATAACATCTATCTCCCTGCTTCCCAGTCCCTCTAGTCTAAACAAATGTACCAGGGACAGCAAAGATTGGTAATGAAGGAGAAATGTTAAGAGATTTACATAAAATACGTATCCAATACAACAAAACCCTGTTTATTTTACCAGCTCAAATTGTCCGAGACTCTTCAGCTCCTTTATGAAAGTAATCATTGAATTTATTTCTTCTAAAGACAAACATTGCTCATCTTCTCTGTGGTAAATTCCATCCTGTGAAGGAAAGGGCAGTATATTCTGGTGAAATCACATGGAAAGCAGTGTGCTTTCAATAGACCCCAATCCCTTTGGTGATCAAATGAACATGTTACAGCAACTCTCAACTTGCTCTAACCTCATCCAAAGTCATGTCAAGCCAGCTTCTCCCATTTCTCACTCTAGAATAAAGTAGATTGTGCATTAGCTTTGTGTAGAAAGGTACCCATTAGAAACTACCAGGGGAAGAGATTGCTTAAAGTAAATACAACCAAGTGGACACTTTGAAGCGCGATCTGGTCTCTTATGGAGCGCAGACTTAGGTAATCATATCATACATGTGCATATGTCTGCGGCTTCCTACTTAATCCTGTTAGAATCCATGATCCTGTTTTAGTCACACCTGTCTGAGAGGCAGAAGTCATGTGGATAATTTAGTCCTTGTAAGTCTTGTAGGCAGGATGATCCTCAGAAATGCATCCTTAGAAGTGCTCAGACTGAGAGAAATATTGCTAAAGGAGACCCTGGCTTGTCAGAAATAATTTTCACTAGTAATACAAACTTTATACGGAACTTATAAATGCAAAAAGAAAAAGGAAAAAAAAAAGTAATTGGATTTTGTAACCAGAATAAGACAAAAAAAGTTGTAGGAAACAAAATTTAATTCTGATGGTCATGAATCTGCTTGTCTGAGTTAATTGACTGTAGGTTTATGAAAACACACAAACCTGTATATTAAAAAGGACCATTTAAAGAAATGGTGAGGAAATTACTTTGTTAAAGTTGTAAATATATCTTTAAAGTACTGTACCTCTGGGAAGGACATAATTTGAGAGTGGAAATTTATAAAAGATTTGATTGTTCGATATAAATTACACCCTTATTCCCCAGATTTCAGTAATGGATAGTTTTGATTAAATAAATCCTTCATTCTATAAGCTGGCACCAACAACTTCAGAAAGGCATATAATTTGGAATGAAATATTTTCAAGCAGTTAGTAGTAAGAAAAAGGTGGAATGAATTACCTTGCTCACAGCTGATCCATATATTTTTTGTAAAACTTCTATGAAACTGGATGTTGAGGACTCATTAGATAAAAGAAATTTAAAAGTATTTTGAAAAAGAAATTCTTTGAAAGTTTGGTCCTGAATATTTGATTCATCCTCATCTTGAAAGTCAAAGTTTTCATGCACCTTTTGGAAAACAATATAAGAATTTATAATTTGAATACCAAGTCCAGACTTCTCATAACCACAAATACCAAACTGGAACTATTGACATTTTTAAAAGTCATAATAATATTAATAGAACAGCCAGGATTATAACATAACAAATGCTGTGCCACAGTTTGTTGTTTTATTTGGGTTGGAAGGCACCTTAAAGATCACCTCTTTCCAATCCCCCTAGCATGGGCAGGGATACTTTCCACTAGACCAGGTTGCTCAAAGCTCCATCCAAGCTGGCCTTGAACACTTCCAGGGAGGCGGCATCCACAACTTCCCTGGGCAACCTGTTCCAGTGCCTCACTAGCCTCATTAGAAAAAATTTCTTCCTCATAACTAATTTAAATCTGCCCTCTTTAAATTTAAAACCTTTAGCCCTCATCCTATCCCTAAAACTACCTGGCAAAGAGACCCTCCCCCATCTTTCCTGTAGGCCCTCTTCAGGTACTGAAAAGCCATTATAAGCTGTCCCTGGAGCCTTCTCTTCTCCAGGCTGAACAATCCCAGCTGGTTCAGCCTGTCTTCACAGGGGAGGTGCTCCAGCCTGCTGGTCACCTTCATGGCTCTCCTCTGGTCTCGCTCAAGCAGGTCCATGTCCTTACATTGGGGCTCCCAGAGCGGGACACAGTACTCCAGGTGGTGTTTCATGAGAGCAGTGTAGAGGGGAAGAATCATCTCACTTGACTAGCTGCTGGCCCTGCTGTTGATGCAGACCAGGATGTGATTGGCTTTCTGGGCAGTGAGTGCACATTGCTGTCTCATACGTAGTTTTTCATCCACCAACACCCTCAAGTCCTTCACTGCAGGGCTGCTTTTGATGCCTACATCCCCCAGTCCGTATTGACACAGAGGATTAACCTGACCCATGTGCAAGGACCTTGAACTTGACATTGTTGAACTTCATGAGGTTTGCACAAGCCTACTGCAAGCTTGTCAAGGTCTCTCTGGGTGGCATTCCTTCCCTCCAGTGTGTCGACAGCACCACACAGCTTGGTGTCATCCGCAAACTTGCCGTCAGATTTTCTGTCAGAGCTAGACACTGTAGTCAGTCTGTCAGAACTGCACACTACAATGTTTGCTGACCTCCGGTGGACAGAGTACAATATTGCAGTCTCATCTGAGAGCCTTTTTTCTTATGTTTGATTTGAAATTTGATTAAAAAATTAAAATGGTACTTTATATGTTAACATAACTCTTGAAAGACTCAGGTATTTAGGAGTTACTACAATAAAAGTTTTAAAATATATAAACATAATGAATAAATGCATGTTTATAAAATATGAATAGATTAGTATTTTAGCATAAACACAAATATAACTTCAAGCTGCATGGGCTGTGTGCATTTTTATTTTATTTTTTTTTGTCAAGGATGGAGATATTGACTGCACTGTGCTTACTAGAAACTTGAACAGATTTTAACTGAGAATGAATTTCAAAAGTGTTCTGTAATTTCCCAGCTGTATTTACTAATTTTTTTTTCCTTTTGTGTATCATAAATATGGACAAAGATTTTTTTATACATACATATATGTGCATATTCATATGTATATGCAGGGGTGATTAGAAGCAGCTGAAAAGCAGTACAATTTTTGTTTCTGGCCAGACTATTCTGAGGCAGGAATGGTACAAAACTGGCACAGGGAGTTTGTCACAAGTCATATTTCCCTGGTTGGGGGGCCTTGAGGACTATCCAGGATGAAAGCAGCACAGTGAACATCAAAGCAGATGATGAACTGAAGAAGTATAACACAATTCATGGAGAACTTTAATTTGTATTAAAAGCCAGTTGAGGTAATTTAACTTCCTTCATCTTTGTTCTGGCACAGTTAATACCTAACTCTACTTTTGTGCAATGTATCCTATGGATTACTTTTCTGTTATTCAGTTGGAAGGGTAGTCCTTTAATACTAAACCTGAAAAGTTTGTGCACTTCAGTGATGTGGTGAACTTCATTACAGGAACATTGTCCCTTAAAAACTGTTTTTTTCCCACAACAACTCACCACTTTTAGGCAACATTATTATCAATGTATTTGTACATTTCTCAGAGATTTGAGTGTAACTGTCAAACAGGTTCTTTTTAGTGCAAGTTTTTGTGGGTCAATCAAGAATTTGTAGTAATTTTCTCACCTTAAGAACTACTGGATGTATGGAGGAGCCGAATCCAATGTCAAAGGTTAGCATTTGAAAACATTGGCTGCATCTGAAATACAATTAAGTAGGAATTAGATTCAGTGATGTTAGGCAGTGTTGTGAAATACAGAATCACAGAATCATTTATGTTGGAAAAGTGCTTTTAAGATCATCAAGTCTAACTGTAAACCTAACAATGCCAAGTCCACCACTGAACCATCTCCATGTATATGCTGTATGACATACATAGACAGGTCCAGAGAACATGCACAAGAACATACACACATAGGTCAAGACACAGCATGTGATACAGACTAAATAACATTTCTAATAGCCATCAGCATTAAACATAGATGGAGTCAGACTGTGAGTTGATGAAAACAGTGCCATAGTAAAGTGTATTTATATTGCTGACTTTTAAACCAGTGAGGGAGGAGAACTGTGCTGGAGGAGGAAATGTCTTTTGATGAGAGCAGGGTCCTGCAAAAGCTCTGAAGACATTTGGAGGGCTATTGAAGCCAAAGAGTTGTGCTGAAGATAAGGGGATGCATAAAGGCATGGGCTGGGAGCTCTAAGCAAGTATTGGGTTAGATGAACAAGAAATATCCATCCCACTGATAAAAAAAATGTTAAGAGTTTTAACCAGTGTCAAAATAGCTCTGTCCCTGTTACACTCCTCTCCTCCTGGCTACCCTCTCCACTCCCAATGTAAGCTTTATTCCCAATTTAAGTCAAATAATGAGCTTTATATTACTGTTACTAAAACGGCTAGGTTCTCAAATAGCTTTGTAAAACATATAAATGTAATAAATAGTAACTTACTTAGTATTTATCATAAAAATGTCAGGGATGTGACATAAGATACATAGAACAAATATTGATTTTAATTAATAAAAATATTACATAATATAGGTTGATTTATGTGTAAGAACTGTAACACTTTAATAGAAGTGATTACAATGATTTAACACCTACAGAAATGTGACTGTTGCTGCCTAGGAATATTCCATAAGGTACATTTCATAAAGTATTCTACAGTGTCTCTTGTTCAGATTGCCTGCCGCAGCCAGTTCTGAATCACCTCAGCTACTCTAACATTAAATATTTGACATATGACAGAAGGCTCACTGAAGGAAAATACAGCTTTATATATGTTAGGACTAGCCTAACTGTGAGTGATTTCTGTTCATTTCTGTTGCCTCAAACACTTCATCAGGACACAACATCTGGTCCTAAGTATTCATCTTAACCTTTTCACAAAATAGAAACACTGTGGGTATTGAAGAGCTTGACTCCTTAAATGTAGCACAACTTCACTTTATAAGAAAGTATGAAGTAGAGGGGATGATTTTTTTTTTCTCTTTTAGGAGTCATGTTTGCACTACAATTTTTATTCTATTCTAAGGAGCTATCTTGACAACAGCATGGCAATGACCACTGCAAGTCACTTACTGGTTGAAAGAATTTGGTCCTGAGGCAGATGCTTCACTGATGACCTCAGTTATAAGCAGAAGTTTGCTTATGGCTTCCTTCATATTGCTGAAGGCTTGTTGGGGAGAACTGTTTTTGAAGAATATCTCAAAAAACCTCTGCAGCTGTGAAAGAGATCACAAATATTTTTGAATGTTTACAGTAAAACAGTGCTTAAGATCATAAATTGAAAATCTAGTAGAAGTAGAAACTGCCTTAGAATGTCAACTTCATTTTTTATTCATTTGCACAGTAAAGTGGCATGTAAAGCACCCTGAAGCATACTAGTAGAAAATTACTTTTTGTTTACAAATAAGTATATCAGAAACAAACTCGGTATTAATGGTTTCAAAAAATACTGCTCTCAGTCTAAGGTTACTTTGATAATACCTTTTGCTATCAACTGGCTCTAGGCAATGGAAACCACAAGCACTTAATGTCTTCGGCAGTAATAGCACGCTCAAAGTAAAAGCCTTTCCTCCTGTTAACATACTGCGCCAAGGGCATCTCACTTGACCTTGACTACAAATTCTTACCCTAAATTAATAAGCTTTAAATAGAATATAGAAGAAAGATGTTGAAAAAATGATCAGCCACTGCAGCCTGTGTTTTAATTGAACTCCTGCGCATCCTAAGATTTTCAGGCTTGTGAATCCTCCCAGTGGCATATTCACTGCCCTTCACCACTTACATGAACTCACTAGTCTCATCCCTTTAGGACAGAGATTCAGGGAAACAACTGGAGCAACACAGAGCCCCAGTGAAGAGTGGGACACAGGCAAGTTTTGTTGCATCGAAGTCCTCTGTGCCAAGGAAGGGGCTGCCTTTGAACCGTATTTCCATTAGAGTTATCACAGGGCACAGAACCCAATTAATATCTGAACTATGTAAAACTATTAGATAATAGAAGATCAGGTAACAGAAGAAGGCTTTGAGGAGACCTTGTGTCCTTTCAGTACTTAAAGAGGGCCTATGAGAAAGATGGGGACAGTCTTTTTTTAGCAGGGCCTGTTGTGACAGGACAGAGGATAATGGTTTTAAACTAAAAGAGTGTAGATTTAGATTCTCTAAGGAAGAAATTTTTTACAAGAGGGGTGACAAACTGGCACAGGTTTCCCAGAGATGTGGTACATGCCCCATCCCTGGAAACATTCAAGGTCAGGTTGGATGGGGCTCTAAGCAACTTGATCTAGTTAAGGATGTCCCTGCTCACTGCAGGGTAGTTGGACTAGATGACCTTTAAAGGTCCCTTCCAATTCAGAGCACTCTATGATTCTATGATAATTTAGTACTACTGTATTTCCAAACAAATACATTTATATGGTAAAAAGTACTATCTTCAGAAATAAAGCACACAAAGTACACATAGAACATGTTTTATATTGATATTCAGAGAAGAAAAATTTCTGATTATTTCCAGGAATTTCTCCACTAAATTGACACAGACATGTCATTATATATTTTCTATTATCACTCACTTATACATGTGCCACTGGGACAACATGATGGAAGCATGAGGCTTTTGTAGACACTCCCATTGGGGGCTGATGTGGTTGGCATCTCTCTAGTTGCCTTTTACTACAACAGTTATGAGAAAGTATCCATAGTAGATGGGTTAACCACATCTGCTCTTCAGCAGAAGCCCACAACAAGATTTAATGCAGTATTTTGACTCTAAAGCATGATCACAACATCACAGAACTATAGAATGGTTGTGGTTGGAAGGGATGTCTAGAGGTCATGTTGTCCAACTTCCTCCGCTTAAGGAGGGTCATCTGTAGCTGGTTGCACAGGACTGCGTCTAGACAGCTTTTGAATATCTCCAAGGATAAAGAATCACAATCCCTCCAGGCAGCTTCTGCCAGTGCTCAGTCACGCTCAAATTTAAAAAAAAAAAAGTGTTTCCTGATCTTCAGAGGAAATCTGTTGTGTTTCAGTTTGTGCCCATGGCCTCTTGTCCTTTCACTGGGCACTACTGAAAAATGCCTGGATTTGTCTTCTTCACAGCCTCCCCTCAGGTATTCATACACATTAATGAGATCAATGATAGGAAAAGGAGCAATGGGTGCAAGCTGGAGCATCGGAAGTTCCAGGTAAACATAAGGAAAAACTTTTTCACGGTGAGGGTGACAGAGCACTTGAACAGGCTGCCCAGAGAGGTTGTGGAGTCTCCTTCTCTGGAGACATTCAAAACCTCCCTGGATGCATTCCTGTGTGATCTAATCTAGGTGACCCTGCTCTGTCAGGGGCATTGGAGTCGATCTTTCGAGGTCCCTTCCAACCCCTGGCATTCTGTGATTCTGCAATTCTGAGCCTCTTTAAAGCTTCTCCAGGCTAGAAAGTCCCAGCTCTCTTAGTCCTTCCTCATATGACAAATGCTCCAGTCAATTAATCATCTTAGTGGCCCTCTGCTGGACTCTCTTCACATCCTCTTGCACTAGAGAATCCAGAACTGGACACAGTACTCCAGGTATACAACAAGGGCCGACTTCTGTCTGATGGTTAACTTGGTATTCCACTAGGACTCCTAAATCCTTGTCTGCAAAGCTGCTTTCCAGTGGGTTGGCCTGCATCATGTACTGGTGCCTGGGATTCTTCCTTCCCAGGTACAGGACTTTGCACCTCCACTTGTTGAACTCGTGAAGTTCCCATCAGTCCATTTCTCCAGTCTGCTGAGGTCCCTCTGCATGGCAGAGCTAGCATTTGATGGCATCATCTACTCCTCCTAGTTTTGTGTCATTAAAGAGTATACTCTGTCCTATCATCCAGTCATTTAACAAAGATGTGGAATAGGAATGGATCCAGTAGGGATCTCTGGGGTACACCACTCTCTTCCGTTCGAGTTACTCTATTCTGCTGTGCCAATAAATAACCGATGGGTAGGAAGTTGGTCTGCCTGTTTTCCTGCTCTTATCACCTCTGGTCTTACTCTAATGAGTGGTTTTCTCACCAGGCTTTACTGACTAAAAGAAATGTCCCCCATGCACAGATCTGAGCTGAAGGTTTGCAGTGCCTGGGGCTTTTTCTCCTCTTTCTGATAAAACTATTTGAAACGCCAGTAGGAAAAAAATAGCGATTTGGCTAAAGTTATAAAATTAAACCTCCAACTGATTGCAGGAAAATGAATTGCAAAGTAAATGTTGCATATATAGCCTCAACTCTGCCCTTTGGATATTTGCATGATGTTGAAATCTTGAATTACATCACACTGTATTTTCATGCTGTAGAAAGTTTTCCATGTGTACTGCAATTCCATGAGTCTCTAGGGCAAAAAAAAAACCCTTGAACTGCTATTTAGAAAGAGATTATGGAAATCCTCAGATTATGCTCCATTTCATTGCTACAAGAGGCTGAGAGATAGTCCTTGTATCCCAAACTCTGAGATCACTAAAGCCGTATTTTTCCCCCAGAGTAGTACAAATACTAAAAACAAGAAGCTGCTGCATATTTTTCAAATCAGTTCTGTTTTAGATTCATTTCTGAGTGAAATCATTCCATTTATGTTCCTTGTTCAGGCCAAAATTAATTCATTAAACTGTTCATGTGAAATACCAAATTTCAAACGAAGGCTCATCTCACCAAGGTGGACCTACATGGTGATTGCTCCGCTGACTTTGACAACTATTTCCAGCATCTCTGCCAGATCCTGTACATCACTCACACTCCTGCTACACTGGCTTGCACCTTTTCCCTGATTTCCTAAACCTGCAGTGGGTGTTGAGGGGGTAAGGGAGAAGCTCTGCTATTTTGCTATGCAGGGAATAAGAGGAGTTGCAGAATTTTATAAGGAAAGATGAAGATTGTTGGAAGGAAGAGCAAGAGGGACAGAAAACGCTTCATTAGCTCATTTGCTTCTCACCATAAATCAGTTCCCAAGCACCTCAACACAAAGGATACACAATATATATATTTCTAGCAAGAACTGATGAAAGACACACTGGTTTACCCTATTTGCACTCAGAGCATGCTGTAGGCTATAATAGCCAACTGTTTCCAACAGAAAAGGTATTAAAATAAAACAGGCCTCTCCAAGCTGCTGCATTTTACATATAACCTTCATTCACCAGACTAGAAAAGAAACATTGCTCAAGAGGTTCTCATGAAGAGATATCAAGTTTTAGGACAATGTTTATTCTAAGCCGATGACTGAAAATAAATATTTAGTCAAGCTGGTTCAGGATCAATGGAGACAAGAGATGAATACTCCAGGTTAAACTCCAATTCATAAAAAAAATCCTTATTAAACAAGTTCAGGTTCAGTTTGACTCCTATGGATTCTAAAGGATTCTCAGCAACTGATAGAGAAAATGTAAACTGCATGGATAAGGGGTGATAAAGCGTGAAAACCTGCAGCAACCTCAGGTTCTTCTGAGTGTGCTCAACAAAGATGTATAAATATCTATGTTCAACTGCAAAATATTAAAGCCACTGAGTTAGAAACATTCTTAAAATGAATTTTAAATCATTAATCTTTCAATCACTGATAACTACTTTTGCTTTAGGATAAGCCATTGGAAAAAAAAATAAATTGGCTAACTCAGTATTAATTTTACAATGCTTTTTCCCTAACCTCTTTGACATTTACTTTATTTTTGCATCTGCAATCATTAAGATAAGGTTTATGATCTCAGTTACATGGATCCCTTTGGCTCCTCAAAAATACACTGAACCATCAGTTAAAGGCCTGACACACTGAAAAAAAAATGCAATTTAACTGTCAAAAAAAATTCTGATTTGCAGGCTTCATGCACAGAGTCATAGGGACTCAAGAAGAGTGGAAGACTGTGGCACCCACAGGGTTGGATGTTGTAGTAACTGTAATAATTCCCTTGAGAGGATTTTCCTCTGGCAATTTTTCTGCAAATGAATTTCTTAGGAGAGATGCTGGGGTAGCCTGGGGCAGCCAGCTGAATGGTCAGCTAGGGATTGCCCTGAGAAAGAGTGTAGATATGAACTGTAGTAATCTTCCTGAGATTGCCTTCCAGCTCAGCCCTAGCACAGTCTTGCCTCCTGATGAAAAACAAATGAAAAGCCAACCAACCAAAAGAAAACAAAAAAAGAAATATTTTCCTTAACTAACCTTAGGAATGGCAATAAATGCAAACTTAAGACATCTGCCTTTACTGACTGCACTCATTAGTTCGCCGTTGATTGCAACAGGCATTCAGAGGCACAGCTCAGGTGAAGACAATTCACTCGGGTGACAAAATTTGTAGAGGTATCCCATTCTAAAAGACTACGTGGATTATGTTTATGTGTGAGCTAAATGTCTACATTCCTCTTATACCTTGCTGGTGCTTGAAGAGGATGATTTATGACACCCTAAGGTAGACACCTCAAAATGAAGACATTAATTGCAATCTAAAACTGCTCTGTTGCTCCACTGACTGCACAGGGAATCTAAATGAGACACTGAAGACAGGTAGGAGATATATCACAGGAGTGGTCACACAGACCACCCACAAACAAAATCTGTGTGTCTGGAATATACAGAACTGTCTGGGAGGATCTTTGTCCCAGACTTACCACGATAAAGTGGAAGGCAACCATCAGTGAGGTTAAACAGTAACCAGGAAATCACAAAGTGACTTTTCAAAGAGGGAAGGAATCAGTTTGGGAAATAATACAAAAGCAGTATGAAAATTTGCAGCAGGGGGAAAGAGAGACTTTGAAGTGGGAATAGCAACAGTCAAAACCTGGTCAGGCACAGCTAGAAGTAAGCCCGCTGGCATCACGGCTTCTGCCTAGACTGCAGGGAATACTGGGGTGTAAGGGTGGGCACGAGTCCACCTACGTGGGTACACATGAAACAGGCACATGCAGAGCTAGAGACCCCACTTCTCCAAGCAGAGATACGTGCAAGAAGGGAAGTTGCATCCCAGGACAGTGGGCCTGCGTTTGTAACCCGTGCTGCCTGTGAGACAGGGTATGGGCAAACCTGAGTGAGTGGGTGAATGTGACTACAGGCTTCAGAGGGTATTTATAGGAGGATGTTTAAAAATGTGCAATGTTTACTAACATTTTTGTAGTGGCTGGTATTGTGGTTTATGTGTTCTGTTACTGAAATTGATAGTGAATGTATTATTATTACTGGATGACTGTTAATTACATATCATCAATTAACCACTTCTATCCTGGTTTGGTTAAACGATGTGAACTTGTCAATTTTTTCCTGCTACAGTATCTCACCTTTGGAGGTGTAGTTGAGCTCTGAACTTACCCAAGAGGCAGGGACAGAGTAGATAACAGGCCATTTGGTCTATTGAGTAATTCAGTGTAATTTTGAGGTTTACAGTTTGGGATTTAGTGCATCATACTTTGCAGGATTTGTGTTCATAGATTTTGAAAGGACCTTCCGGCTTCCTAGTTGGAGCCTTTAAAACTAGATGGCAAATGAAGTTACCAGGATCGTATCTGAAAGCAAGGATTATGTCTGAGGAAGCAAAGCATGACCTTTAGTTTCAAGAAAGTATGCTTTTTGAAGTAATGAAGGATGTCCTCTTGAGATTGTTCTGCTATGCATTGGAGCTGTGGCGGTCTTTCTGATCAATTGGATCTGCAAGGTCTCAAAAGACTTATGGTAATTGCCTTTCCTTGAAAACAGCTGAGGGTGTTTTCACTTGAATCAATCTCTGATAACTTTCAATATAGGCTCTGTACTCTCAGTTAATTTTTGTACATTCTTTCTTCTCACTGGATCTATATTTGGTGAAATTTCTTCACCAAGACCAAACACTTTTGAGTGTAAGTAGTCGTTCATAGATATAAAAATACATTTTTACACAAAACCAAGAATCTCTTTGATTATATGTATGGAGGTCTTTAAATATCTAAGATATCTGCAAGAATACAGACTGATACCATATATAAGACCAGAAAAAAAAACCAACCACAAAGTATTTTACAATGAAGCTATTTCCTGTATTGCCTGCTAACACAAGCAGACCTCTCCACTGATCACAGTATACAGAAAAAGTTGTAAAACATGTAATGGGAGAAAAATGTACCTGTAATAAACATAATGGTTACAAAATACATCACAGAGAAAACAGTGCAGTAATTTATTGTAAATTTATAGTGTTAGCTTTAGGTAGGTCTGTTTATTCCACCCCTGATTTATTGTTACAATGTGCCATTTCTCTGCAGTTCTAACATGACACTTGATGCAAGGGGAAACCATGGTATTACTCAGTTATTTTATACAGTAAGTTTCCCACTTATATATATATTTTTCTTTATATAAGATTTTTAAAGAGATGTTATTTAATAATTCGGGACAAAAAGTCCTCTTGTCCCTTAATGCTTTTTTAACTTATTACATGGAGGAGAAAAGATCATCTGAGAAAGGTTTCCTCTAGAGATCCTTGCTCTTAAGACTACGTCCAAAGACAAAAAGCTTCAGCATCCACTAAATTAGGCCCTTTGACTGAGACTGAACTAAAAAATGATTTCTCAACCCAGCATTGACTTCTTAGTGAAAAAGTAAAGGTGATTTACTAACAGCATTTCCCAGCTCATTGTGAGAAGCAGAAGTGTATCAGCTTGGCTAAGGGAAGCTGGAAAGCAAAAAGGGAAAGATAAGAAGAATCAAGATAATGGGAGGTAGGTCTGGGAAAGCTGGTAATGACAGAGAGGCAGTTTACAGAACTGCCTAGGCTGAACAGCCAGAGCAAGAGGACCTGTGGACCAGGAGAAAAGCAGAGACTGAGGGCCCAGATAACAGTGTAAATTCTTATTTATGACATATCCACACATTATAAAGAATAATCAGTCTACAGCTCTTGCTAGCTAAGATGGGATGAGCATAATGAGAAGAGCAGAAAAGAACTCCAGGAAGAATTTTAACTTTATTTATGCACTGCATGACAGATTGGCACTGACATGGAGAAGGTAGAGAAGGAAGGATTACTCGTTCTTTCATGTAAAAACATGAAATTAAATAATCAGATGGAAGTTCTAAAGCAAACAATATTCCTTCTCAAGAAACACATAAATAATCTGTAGAGTCTCGTTGCCACAAAATGTTGGGAAGACAAAAACCATTAATGGATTAAAAAATCCAGTAGAGAATTGCATGGCATAAAAGTTCACTGGAGCTTATTAAACATGAAGATATATATTCCACTTCCAGTTTTGTGTTTCTAACCTTGCAGGTTACCAGAAATAGCTGTAGTCTGCCCAGGGACAAGTACCACTTTATACTTGTCCTATTACACAGTTTCATGACGCTTTCTTTGCTGGTTGTTGCCAGAAAGAAAATGTCGGACTAAGTATGTCCCCCTGTCCAGATAGAATTTCCTTCTTTTATCAGTGAAAAGAGAAATGATAGGTCTCTAGATACCATGAGGACAGAAAACAAATGGCATTTATGTTATGCTCAGTCTCCCAGGAAAAGGAGCATTACAGCAATTGGTTCTCTACACAGGCTACTTGCAAGAACAGTGACATTCATATGCTACATTCTTACAGAATCTAATGAACAAATCTAATTTTATTCCCAAACAACCCTGCAACCTAATTGATTTAGAGTGGATGGTAATTTTCTCTTGTATTTGCTTCTGCTGACATGGCAAGAATACGGAATTAAAAAATAAAACAAAGGGAAAAAAATCAGGCGCCTTTGTGCTGTTTCTAAGCATTTTGCTCTCTATCTGCCCGTGTGTTTGCATTATATCACGTTAAATATCTGTAGCTATTGAAGCAGTATCAAAATTGTCCACTTGAGGGCAATACAGCAACCTGATTTGCACAGTGTTCGGCTCTAAGCCAGACCTCCACGTCGTTATTAAAAGATCTATTTCCTGGGTAGATGAGGGTCCAGTTTTATTTCCATTTATGTTAAGCATAAAAAATATTTCTCTTTACTCAAGTTTCCAAATGCTTAATACGCAGAGAGAGAATTTCAACGATCATTATAGTGACTTATACCACAGCAAGCTTAAGAGCAAACAGCTTTAATAAATTATGTTTACTTCACTGCACAACTGGAAAATCACTTAAGAGCATAGTTTCAGCTGACAGTACCGAGGGTTATGCAAGAACACCAGTCAAGGAATTAAAATCCAAGAGGCACCTGACTGTCTATTTTGGATGAACAAAAGGATAGAGGGCCAGAGCCAGGGACGTGGGAAGCAGCCGACAGCACAGAAGAGCCTTCCCAGGCAACACGGGATGTAGCACCACTAAAGTCTACAGAAGTGCATCCTTTTGTTAAAAACTGGGACAAGACTGGGAAAGGTTAATGGCAGGGCAAAGGAAGCACTTCATGGTGTGTTAAACTTTGAGATAACTAATCATAAATGACCGTTTCACACACCAGATTCTACAAAACAGAAAATTATTCAGTGGTCAGCTTTCTGCTCAATATACACGCATGAAGTCGAGGAAGTGGCATTGTTGCATACACTGACAGAGACCCATCCCTTAATTGGTACCATATGCAAAACTGAAAGCTTCTATTTTATTATTAATTTTTCAGTGCACAGATGGTCTAAATGACGAGTTTCCAAATTTCCTCAAGGAAATAAGGCTATTACGTAAGTCTCACATCAAAACATTTGTGTGGCAGAATGCCATTCTTTCCCCTGCATCTTCTCAACCAGAGCCCGAATCTAGAGCCACACTTTTGTTACCCGTTGACTACATGCAAAATCCTCATGCTAGCTCAGAGTTTATCTTTTTTTGCTTTCTGAACTGAGATACAAAAATATGTATAATCCAAAGAAAACCTGGCAACTGGTGAGAAAAACACACTTGAACTCTTTTTGAACTGCCATTTGGCCAATACTTATTGCAGGAGTCATTCTGAAGCCTTGCCACTATGATTAGGGTAAATAAGTATGAGCTGTGAAAATCATTTACAGTAGTTTAATAATGAAGAACTAGTGGGAAATGCCGTATTAATTCATTAAGCTCCTGGTTTATCTTTACAGTTTCCCTTAATCTTTTTATGTCATCTGATAACCCATCTCCAGACTTTTTAAAAATCTGTCCTTCATACACACCACATTTTGGTTACTTCCAGCAACCACAAAGAGTTGTTGTATGTAGAAGATCAGATTTTAACATACAGTGTTTATTATAGTAATGTTGTAATCAAGTTAATCACAATTTTTCATCAATAATAGTTTAATTCTGCTAGTATGAGAAGGTTTTCTGACCAGAGGCCTGTACACACTGTGGAGATTTCTCAATTATTGTGCAACATTACTGAAAGCAGCACATCTATGATGGCAATGCAGCAGATCAAAATTATTCTGATCTGTTCATTTTAAAACAAAATAATTCAGTCAGCTGCTCTTGGGGAAAAACAAATCAAACAGTAGGAAATTTTTCAGAACAAAGTCTCCTATAGGTGTGTTCAATTTCTACTGACACAGATGGGTATTCTGTCAATCAGTGGAATAATAGGTCTTAGAGATCCTATCTTTACTGACTATTGACAAGTTGGAGCTTCACAATGTAATACACAATTTTCTTCCATACACAATGGAGCTAGTAGAAACCAAAAGCTTAGTAGCTTTCTGCACCAAGCTCTTTGGCTGGTACAAATATGTGTAGCTCCACTGGCTACTTTGAGAGAGGAGATCACTCTGTTGGTATTGTACAACCCACTGGCAATAGCCAGTGGCTTTACGAATTTTATGAGAAACTTGATGCAATATCACCCCAAAGGATATTACAGTTGAATTCAAAGCTTCTCTCAAGTATTTTTTTCTGACTGATGATCTCCAGTCCGGTGCCTCTGTGCCAAGCTGTTGTGGTTTAAGAGTTAACAAATTGGGGGGGCCCACACGAACACCTGGTATTCCCTCCCCTTCCCTGCCACACTCTATAAAAGGACAGGAAGTTTGGGTTTCGCTCTCTTTTCTCTCTCCCCTCGGGCTATGCTGCTGCTGGGAGCGCAATCTAGCTCAGCTAGGCCTGGCTCCACGTGCTCTGCACAATCCATCACCATCCCAGAACTGCTTTTGTATATTTGTGTATATCCCCCTTCCCCTCATATTTCCTTCTCCCTGTTTATCTGTTACCTATTCAATTTTGTTCATAGTCTTAACTTCCAATTTTGTGTGAGGTGCTTCCTTCCTCATTTCCCTTTATACCCTCCCTTGAGAGGGAAGGGGGAGGGGGAGAGGGGGCCTGCAGGAATTCTGCTCTGTGGGGTTTTGCCCTGAACCCCAAATGGAGACACAAGCACAGAAGCCTCTTTGTGATTTTCCCAGTAGCGCTTTCTGGTCATTCCATGAATTCCCAGTGTCTCACTTTTGGAGACTCTCTGACTCCTCCCAGGTTCTTTATAGGTCATGCTGTTTATGCTGAGACATACTTTCCATCATTTTGTTAATTTGCATTTCAATCTATAAATCACTACAAATGTGCTTTCTGTGATGCCTATTTTTTGTTTATTTCTTGCCATTTTGATAAATCTGCCTAAAACTGGGGGAGATATAACACCATGGAAGCAGTAACCAGATTGGAACTACAGTAGATGTACTGCTGCTTCTATCTATCATTTTTATCGACTCTTCAGCTGCCAAAGTGCTCTGTAAATGTGGCTGGCACCCCATTCAGAGGACTTCCCATAGCGGAAATTATTTTACAGAGCCATGTCGCAATTACTAATGACTACTAGCCTTTAAAGTAGTGTCTACTTCAGCTTGTGATACGGATGATGCTGGACATTGTGCTATTTTAATAAACATAAACCAAACCTGAATCCCAAGGTTTGAAAGTGAGTGACCATTAACCTTCCTAAATAAAGGTAAATAGAGATAAATAAATGGCAAAATAATATGTCTCTTTGGGCTTCAATAGCTTCTGAGGGAGGAAAGAAAGATAAGTAGGTTCATCTCATCTAATTTTGTCAATCTAGATTATGGCACATTCTCTTAAGAGTGTCATAGAGCACAGAAGGAAGCAGACACTTTTAGTAGGAAACTCATCTCATTCCAAAATTACTGTCTAAATTGGGTGGGATGATTTGTTCTCTAGAGGTGTCTATTTCTCCAATAACCAGAATTAGATAATGAGCTTAGATTAGACAACTTTCAGAGAGCTAAAATTGTAGAACATACCAAATGACTGGCATCATCGAGAGTCCTGACAGCGATACCACAACACTCAGACTGACCCAAAGCCAGGACCTGCTCTTACCCTAAGAGAGCTACATGGGCAAAGTGCACCCATCCTCAGACGGCTGCTCCAGGAGCTGATCTGTGTGACCTGGAGAAATCACTGCTACTTTGTGATCTTATTTTTCCAAAGGGAAAGAAGCAGCCACACAACTGTAGTTCCTTTGCGAGAAGCTGCTGTGTTGCAAGCACAGTGCCTTGCTGAAAGAAGAAAGGAATGGGAAGACATGTTTGGAAATTCATAGGACTGCTGAACAAACTAGACATGGAGAGAGGGGGCATCTCTCCAGCCACTTGGAGATGTCCAGAGTTAATCTGATCAAGGTACATGTGAAACATCCTTCTTCATAAAACTGAGACCATGGGAGGCCCATTCTCTCCATGGTATACTTCCTTCCCCTTATTTAGAAGTGCCCTGACCTTCCTCCATTCTGTTTTACTGCACCCAAAAAAGAAATCTAAACAAACTATTTTAAATATTTACTTTCCTTTTTTATAACACTGTTGATATCCGGGCAAAAGATGTTACTGTCTGACAGCAGCCCCATTGCTGTGCTTCAGAGAAAACTCCAACCTTGCAACTGCTGTCAAATGTCACCAATAAAAACGAGCTCTGAGGCAAGCAAATCCAAGGGCCCTTCATAACCTCCACTGCACAGGGCAACCCTTCCCTGCTTCATTAAGTGATCTCCACTCGTTCTGAAAAATCAAAGCTGAACATTAGGAGAATATTCACTGTCAGCTGTGGGCTGCAAATAAAAAGGGATGAAAGAGAAGAAAGATATTATCTGGTTTCCTGTCTCTGTACTTTGCCTGAAAGATGGAAAAAATAGGAAATTAAATGTTTACCTTTACGGAAAAGTGCTTCTTCTTGGGTGGATGCCAGACACTGGCGGTTGAATGAAGGAATGCCCGCAGAGGTGTTAAGGATGTCACAAGCACATATGCTTTGATGATGACAGAAAGTTCTTGAGCTTTAAGGATGTCCTTGTGGTCTGGTGAAGCTGATACTTGATTCCTGAAAAGTAATAAAAATACATAACATTAATGAAGTGCTTTTGAAAATGAGGAAAATGAGCTATAAGAAAATAGTGAAATAGTGAAATCAGTGGCAATAGGAAATTAGCCTTTTTTCCCCTGCTTTAAGCAACACAGTAGAGGAAACCAAGCAGGCTGGAACAAAGCTTTACATCAAGTCTTTTTATTGCTTTCAGTACTTTTTAATATTCTTTCCATACATAGAAAGTAACCATGTTAGGAGAGTTACATTTGAGAGCATATATGAGCAAGTGCATTGTGAGCATTTTGTAAGTGTTGTAAACCCAGGACATTCAGAGTGAAGGTAAAAACATTAAAGAAATCCAAGCAGCTTAAATAATAGAAGTGCCTAGTCAAGGTACCCAAATTAAACACTGAATTTAGTGAATTTAGAAAAAAAAACAAACCAGCCCTACAGACAGACTCATCTAGGGCTACCACTTTCTTCAATGTAGAAAAGGAACACAAACGTGGTGCTGCATGCTTTCCCTAATGAAAGCCATAAACTGTAATTCCAAATATTATGAAAGACTATGACATCTAGGAATAACCTAAAATAAATCAGCTAAACATAAAAGAATTATACAAGCTAACTTTGTCTAGGAAGTGACATGCTCTCTAGATGCTGGCCTACAGCTCTCAGAGTCCACGCAGAAAGAATCAGCAATAGAAATAGGACAGAAAAAAAAAAAAAAGACAAACCAAGGGAAATATCTGTTATTAAAAAGCTCATTATTAGGGAATCTGAGCTCTACTTGGGCCTATTCACAAATGTGGTTATTATTCTGCCTGTTAAAATGTCTGGGTATCCATGTATCTCATAGTAAATGCAATGAGAAGATGACTATACAAATTATGGCTCTCTAAGACTGATTACTGATAAAAGGCACAGAGCTCTCCTCCCATTTCTGTGTAATCTTTGGCAACATGTGGCCTTTCCAGACCTCAATTCTGTGATTTGCTAAAGGAGTCTAATAATATCTATCTTAGAGACATTTTTCTCCCCTGTGCAGAATGGTAGGTCCTCAGAGCATAAAATTTGTGAGATCCTGTCACACAGGAACAGCACTTGGATAGGCAGTTCTCAAGTACTTCTTGGTTCTTCACTTAAGGGAGGGTCTCTGTGCAAAGGTCTACATACAGGTGTCTATGGGAGGAGCAAGTCAGGTATGGGAGCAGGAAATAGCTCAGCCACCAGGAGACCTAAGCTCAGAGGTGTCCCTGGGTCTGTATTTATCTCTCTAGCTGTTTCAATACCCTTAACATAGTGACTGAGCTGTTCACACACAAAACATGCGTGAGCTTGGTTGGTACAGAAACAAACATCATGCCAGTATAAGAGATGCAATTCATCCAAGTGTCCATCTGCTGTGGTCTCCTCTGTGGCTACACTCTGCATCCCTGACTCCCAACTAACTACATGACGAAGCGCTCGCGGTTTCTGAGGATGAGGTATCGTTAGCTTACGGCTCTGCTCTCCTGCGCTGCTTCCACCAGTGCCGTAGACGGGCAGCGTGTGTCTTGTCAGTGCTTTCTCTGCCCTGGGATACGTTGCTTGTGGTGCTGGCCCTTGACAGCCCAGGCTGGCTGGAGCACTCTTTGGTGACAACTGGAAGCTGCAGGTCTGAAAAAGTACCAAGGGGATGAGAAAGAAAGTCATCAGAGCATTGAAGGAAGAGGTCAACTCCTGCTGTTAAGGAGGAAATGTGTAAAACACAATGTGCAGAGAGAGAAGCTACCAGCATCAGCTGAAACTAGAAATAGCTTTCCTAGCAGGGAGCTTTATACTCACCAAGCACCCCTTTCCAGCTGCAAGCTCCCACTTTGTAGGTGAGTGCCTTACTCCTTCATACAAACAGCATCCCTTCTCCCTTCTTCTAAACAGAAATCTTTATTTCTAAATACAGAATACCAAACCTTTGTTTTTCATAGCCCTAATTACAATTAATGGGTATAAGAAATTTATTTGGCTAAGGATCAAGGGACTTTACCACTGTAATCACACAGACAGCTCAGTAAATAACCACATGTCCTTGTTTCTAGGTTCCCTGTTTAAGGCTGCATTTTGTAGTTACTGAAAACTACGGGAGGCTTAGTTCTGCCACTGAACACAGTGGGAGCAGGACTGAGGTACCAGAGTCCTCAAGATTACTGAGGCATGTGACTATTAGTAGTAATCAAACTATTGTGATGTGAGATCAGTCAATAGGGATACGTATTTTCTGTTTTTACTGTGCTGAGAAAAAGGCACAGAGCCCTTACGTGATGTCATTATTTCATGTAGGGTGGTTTTCATTAACTCTAACACACCTCACATTTCAAGTTCTTTAGCAATAGTCAGGAAAAGAGTCAAGCTGTTCACAATCGTTACCAAACCTTATTGCTTATGTTTTTAATGATGCACTGCATTGTGCTAATGTTATGATTTTATTTGAATAGTTTGTCTTTTAAAGCATGCACTCTCGACTTTGGTAGATAGAATGAAAAATAAAACCACAGCTATATTTCTGGTAATGTGCTGTGAGCAGCCATTCAACAAAAAGCACTACTCATTTTCATACAGATCCTGTTAAAATGACATTGTGATTGTCTATGTTTATTGGCTGTTCCTCAGATCTGCTCAATTCAGCCTTCCAAGCTCAACTGGGATCTAAAATTCCTCTGGTCCCTTGCCTTATATGCACTATTTAGCAGAATTGAAGGCTTTAATAACCAAAACTAGGCACTTATTAATATAGCACCTCATATTCAATGTATACTTTCACTGGTATCTTTGTCTTGTGTTACGTACAACAGCTGCTTTGGACTTTGTAAGTGGCTACCTGTTTCTCGGTGGTACAGAGACAAAACTGGCTACTATCTGCCTACTTGGTTCTGCAGAGTGATAACAGGATTCCTTTGGTTTGTGTGGCAAAGTTTTGATGGGGGGGGTGGAGGGGGGAGGGCTACAGGGGTGATTTTTTGTGAGAAGCTGCTGGAAACTCCCCTATGTCCAATAGAGCCAATGCCAGCCAGCTCTAAGAAGCACTTGCTACTGGCCAGGGCCAAGCCCATCAACAACAGTGATAGCACCTCTGGGATAACATATTTAAGAAGTGACGGGAGGGAGAAACTGTGCAATGGCAACTGCAGGTGGAGAAAGGAGTGAGAATATGTGAGACAAACAACTGTGCAGACATCAAGGTCAGTGAAGAAGGAAGGGGAAGAGGTGCTCCAGGAGCTGAAGCAGAGATTCCCCTGTAGCCTGTGGTAAAGACCACAGTGGGAGTGAGCGTTGAATCAAAGTCACATAAAACCAAATGAAGCTCATGACAGCAATTTGAGCTACCTCCCTGCCAATGCTGCCTAGAGGGGCAGACGAGAGAGAGACAGGTTATCCTACCTTGATGGCTACAGCACACAGCTGAAAAGAGGCAGAACCGTCCTTCCAGAACAAGCTCCCTATAACATATGTGCCTTTTATGCTAGGCCATAGCTACGTGACAACATTAACAGAACCATGCAAAGGACAAGAATGACAGCTCTTTTCTTTTACAAATTATGTAAAAGGTGCACGTTTTTTAGCACTTGTTTTAATTAAAATGACCATAATGTTGAAAAAAGGGAAATCCACAAACCATAATTTTCTTATTTAAAATACAGCAAGTATTTCACTGAAAATAAGAACAGGGCAGAAGAGAAGGACTGTTCAGCTCATTACTCAAGAGAAAGAGTGTCTTTTCCTTTTAAAATTTGGTTTTAATTGTGTTGCTAAGGTAACGAGTAACCAATATTAAGTCACAAGACAGAGTTTGAAAAGAATGAGATGAGGTTTGTACCTATACATACTCCTCTTAAAAGAGAGTTTTATCTGGTTTAGGAAAAAAGAAAAGATTTGTTCGATATTAACTCTTTTGCCCACCCAGTGGACCACATACTGGAGTACGATATAACAAACAAACAAACAAACAAAAAACTGAACAAGAGTAGGAACAGATGAAAAACAGAATTGTTCTGAAATTCTTAAACTACTGGGTAGAATATCCTTAGTATTGCCCTAAGGCATTGCAGAATGCCTCAATACACAAAAAATGGAAATATGTCATCTCTTAAAGAAGAGGTTAAACAAATTTGGGGTATTGATGATTAGCATCAAGAACTAAGAAAGGGTCAATGCTTGTAAATTGTTCCTCATGCTGCAGAGAATCCTGGTTTTATGGTGCCTGTTGGTTTTGTGTTAGCATCCACCTGGGAGAGAGTCGATTGCAAAGTGGCTGGAAGAAGGAGAAGGAGGAGTGAGACTGGCACGTGGTGTTTGCTCCTTTGAGATGACACACAGTATGTCCACCATCAGGCAGAGTTAACAGGAAGTGAGGGTCCCTCAGTTTGGTAAATCTACTAGTAATCAGTGAACGCAATTATCATAATAGTAGAGACCATCAATAGTGCTGAACTGCAACACACTTAGCTGCATCAGTTCTCATGGCAACTCCTCACCTGCTTTTGCACTTGAAAGCAGTAACTGTTTATTAGTGTTGTAAATTTGTTAATCAACATTATCATCAATGAAAATTATCCTGCAATGCCTTTACCGTTTGCAGTAATTAGCATGTTTTTCCATCTTGAAATCACTATACAAGCTGTTGTTAATTAACCAGTCCTTTTGAAGTAGATAAATAACATCAACATTTTATAATAGAAGAGGTGAGGCAGGCTCAACAGTTGATATATGTGAGGCAGCTCGGGAAAACAAGTTAGGAAGAGTCCCAGCATCACAGCAGCATGGCCAGATTAAACCACCTCTTTCAAAAACCCAGATCTTAATATCAGTAATTTTTGTATCAGACTCTAAAGATCAAAAGAAAAGATGTAAACCAGAAAAGAACATTTTCCTTTTTAAAGTGGCTATGCAGTAATTGAAAGGCTACACAAAGTGCTGTTTTTCCTGAGGAGCAGCTGCAGGCTTTGCCACAAGTACCTTTTGCTGCTGTCATTTGTGATGATCCAGTGTATAGCAAAGCACCTAAGGCTGGATACCTGATTTCACTTAATAATAATAATAATAAAAAAAGTTTCACTTCCTTGAAATTCTGGCTTGAAGATTTCTTATGCTGACATCTCTGAAGTGGTACCATTGAAAACACTGACAAACAGCACCACTCTACCTCTCCCTAGGCTGTTCTCCACGACGCAAGATCGATAGGTAAGGAAGCCACTACAAGTTCTCAGCTGAATTCACATATTAGCCCTCTAACCACAACCATGGGTAAAACATAGATCTGAGACATAGGAACAGCTGGGGGGCACATGTGAAAGGGAGGTATAAGATCCACCAAATCAAGTCAACACCTCGAGATCAAAAGAACTAAGCACCTCTTTGTCACATGAACTGGTGGTAGATATTGTTCTGTCAACTGCAATCTCTCAAAGTACTACAGAGTCAAACAGATCAGTTGACAGCAACAACCGATACCTAATGTAGCAGCTACATTGCCATCTAATGAGGTCTGTCAAGTATTTTACACGGCTATGACTTCTTGCTCCCTCTCTCCCCATCTCCGGCTCCCAAGTTATTTACTTTTCTCTGGCTCAGAGTTCTGAAGAGTAACTTGAGATTCAAAGCACACGCAATAAAGAATAGCTCATTTAAGAGTTACAACGTGTGGCTGAGCAAAAGGTTTACCAATAGCTAGAAGTACATTTGGACAAATTAAGACTTCCTGTAGAAAAAAACAGATCAGTGTTTACATGGGCGTGACCATGTGGATTGGTGGTAAATGGTACACTTGGTTAATGTGAACATCTGGTGATCTGCAAAAGTAAGGAATTCAGCAGGAGAAGACCCTCCTGCTTGAACCGAGTAACACTCAATTGAAAGAAAAAATAAACCAAAGATGAATGAGCATTTGTCCTCTTCTTTATCCTTCCTTTTATACTGTCCTTCAATGTTACAAGGAGGGTTACAATATGAGTTTGTTTGTTAATTTTTTTTTACTTTGTTCAAGATCAAATAGGCTATATTTTATACACTGCAAATGTAGAGCAAGGGACGATTAAGACTAGTGTCTGTGAGAAAAAGGTCATTTTGTTTCTGAAGTGCCCATCAACTGTGAGATCTATTACAAACATTTCAAGAGCGATTGAGTCACCTTGGGAGCCCCTGGTTGTATAATGAAGCACAAAGCTAGAGATGGAATGAAACGTAACTAAGGTGCTGTGCTTTACTCTGAGCCCAGCACATTGTTCATTTCTCTCATAGAGGACATTGTAAGCTCAGCACATTTGTATTTGCAATCTTCATCCAATTGCTTCTCTTTTTAGCAGAAAATAATCACTTTAGAACATGAAAGTACATTAAACCTGAAATTATACAGGAGACTTTCCATATGCCTTGTGAACTTCTTCCTAGATTTTCTTCGTGGTAGTCTGTCTCCAGCAGGAGCCTGAATTCTCCCACACAGAAAAAAAAAGGAGAATAATTGTCACCTCATGTCATTTCTCAGCATATTCTGCAGCACAGTATTCAGGAAGGACTGATAAAAGGTCCTCTCTGTCAGCCTTGCAGGTTTGTTCTCTCACAGAGCGTCTCAGTGAATCAGAAGAACTTCATATTCTATCCTGTGCTGGGATCATCCATCTGCCTGACTAGTGTAGGCTGCTGGAGCACAAAGTCTTTATTTCTGATACAGACCAGGCAAGCTGCTGTTCTAGAACCTGGTCCTCTTCTAGTATTTACAGCGGGGTGATTTTCCAGCCTTTGTAAGTTGGAAAGGTGTGTTAAACAGCTGCAAAGATCACTTCACATCAGGAGATGCTTTAAAAGCTTTCACAGATTCTTAGGCAGACTTCTGAGCACTTCCAGGACTAGGGGATTTTGATCAAGATAAAACCTACTATCCAGTAGCTTTTGCTCAGTCCTGTCTAGCAACCTGCTCTAAATTGCATAACCATGAAATTAATGAGTACTAAAAGTGCATTTCTTTCATTTTTCAGTGTTGATTTTGGAGGAAGGATGATTTCAGCTGAACTACTGCCTTGAGGTCATTGTGGGTTTGTCACAGAAGGCAGACCTATTCCATTTAATTGCCTCCTGTTATCCATTTGAACTACTAGATGAAAAGACTCTGAAACAAAGATCAGCACTCTCCTATGGCTTACACATTCTGCCTTGAGGTTGCTAAAGAAAAAGAGAGAACCTTTAACACTCAGTATTATAAGCTATGCATTTAGAAAAGGGTGACTGTGAAACTCAAAGCAGATGATGAGTGTTCAAAGGAAGACTAGGGGCAACCCTGGCCCCCAGTGAAGTCCTGGCAAAATTTCCACTGATTTCACAGGACTATGATTTCTCACTTAATACTCCTGCAATGATTTTGGCTTGTGTTACAAGCTTCATTGGTGATGTGCACATTGCTGCAGGTTCATTATCCTACCCCATACTGACTATTGATTTAACTGTTCGTAAAAAGCTTTCATAAACAAAAAAATGCAGTGATCTCTCCCTCTGTAATACTATTCATCTCAAAGAAATCCACCTTGAACATTTAGAATGGGGAAATTTCACACTACTAGCCATTTCTGGAAGTTTAAACTATCTAAAATGTGTTTAGTGTAAAAGAAATGCTTACAGTAAAGCAGATCTAGAGAGAAAGGAATTTAAACTGTGGGTTGGGATGCACTGATACTTGTGTTAAACACCTGTGAACTTTCAAAGTTATAAGACAAAATGATGACAGAGTATCATTTTGAAATGTGTTATTTTCCTCTTTAAAAGCATCAGTAAATACAGCTTCACTTTAGATTGATCATTTATCATCTTTTTTTTTGCGTCTCTGCTTTGGCAGGTACATGGAAACCAGTATTTCTTAAATATAGTGTTTGCTGCTTCATTCCTAAAGCATCCTCACAATTAAAAGCTGCAGGGTCTTTTTTTTTTTTCAATATTTTGCACAAGGACTGCTGCTTCTTTGTGCACCCTTTATACTAGAACTTAATTTTACAGATAAGCTATAAAATTCTGGAAAAAAGAACTTTGAAAATGCTAGCTGACTGTTACATGGTTAGAACCACAAATATAATCTGTACTAGTAACAGAGTAGGATCTAGAATAGTATAGGCCAAATAATTAAATTCATTTAGCTGCTTTACATTTTTTTAGTCTCTTTATATCTGTTGCTATTACAAAAGTATGTTTTTATTTGAGCTGAAATCTGACCCTGTTATAAAACAAAGAAAATCCTGCCCCACGTAGCTCATAATCAAATTTACTCAAAAGAATCAGATGCTGATTTTATTGGCTATTCCTGAGGTTCTTAGCAACTTCATTAGCAGAAAGGTAATAAGCACAAAACTGATCACAACTGGTATGCAGACATTTATAAGGGCCATCTGGCAGAAGAAATGCATCCCCCTATAAAGAACCATGTTCCTGTCACAGAGATGTTGAATTATTACAATAGAAAAGAAATTAAATCTATAATTTCTCTCTTACATAGGTGGCCCAATCAGGCCTTGCTTCCTCCCCTCATCTCATTACCCTTCCTGCTGACTCCAGAGTAACCCAGGGACACTGGGGACAGGCAGGGCAGATTTATGAGGCAAGGGGAGAGGAAGGCAGGTGTGGGCTTAGAACCAGGCATTAAACATATCACACAGTGAGAGCACAGTCACACCGCTGGACTATATTGGCTCTCCCTCCCACCCGATTTCATTAGGCCCGTGCCTATTCCAAGACCTTCTGTGTGATTAATGCTGTTGGCCAGCCATGCAAGTGACCAAGTGAGCACATAAGGCTGGTAGACACTCATAAGTCTCTGCACTAGTGACACTAATAAATAGAAATGTAGAAGGAAGGCATAGAGCAAAAGTATTCCTGTAAAGAGAAATGGTGATCTGGATGGGTAGAGAAAACAGCTATGCATGGGACAGGCTGGAACCTGGAAGTGATGAAGCAAGGCAAATGCTTATGGGGAAAGAGAGACTAGTCTGGGTTCCCTAGGGAACGGGAAAATCAGAGACAATGCTGTAAGCACTTCCACTACTTTCCCAGGAAAACCTGAGAGAGCATCTGTTGTGCGTACATCAGGATGCATTTCTTGTGCCCTGTACTGAGGCTGGGCAATTCTGCTTATATCATGGACCTTAGTACTCTCCACCTCTTAGCTGAGAGTAGTTCCAGAAGACAGCTAAGCCCAGTTCTCAGCCCACCTGTGGTAGGATACCAAGTATGAACACATGAAAGCTCTTTGTCAGTCATTCTCTGACCTCAGAGAGCTTCTAGGTTTGGGTTGTTTGCAGAAGGATTTCATTCACAGCTCACTGCTCCAGCTTTTGCTGAACTCAGCAATAAATGGCAGCATTGGTAATTCAATAGCCACCCCAGAACCTCCTCATGGCCCAAGTCCCGTATAGTGAGCAGACATCCGGCACCTAAATAAAACTGGGCCAAATGACCTGCAAGAGCAGGAATCAATCTTCTTAGACTGAGCAGCAAGCATTTATCAGTGACTTCCTTGTTAAATTTTAAGATCAGTTACCATTCTTATGCCTCATCACAAACTCACTGCCACATGTCCCTATCCTCCAGCAACTCTTTCTCTTAATCCAATTTATCCACACACATCACTTATTTTTTACTTTTTCACTCCTCTAGACTCTTCTTCCAGTCTTTTTTTTCCCCTTCTCAGCTTCTTTCCCATCTCCTAAAAAGTAGTTATCACTGGTATGTGCATAATTTTTCCTCCCATATACTTAGAAACAATCTGAATTTTCAGATTGACAAAAAAAAATATTTTCCATTAAAGAGACAAAGCAAAGACACCATCATTGACCTGATATCTTTTACAACTTGTTTTCCTTCCTATGTTGATACAACAGGGGTACAAGAAGGGGCATGCTCTCTTAAATACAAAACCTTGCAGCTTAAGAGTTGCACAACAGAATTACATTTATTTAAAAAGTAACTTTTACCCTTGTACCCACTGCTTGTCAATATCAACAGTGTCATACCCACAGTAAATCCAGTAAGCTCATCCTCTCAGCCTTGCTGTCTGATATTTCTTTCTACGACTTAGTGCCTTTAATTATCACATAATTCTTAGAGCAACAGCTTTGTGCTTTCACTTTTACAGGAAATTGCTTGGCTCCTTGTGGGGCTGACTAAATGACAAGCACAGTAATAACAAACCAACTGATCCTCTTCAACAGGAATTGCAGAGAAGCCCTGTTGACTCAAACACTCAAGAGTGAAAGTAACATGACTGATTTGAAAGGAAATAAACTCTTCTGTGGAGGAAATACTGATGAAAACCGTTCTTCCCCCAAATAATTTTAAGCCTGAGGATCAAACAAATCCTAATAACTGGCAACTTTGCTGTTGTTGGAAAGAAAGGTCTGACAGAGGATGCAAGCAAAAGAAAGAAGTGGAAAGAGCTGGCTTTATCAGATGAATCGAAGGGGAGGAAAGTATCTGAAATCTTGGCTCTAGAAGTTTACTTTAATTTATGTCTTTTTGTCCTCTTAACCTGAAATCAAATGATTTACCCTTCTGATTCTACTTTCACCTTCAATGAATGTATTTCACTCGTAGTAAATTAGGTGTCAACTATTCAGTGATACTGAATATTCAGTGATATAGAATGGCAGTAATTTCTGAATTAAGACACTTTGAGGTCTGATCTATATAAAATTACCCACTGTGTGCCACAGCCAAAGTTTCCATTCCTGTCAGTGGACATCAGTTTAGTCTATATGGTCAGTGTGGAGCAATTCAGCTAACCCTAAATTATGCTGAAAGTAAAAGCTTGTTTGGGCTTGCTCACTCTAAACTGTACTTCTGTGAGTTTGCTGATCTCATATACCAAGTGTTAAATTCTGGTATCTACACATAGACATCTATCACTATGCAGGACACCATAGGACACACCTCTGAGCCTCCAGCTGCTGGACCAAAAAGAGACATAGTTTCTGTGCCAAATGTGCCCATCCTGAATCTCTGCTCTGGTGCCTGAAGCCCCTCCTCCCCCTTCTTCACTGACCTTGATGTCAGCACAGTTGTTTCTCTTACGTATTCTCACTCCTCTTTCCAGCTGCAGTTGTGCAGGATTTCTTTTTTTTTTTTCTCTCTCCCTAAATATATTATCCCAGAGCCACTAGCACCATTGCTGATGGGCTCAGCCTTGGCCAGTGTCAGGTCTGTCTTGGAGCTGGCATTGGCTCTATCAATCAGACATGTGGGAGGAACCTTCTAGCAGTTTCTCAAAGAAACCACCTCTGTAGCCCCTTCGCTACCAAAACCTTCCCATGCAAACCCAACACAGGGGAAAACACTAAACAGCTTAACAGACCACAAACACAAAGTGGCTTGTACCACAGTTTATGGACACCAGTGAAAATGTGCAAAATTTAAGGGGAAAGCTCTGTGTGTGGTGAGTGCCTCTTGTGTTTGTGGTTTTGTGGGAGCAAAATAACAAATCCACTGAAATTGGCCTTTCTCCAAGTAGAAGGGCAAACCAAAGTTTTTCAAAGGCAGTCTGTTACAACATGAGTAGGACCTAGCATTTCCTGAAGTCCTCGCAATTTTTATAAACCTGATCATTTTTTTTTCTGAAACTGGTACTGTATACGAATACAATTCTTTAAGGGAAGCACTTCACACAGGTTTTCAATACTGATCGATCTTTAAATGAAACAGTGCAAAAATTAAAGGGAAAAAGATGGTATGCTTAGGTTAGGAATTACCTAACCTCAGCTTTAGTCAGGCATGCAAATGGCAGGTACTTAATCTAAGCTATTTGTCTAAGCTCCATTTACAGCTAGTGGTGAGAGGTAGTTGGGTAGTAAGTACCTGTAGAGGGTAATTCAACACACCTATTTTAAATACATATTTTAGGATCAAATGAAGTAGTATTTGTAGGTGCACTGTGCTCTCTGTTGGCTTAAGGGGAAGACTCGGATACTGCTGCAGAAAATACCTAACTTCTAAGTGGTTAAATGAGATCTAATTCTTTCCTTATGTGCTAAATACAGCATATACATGAGAGGGGACAGGAGGGAAAAAAAAAATCAGACTGATTAATCTTGTATATTTGTCTGCAAACAAGGATAAATACTAATGGAATAATTGTGTGGTTGGTTGGTTGTTACTAGATTATAGAATAAAAAATAAAGGCAACATTTCTTATAAGCAAAGTTTATGTAGTCACAATAGATCATAAATCCAAAACAGTATTGATGCTGAATATTTAGTAGTGTAACTGAGATCATAATGTGTCCCTGTGTGGTTTAAATCGACCTAATATGGTGCACAACACATTTTTCAAGTTTCTGTTCAAAGCTGAATTTCACCCATAGTAAATTAGAATTCTTTGGCAACCTGCCCATAACCTTTAAACTTTTCTGGTTGATGATCTTAATACACAAAGGCTTTTTATCAGTAAACTATGTCTGGATGGAAACCAAACTCTGACTCCTACTCCTTCTCCATGCCACAACATTTTTGTAAAGCTGAACAAACACATTACACCAAACCCAGGGCTTTGAAGTGTAAACACCAATATACTATATTAACACAAAATCGTCCAAAAATAAGACACTTATAGCCAAATTATTTCTGCAGTATGCATTAGCTAAACCATGCAAAATCTTTACCTGAAAGGATACCTGTAATCTGTATTTAAGTGGTGTCTGAAATGGATTATCATTCTGGTTTCATTTTTTCCCGCTATGCATTCATAACTAAAAATAAAAAGAAATTGAAAGCCTGACAGTCTCATTTCAGAGCCTTCCTGTGACAACTACTAAAAGACTATTATTACATATGTAGATTTAAAGAAATTAGGTTACCTGAAAAGGCTTTTGTTATCTGGCATAATCCCTCTTCTCTGCAAAGGAAATGCTGGATTTCTGGAAGTAGGTTTACCTGCACATAAAAAGAGGAGCTTTAATAATTTTGTTTAAAATAGCGCTCTTTTTGTTGGAGCCTTCAATGAGTTTGTGTTTAATTTATCTGAGACACCTCATGTGCAAAACTCCTGTCAGTGTCAAAAGGGAATTACAACTTTGCCATCTCTGCAACATGGAATAATGAAGTTAAAGTGTGGGCTTCTTCTCCATGGCCATCAGAAACCAAAAGTGTAGATTTATGGCTCTCCTCCTGATGATGTGGGATTCTCCCCCTCTCTGCCTCCTTTTCAGTCTCTGCAGCTTCTCTGTTCTCTGCCAGTTATCAATCACTGTCTCTCCCTGCATGGAAATAGCCTATGCCCCTTGAATTGCTGCGCTTGGGAGCAGTGGTGAGCTAATATAGCTAAACCACATCCAGGCTCTGCAACAAAGAACTGTGTTGCCCTGTGGTACAGATGTGCTATCAGCGAGAAATGTTAGTCCAATATTTAAAGTTGTCCAGAGATATAGGCCATCTGGTTTAAGTCGCCACTGTGCTGCAGACTTCCTGAGAGAACTTGGACAATTCCTTTGATCACCTTGTGTCTCAGTTTTTCATGTGTGAAAATTCTGGACATTGCTGAGTACTGTAAAGATTATTATATTGCACAGTATTAGGGGCTCATATATGATAATATGGGTAGAATGAGCAAAAAGCAGTTTGCAGAAGCCTGAGTTGGTTTATGATCTGAGACATGAATCCACAGCATGTATATTTCTAGCAAACTGGAACTGCTATAGAAGTTTTACTTTGGATACACTTAAATAAGGCATCCTGTCCCGGGGAATCCCAGAGTACATGCTCCTAGCTCTGACTTCTGTGGACACACAGTGTTTTTTTATATCCTCATGAACTTCATACCTGAATTACAGCTCTATTTCTCCCTGCCCCTCAAGGCTGAGTCTATACTATTGAGTCTTGCCGCTATATCTGTGCCATTTTACTTGAAATGCAAGCCAAACTGTATCCATAGTTTGATAATGTTTTTTTCAAAGATCTCGGCTTAAGTAAGTCACATATATTTTTACCAACAGGTCAGGTGCTTATTTAGACATTTGCATACCTAAGTAACCTAAGTTGTGCCCTTAACAAGCTCAAATGAAAAAAAAAAAATCCAAAAAACTCATCTTGAAAATACCGAGAAATATTGGCACTACTGATGCTTTGGACTGTGAGCAAGGAGATTTCAGTGCCAGAGCAAAGAACAGCATGAAGGCACTAGAGGAGGACACTGGTCCAGCTCACACATTATCGATTGGAGGAGCACTGTCACAGTTTGGAGAAGTGCCTTATTATGTTTAACAAGGAGCAATTACATTAGATGAAACTCAAAAGTGATATAAGACATGAAGCCTAAATTAGTCCACCTTTATCTTCTGTCTATGCTATTATTCTAAAATATTGCATGCCTTTGCTAGTTGTTTCTCCCTGTTTCTAAATTCTCTTTTCCAATGGGCTGAATTGCTTAAATTTCCCTTGATTTCTGTAGACGCTTTTGCCAACATCCTGGTTAAGGGTGACCAAGACTGCAAAAGTTCAAGCTAAAGAAGAGAAAAGGAAAACTTAACAGTTGTAACAATTTTCAGTATTTACACTAAAATACTTACATCCAAAATAACATACTATATCTAAATGAGAAACTGCTTTTCGTCACTGGGTGTGATATAAAGAAGAATGAAATGCTGATATCTGACAAATCTTTCTTGGTAGACAGGAAACTCAAAAAAAACTATTTTATTGCTGTTAAACCACGCTCCTGCAGTATAAAATAAGCATTAGATATTTTTACTTTTATGAGTGAATGCTCAAAATTTGAACTAGTCTTGTCATCTCATTCCCACAAAGGATAACAGAATAATCTCATACCTTCTGAAATAACTGTAGATGATGCAAGTCCTCTATTTGCATGCAGCTAGTACCATCATTTTTTCTGGAAGATAAGCAGATCAAAAGATCCCAAGGGCTTATACCACCTATCAGAAAAGCAAAGAAACATATTGAGAAAGAAAATATCATGCAATTCCTATTGAATAAAAAGTAATCAGAGCCAAATCCTGAGAAACAACAAACTGTTGGAGTCCTAAGTACATGAATTTATCATCGGGTTCTTATTATCAAGAAAAAGGGAACACAGAAGTGGCTGCTTGAAAAAGAGACAAAACTAAACTGCACCAATTAAAACATCATTGTGGATTAGAAGATACAAGTAGGTCTTGGAGTTTGCCCATACTGCAGCACATGATATGATGTAGAAATGTAGCTTCAAACGAGCTTGGTCAGCCTCCTTAAGTGGTTATTCTTTTCTTCTATATACAGCCTTCATAATCTGGACTAGTTCGAGATTATGGCAGCTCTCAAAAAATTAACAGAATCGCTTCATCTGTTGAGGACACCGTGAATATGTACAGTAAAGGGTAAAGTGTTTCAGTGACAGGATGATAATTAGAAATAAAGAACTTCCAGACAGAAAGAGCAACCAGAGAAGCTGTACAGCATCCAAGGCAGAATATGGCATTAAGTCAAAGCTCTCTGCAGGACAGTTTATTCAGTGACTGGTTGGTTGGATCTTTTTCCCAAGACTGGGATGATTACATGTACTTTAGTCCATTTTGTGATATCCACCTGTGGTATTTTCCTAATTATATTAATTACTCCCTAAATTTGATCCCACTCATGGCCCACAGATAAATCTATTAAGGCTGATTTCCCTCTCTAAAATGTAATTTTTTCCTATCCCAATCCCAATCCCAAATGCCAAGTAAAGTGAAGTTTTCACTTAGGAAGATTTAACAATTTATGTCAAGTACAATAATGAACTGATTGTGCAGAATGAGTCTAGGACTACGGAAGTAGCTATCTCCTTTTTTATGTTTATAAGCATTGTGATAAAGCTGAAGAGATTAATTTTCAGTTACGCTGCATCCATTACTATAAAGAATTCTTCAATTTCACATTAAGGGAACCAGTGTAATGGTACAAAAATAATTAAGGCATGTGAAATTCAGGCAAGACAGATTTGCTACGTGCTCCTTTGTGAAAGAAGGAAACAAAAAAAACCTGCAGGTAGATAAAAATGGCATGGATAGCAAATAAATGAAACATTAAAGAAACATACAAGCAAATACTTCATTTTAGTGAAAAAGATTGGCGGTGTTAACAACCTACTCGATAACCTCACCAGCTATGTAATTATCAGATAAGCAAGATGTTATGCCTTTGATTAGTAAACATCTTTGAATAAAGCATTATAATTACATATAAAGCACAATGCCTAGCTGTGTGGAAATTGACAGGGAGCTGGAGGGAATTCCATTTCTCAGAAGCAGTTCATTTCCTGCCCGTGTTTATTGTTACACATCCTGGCCAGGGATGAATTTGATCCCTGACTCTAAAGAATAAGTTGAACTGTGTATCATTTGCCTTTAGGACACAGTAGAGTGATGGATATGAATATACTGAAGAGAAGAAAAGGAAAAAGGGCCCTCAGACCTACTGTGTTTCTGAGCCAGAGCCCAGGAAGTAGAACAGTTAACTGCTAGGAAAGATTTTTCAGGAGGGGTTGAATGCCTGCCATTATTTGTGTTTTCTATTTAGAGTAATTAGACATCTAGCCAGTTATTTCAGTACAGAACAATCAGAACTGAAACATGTCTATTTATAGAAAACAGGAGACTTCCTATTAGAAAAACAGCATACACCTAGTGCTGTTTCTCAGCTTCAGGCTGACCGAGCAGTATGCCTTCTATTTGAAGTATCTGTATATTCCTCATCAACTACACCTGAAAAAGTGTTCTTGGAAAACAAAAACGAAAGAGGCATGTCTTACAACAGTTATTTAGTTCTGGAACAGACTTCCCTGTGAATAGGTATAGCCTGGAAATTTGGCTCTGTCATTCCTCTCACAGCTTCACTTTTTGTGGGAAATGAACATCTATGATTATGAGACCATGAATCTGTTTCCCTTCTGCAAATGTAATAATTATAAAACTAGATGCCTGTAAAAAAAAGTGTCAGTGCTATTAATGTTCCAGTAACACCAAATAGCCCAGGCAAAGGTTTCCAAGCTGTCAGGCACTGTGTTTTAACACAGAAGATCCCTGTCACGTGAATGATTTCTAAAGTAAAGCAAGGTACATGAGAGCTAAAGCATTCTACAACAAAAAAAAAAAAAAAAAGGAAGAACAAAAATGACAGTAGTAACACAAGTCATCTGCATGGAAAAACTTGTGTTTCAAAATGTTTTCAGAGATATTAAATGAAGAAGCGTTAATAATGTTCACATTATCCCATCTTTGATGTCCACACTATTTCGCTGGTTTCCTGCAGACTTCATACCAGAAGCAGGCTTTGACAGAGCATTTGACATGGAAGATTAAAACGGATACTTCATAGCTGAACAGTTTTAACTACTGGCAATTTGCATGAAGCTTTTTCCACATAAAGGGCTTTGCCTACACTTACGGAAATCTTGTTTGCTTCATAAAGCATACGAGTGGAGCTCAGCATGCAGGAGCAGCAGACCAGTTAAACAGTATGAACTCCCACCTTGTGGAGACAGCCTCTACTGCTTTCTATGACTTTACATTGGACAAGAAGGAGAGTGGTAACTTAAGAAGAGAATAGGTAAATACATGCTCATCCCCTCCCTTAGCACCTTTTCAAACAAAGATTTTTTAGTTCAGCCTGTTAATTAAGGTCTTGCCTACAACAGCAGTGTTCATCTGCAGAATTACATCTTATTATGCAGTCAAAATAAGCTTACTGTGGATACAGCTTATGCTGGAATCTAATCTTTTTTGACAGCCCTTTCCCCCTCCTCTTCTGCATTCTTTGTAGCCCTGTCTTGCAATGCTATCTTAAAAAGTGTTTGTGTGCCTGAGATGTGCATCTCATGTTTACCTGAGAATATCAACTCGAGTTTCTAATCCATACTTTGATTCCAATCCATTGTGACTACCTTTAATTACTCTTATTCTAAGTGAGTCAAAGTACATGCTATTCAATTCAGAGAGCAATAGGTTTCAATTTAAATTTGATATAATGTACAAATTATAATTTTCAACAAGATACCACTGTTTTCATTGGCTTTGACTCAGACTTACCATTTGGAATAATTAAAATGGTTAATGTGGAAAAATAATTCAAAATATAATAATCTAGGGAGAAAAAAACAAACGTTTTTAGCAGCAGTGGAAATAGCAATGCAGAGACCAATAAAAAATATTTAACTTTTTCTATAAAAATATCCTGCAGAGAGTTTTTGTATTCTGATATCATTGGTCAAAATGAAGAGAGATCAAATGAGAACTATAGGATTTAGTGGGTTTCAAGCTTACAGCATATGTATATTCACAGAATCATAGAATCGTTTTGGTTGGAAGAGACCTGTAAGATCATCGAGTCCAACTATTAACCCAGCACTGCCATCACTAAACCATGTCCGTCAGCGCTACATTTGTGTGTCTTTTAAATACTTCCAAGGATGGTGACTTCACCATCTGGGTAGCCTGTTCCAGTGCTTTACAACACTTTATGTGAGTAAGATTTTCCTAATATCCAACCTAAACCTCCACTGGCACAACCTGAGGCTGTTTCCTCTTGTCCTGTCTCTTGTTAATTGGGAGAACAGACCGACTCCGCTATGACCTCTTTTCAGGCAGTTGTAGAGAGCACAAAGGTCTCCCCTGATCCTCCTTTTCCCCAGGTCAGACAACTCCAGTTCTCTCAATTGTTCCTCATAAGACTTGTGTTCTAGACAAGCTTTGTTGCCCTTCTTTGGAGATGCTCCAGCACCTTCTTGTAATGAGGGGCCCAAAACTGAACATAGTATTTGAGGTGCAGCCTCATCAGTGTTGAGTAGAGTGGGACAATCATTCTCCTAGTCCTGCTGGCCACACTATTTCTGATACAGGCAAGGATGCTGTTGGCCTTGTTGGCCACCTTGGTACACTGCTGGCTCATCTTCAGGCAGCTGTAGACCAACACCCCCCACAACCTTTTCTGCTATGCAGCTTTCCAGACACTCTTCCCCAAGTCTGTAGCATTGCATGGGGTTGTGAGGCAAGTGCAGGACTTGGCAACGGTCATCTTGTTTCCAGTTTGATTTCAAGTCAGTTTTGCACTGCCTCACATCATCACCATAAAATTCATCAACATACACGCTAGGGGCTAAGAAGATGACAAGAAACAGCCAACATTTGTTTGCCAAGAACATATCATGTAAAACTAGTCTAATTTCTTCTGAGAGAGTAACTGATTTAGTGAAGAAAAGGAAGCATGGAACAGTCGGACTTTAGTGACACCATTTACACATAACATACCTATAGGGTGAGTGCACAGATATTTGAAAAAAATTAATTCTACGCTATCAAAGTAGAGTTTTTTTGAGATACTCAAAGGCTACTTCACTGTATATTCAGTTATGCTCAACTTTTTCAGTGAGAAACTGAATGACGGAATAGCAAATGCATTTGTAAATAGCAAATGACACCAAGCTGAGGGGAAGTATAAGCATTTGAGGAAGATATGATCTGACTAAAGGGATATTCCATACCAATATGATGTCACACTCAGCAATAAAAGCTGAGAGAAGAAGGAGGAAGGGGGGATGTTCAGAGTTACAGCATTTGTCTTTCCAAGTAACTTTCATGTGTGACAGAGCCCTGCTTTCCTGGAGATGGCTGAACACCTGCCTGCCCATGGGAAGTAGTGAATGAATTCCATGTTTTGCTGTGTTTGTGTGTGGCTTTTGCTTTAACTATTAAATTGTCTTTATCTCAACCCACAAGTTTTCTCACTTTTACTCTCCCAGTTCTCTCCCACATCTCACTGGGGAGATGTGAGTGAGCAGCTGGGTGATTCTTAGCTACCAGCTGGGGTTAAACCATGACACCATAGAATAAGTTTTTACCAACCCGAAATCAATTGTCCTCTTTAATCACTGGACACAGGATACAAAGTAAACATTTTAATTTGCAGCAAAGATTACATAAAGAAAAGCTTCTAACCACAAGATCAAGTACTGAAATATGTTACTTTAAGGAGACTATGGAACCCCTGCCAAGGGAGTTCCTGAGATTTGTATATGATGTTTTTCAAAAAGAAATTCCACTCTGCTCTACTTGAACATATTTACAGGCACCTCTGAGCCACATGGATGTGAAGAGAAGATTTTCAGGAAAAGGTATCGTTTAGGTACTGATGCATTAATCTGTATTCAAATATACTTTTGGTATATTGTAATCCTGATACGTAAAAAAAAATAATTAAAAAATTATTATTGTAAGTTTCAGTTTCATGAATCACGAGACCTCATAGTCTACAGGGAAAAAAAAAAAAAAGTCAAACTCCTCTGCTCCTGCAGGGTAAAGGAGTGAGCACAGATTAACCAAGTTGGTGAGGAGGCACAGATTTATGGAAGTAGCTGCTCGTGCACAAATACAGCTTTGAACAAGATAAAAGAATATCCCTGCAATGTAGTCTATTTAGAGGAACCAATAGTTTGCTAGTCAAGAGTTTAGAGTGGAAGAACCAACAAGTGCCTGAAAGACAGAGCTACTGCCTCACTGCCTGTGTCTGGACTCTGGGATGGATTTTAGGCCTCTCAGCATCTCAGAAAGTAGCAGCATCAGGCAGGCTGCATGATAGGGTTTGGGGATGTGGGAATTCTACACTTCTGAAGATCTGAGCTTCACTGATAACGCTCCAGGGAAAAATATTCTTTGAAGCCTATTTCTGGTTACAGCAGCTCGGCTGTCTCACTTGTGCAAAGATCAGAATGCCGCTTGTTGGACTGAATGCATTCTCTTTGTTAATGATATGGCCTTTTAAAAGTTTTTGATATCACTGTTTCATTTGTAGGGTTTTCCCTATAGGAATGTCTTATGCCCAGGTGTGCAGGAATTTTCCCCTTAAAGAAGTAGTTATTGGAAGTATTTTAATTTTTCTTTTGGTGTGGCTCTTGCTAGTCATGAGCTACCACCACTTTGAACTCACTACAACAACAATGAAGAAATGATCACTCTGCTGAATGAAGATAGTGTAGGAAAAGACATAAAGGATTCTGATGTCATCTGAATTATTCTCGAAAGCAGCTGTTCACCTGTTCATGTGCAAACCTTTCACTGTGTCGCACCGTGTGCCATATGCTACTTGTTGAGACTGACCGTACTCTACCATAATGTACAGTCCAGTCCAGTAACCACCTACTTAACTAGATAAATTAGGCCAGATTCTTTTGGCATATTAACCACAGTGTAATATTATAAGTGTAAAATAAACCCAACCCAGCCTATCTATGAAGCAGAGATTGTTGGACGCAGTCAATTCATTCACAAAATACTTCATACAGTTGCTGTATGGTTGCCAGGGAAAGGCTGCAGGAATCCTAAGGACAGTCACTTATTCACCTCCCTTGAGGATGATCGGGGTTTTATTTTGGCTTGGTTACCCCCTAACTAAGTGAATCTGAAGTGCCAAGGGAAGCATTCTTTGTGGAGGAGAGGCTGGCGTGAACCAAGTGGAACCAATCTAATTCCAAGGACAGCTCATCTGTCCCCAAACAGCTTAGCACAAAACATGGCCTGTGCTCAAGAATTAATGCACAGTCACATCTGAGGTCAGCATTTTGGGAGTGAAATAGCCATTTGAACTCCTATCTCAGTACCTCACTCATAAAAACAGGATAATGGTTGACTGTTCAGCATCTCTTCTGCAAATACTGCAGAGAGATGTTAGATCTAACTACAAATGGGGAGGCATAACGCTTCCACTCTTGTCTTAAAAAACAGAGTTATTTTATTACTGTTTCCTTATATCAGGAAGGGCCAGGCTGCGTGTCTACTTTTCTTGTCAATCCAAAGTAGAATTTTCAAAGTACAAAAATAAGTTAGTGTAACAAGTCAAGAGTTACCTGTTCTCCCAGAACTCTTCTTAAACTTGGCAAAAAGTTTTCCTTTTTCCCCTTGGTCTTAGACTCTTAAAATGCCCTGGACCTACCTAGTAAGTCAACCAGCTACCGTGTTCCCTACTGGAGTAATTAATACAAGGTGACTTGTATTAATATATAATACAAGTAATTAATACAGATGACTTTCTCTAAAAGAAGCAAAAGAATCTATAAATATCATAAATATCAGAATGGAGAAGAGACAGGACAATTCATTCTCCGTTTATATCACATTCAGCCATGCAATAGATTAGCAATCCTTTCTTCAATCAACAAATTATCTTACTATAAGAGACAACCACAAAAGAACTTCCAGGCCTGCACCATATGATTTAAAGTGGTGGTTTGCAATTTGCAGATAACTGCCTGTAAGGCAACAAAAGGCAATGAAAAAAAAATGGCAGTAATATTAAATTAGATCTATATATTTTTCTGTGCAACCAAAGAATGAGCAGAATACTGGGAATAGAAGTAACTGAAGCATATTCAAAAATTATATTAGTCTGACATGAGGAGAAGAGTAGTGCAGCATATAAGATAGGTGCATTAGATGATTTCTAGTTAGTAACCTAAAATTACTTAATAAGCTCCCCCAATAGGGGAAAGATTGTCAGGCCAAGAATAAGTCTCCATTGAGTTGTATTAGATATTGTAAGTCTAATGACCTATAGTTTTTATCATGGCATTATCTGTCAACTCAAGCTATGAAAATATGCTGTCAAAATACTTTCTGAGCTGCAGTAGAGTTCAACAGCAAACAAAAGGAAAATACGTAGTCCTGACCCAATGGCAAACACATCAGGGCAATTCAAACACTCAAGCCTGTTATTCCACTTTTGTGCTTACACACTGTGCTTTGGATGAATATTCAGATTACTCTGGTATGCTCTCCACACATGGTTACTTTCTGCATAGCAAGCCTCAGTGAAACTAAAAGCATCTAGTAATCCAATATGTGTGCAAACTAAAAAGGTTTACATCCCTAGTTGCTCCCAAATGTTGGAATTCTTACTCTGTACATATTTGATACAGCAAGTAGGCTACCACAGTCAAAGCTGCTAGATATGTTTCTCACTTGCACAAGAAAGCATTGTGGGACTGAGATCTAACCTTCTGTGGGATGGTTAAAGCACATAGCTGTCACAGATCTGCTAAAGCTCAGCCAGTCCATCTGTGTAGGTGCTTCCTTACCTGCTGTGAAGGTGGGGAAGGAAACTATCTGACAAAAAAAGCCAGATTGAGGGATATTAAAGACAGGCTACTGACAGTGGACTGGGATGAAGAACCAGGGGAAAATTGGAAAGAGAGGGTATACTTGTGGGGAGGAGAAAGGTCATGCAGTTGAGACATGGGGTGAGGAAGCTCATGGCCGGGGGGCAACTCTGTAGTTAAGGAAGTTATTGTCCATAAGCTCCATCTGTCATAGGCACTGGAAAATCTGCAATGACATCCCTGTCCTTGTAGCAGGGTTTGGGGCTGAGAATGAGAGGTGGCAGCACACCATGCATGGATCAACAAAACGGAATCAAAGTATTACCAGATTTTCACATGTGCATCCCACTGAGGGAGGAAAACCACACTGCTTCATGCAGTGAGGAAGAGGGCACTCAGATCTCCAAGCCTCAGTGGAGAGGAAAAAACAGCTCCACCCTGCTCTGCGCCAAGGAAGAAGACTCTGCCTGACACAGCTGCCTGTGGACAACCCTCACTGCTACATGATCCAAGTTAGTCTGATAACTCTTGGGACTATATCCAGGAAAGAACTTTGTATCCATGTTCTGTGCACCCTGAAGCAAAGTCATGTGAAAAAGCAACGTGAATCATGAAGGAGAAGGATGTATCATGAACAAGTGAGTCAAATCAAAGTTGAAAAGAGTGCGTGTCACAGCTTTAGAGTACCTAACTGTGTGCTGCTTGTGTGCATGTATGTCCGCTCTGCTCTGATATTCACAAGGTTCTTCAAGATCTCCCACTGTTTATTATGAAGTTACCTTATTTCACTCCAGAGAACATAAAGAAAAGTAGCAGTATAAATATCTGAGGTAGATACCTCTGTCACTCATAGAGCAGAGTGGCAAAGGAAGGGAACCAAACACATAAGGCAATGAGGAACACACCGGGAAGAGGAAGAAGTCCTCTTGGCTCTATACAGAGATGGCAGATGAAAAACCAAGAGAGTCAATTGATGTGAAATCACCAGAATTCAAAAATTCTACTATGGAAACCTATACTAAAACACTAATTATTTTTTTCAGGGAATAATTAAAAAAAAAAAAAAAAAAAAGAAATCTAGGCCTGAAGCTCTGTTATTTTACTGTGAGAATCTCAGAGGAACACAAGTAACAGTTTTCAGACCCATGTTTTTGTTGCTGAATAAGCAAAGTAGGAGCAGCAGATGAGGGAACCCAAATAGCACCCCGCTCTGGCTGGTCCCAGAGACATCGCACGATAGGGATCTGCCCACAAAACAATCTTCTCTCTCATGCACGTGCACACAGACACACAGACACACAGACACACACACATGCAAAGGAGCACAGGGGTATGAGGCTGGGTGAGGGAACCCCAGTAACCCTGACAGCGAGACAGAAGCCNGCTCTGGGGAGATCTAATAGCAACCTTCCAGTGCCTGAAGGGGGCCTACAGGAAGGCTGGAGAGGGACTGTTTACAAAGGCCTGTAGTGACAGGACGAGGGGCAATGGTTTTAAACTACAGAAGGGCAGATTTAGATTGGACATTAGGAATAAGTTCTTTACCACGAGGATAGTGAAACACTGGAACAAGTTGCCCAGGGAGGTAGTTGATGCCCCATCCCTGGAGATATTCAAGGTGAGGCTTGACAAAGCTCTGAGCAACCTGATCTAGTTGAGGATGTCCCTGCTCACTGCAGGGGGTTTTGGGCTAGATGACCTTCAGAGGTCCTTTCCAACCTAAACCATTCTATGATTCTGTGATGAGTAAATAGGAGCCCCAAAGCATCTTGTAGACCTGAAGAGGAGGGGAAGAACATTGACTAAAGGTTTTGGACCCATTATGAGGTGCAAGATAAGAGCATTTCCCAATTGCTTATTACGGGCTGTTTAGTGGAGGAACCTAAGGTGGGGAAAAGAATATCAAGATGGTTTGAAGAGGAACGAACATGGGAAAAAAGAGGAATAAAGGGATAAAAAACAGATTGTCATCTCTAAGCAGTGGGCTGGTTGCTACTCTTGGCTGGCCATGTCCTGTACCCGGTCAGGGCAAACTGTCCTGTATTCTCATTAAACTTCATTGCCAACTCTTTCCTAGGAGCAGGGCTCTCTGACATGTGTATCTGTGTGCCTGGGGCTCTAAGTGCAGTCTCTGGAGAAGGACCAGGGCTCAGAGGCCCATGTGTCCGTGATGAAGCATCAGCTGGAGCAGCTGTAGAAGTGCATGTGTGAGCGCTGGCAAGTGGATAAGGCCATGAGTGCTGTTCTTGTTTGTGTGAGTGCTGAGCAAGTAGATCTGTGTAGCTGACCTTGTGTGTGCATGTATGTGGTGTGTAGGTGTGTGTGTGTGCCAGCTGGGAACATACACTCAACTTTGCTGCTGGTTGGACGTAGGGCACAGATCTGCACCACCCTCACCTCCGTCAGGCTGCTGGATTTGGCAATCTCTAACTTGGAGGAGTGTCTTCATAGGAGCTACAACAAAAACAAGAGGTACTGAAGTGTCTTCCCCACGAGACTGTTACCAAGCCTGCTGATCCTACTACCCTTACGAGGAAGAGTTTGGGTATTTAGAGAGGTGCCTGCAACTAATGGAAAAAGCTGGAGGCTGGAAAGAAGATTCAGTGGTTGATGTAATGGGAAAGTAGCACCTGGGGAAAAGGAGTTCTGTCCAACGAAACTAAACTGACAGCTTGAGTATGCTTTCCAACCTTCCCTTCAGCCCAACCTTCCTACCACTCTCTCTCTTTGTAACAAGACTCATGAACCTGAGCTGAGAAGTCCTCTGAGTGATGACACTAATGAGAACTCATCATTGACTTTAAAAGGCAGAAACTGTGCTAGAGCTGAGAAAACAGCCTCTTGCCTTCTATGGATGGATATAGAGGAGCCTCAGGATAAGCAGCTAAGGTGTAGATGGGTTTATTTGTCTTAATGTCCTGTCTCATTCTAACTACAATTAATTAGGATAACAAGTTAAAAGTATGGTGTTTGATCTCCTATGCAAGAAACAAAATCACATATTTTAAAGTGTGAATAGCAGCCCTTGCTCACTTCATTTACAGCACTCAGTCACCCTCTGTCAACCCTAATTAATGTGTCAGATTCCTTAATACCCAAGAGGCAGGAAACAATCAGAATACTGAAAAAAGGAAGCTTGGGTATAGAGGCACTGGATAAACTAAACAGTGTCAGCACACAGGCTCAGCCATTGGCAGTCATCTGCTGTATTTGTTTTCTTCTCTCTGGGTGGCCATGTAATGCCCAGGAGACGGCTCAAACCAGTGACATTTCTTAAAACTCAGCAAAGAGCAGGCCACCCTCAATCAGGGGAAAAGCGTTTAGATACATGGACATGAGCCATACCACACCACTTGTCCTCAGGACTAAGGAATTGACCTATTTTATTTACATGTTAGACAAAACTACACAGTGATGCAATAATTAAGTCATGGCTAACCTAAGGGAGATTTCCAACTATACCCCACAGATACTCTTTTCTACACAGCACCCTACGCTACCTTTCAAGTCTATTCACCTGACATGCCATGGGGTAGTGAAAGGCAGACATACAGACATCTTCATGACTGCCATGTAGAGCATTCATGGAACATGGAATCAAAAGTAGATGTTAAAAATAACTCTTCACAAATTTTAAAGAAAGATAGGGTGAGATGTCTTACTTTTGAAGGTCAACAGACACCCCCATATGGTTAGATTCGCAAAAAAATGTGTACTGTAATGTCTGGGATGTAAATCACGTGTCATGGAGCCAGTTAGAGACCTAAAAAACCTGCTGCTTTCTCCTACTTCACACATTATCCTGTCACAAAGAGAGCAACCTAACTAATCTACAGTTACCTCCTGTGCTAGTACTTTCTGGAATACTTATTTCTTTCTATTCTTAGAGCTTTCTCCAAAGGTCCTCTGACCTTTTTTTCTAAAGCTGTAGAACTTCATTCCAAGTGAAAATGGGGTTAACGTGCCAAACTCTCTATTTGCCAAGCTTGTCTTCAGCCTACTCTTTACAGAAAATTACCTCAATTATTTTTTTGTTGAAAACTGACTTCTAGATGGGCTCCAGTGACAGTAAGCCTCACTGTGGTTGTGAAAACTGGAATGAGGGCTTTTCCTTTTTTTGAGAGAGTTGCTTAAGCCAGAAAAAAAAAAAAAAAAGAAAGTATTTAAATGGCTAATTCTCATTTAAACAGCCAAATACTTCTTGACTTGGTCCAGAATGGCTAGGTCATGTTCTTATTTTGTTTATCAGCTTGTCTAACAAAGTACTTCTGTATGATGATAGGCTTTCTATTTTCTCTCTTGCTAAAAAAATAAATAATGAATTGCAGCAAACAGTGGGTTTTTTTCCACATAAAGAAAAAATGATTTTTGTCTTACTTTATCATTTTACACTAAAAGTCCTTTTTCAAAAAAAAAACAACTTTGAAAAATCAATTGAGCTGTGTTCTACCTCTAAAATAACTCTGTTTCTGCCAGATTCATCTCGCATATGTACAGTGTAGAAGAAAACTCAGTATATTCTATGTACAAACATACTTTTCATAGTTGCTATAAATTAAAAATGAAACTCCTTTTTATAACTAAATATTTATTTTGGAGAACATTACCACAAATACCAGAAACAAAGTCATTACGACAATGAGCTTGTTATAGAAACACTTTATGCCTTGAATCATTTGTTTCAAACTTTCCCAAATGCATTCCACTCAGCTCTTCCATTCTTCCCTCTATCAAAGTCTGAACATATTTCACTTATATGAGGCACTGCTGAGGAAATATGTTAAGGCTGTAATTTTTTGAATCTTGCTACCAGTCGAGGTTGCTCAAATTCTTTTTGTTGCTTTTTAATCCAAATCCCTTCCATATTTTGCTCTTCTGTTGTGAAAAATGGGCATTGTTTTGTAAGGAAACACGCCTACCAAAAATTACAGAAATTAATTGTATGTGAGTTTTTTCCTTTCTAATCAAAGAGGAGGTGTCATTTTGAGTAATAGTTTTCTGTACAAAGCATATTTTTTTCAGAAATCTGAAAGGTCTCACAATCAACCTCAAACTGAGCAACGGTTAGTTTTGATTTCTGACAAAGAGAAGTTTTCTTTCTCTTCAACATCTGTGCAAACTAGGATTACCTCCAAGTAGACAACCTCAGGGGCAAAATAAAAGAATATTCAATATGACATTGAAAAATTAACTTTGAAGGAGTACAAGGAACATCAGAAGAGTAGAATAATCATCCCTCTCATGAAGGAAAGGTTTCCATTTGATGTAAAAAAAGTGCAACAACAGTATGGTGCGTGAAATTTTCAGAAACATGCACTGACCCGTGGGTGGCTACCGCACTTTTGATGTCTGGGCACTTTTGGGATGCAGCATTCAAAAGAGCTGTCAGCTGAAAGTGGATGCAGCTGGAGAAAGTTGGAATCTGAATCTAGGAATGGAGTGGGCTGGCGGCAAATTACAATGAAGGCCCACACACTGTATAAGTTTTTTGTTATCTGAACCAATAAAAGTCATGGTAGCGAAAATAAAATAAGGTATTTATTTTTCTTTTTAAAAAAAATAAAATAAATAAATTGATTGAGTGGTATATAATGCCTCTACCTAAAACGGGAGCACAATGATGAAAGACACCACATTTCTCACAGCTGACCAGGGCTCAGAGCCAGTGAGTACATCAAAAAGGGTGAACAGCTTCCAGCAGCCAAAACACTGGGCAACACTAATGCAACAGTCCCTTAGAGAGAGTGCTCTGGCAAGAGTGTGACAGGCTTCTAACTAGATTTACTGTCATTCTCCCGGCACCTATATTAGTAGACAATCATCTGACATTTAGGAATGGACATATATTTATAGACCAGTTGCTGCTTGAACCCTATCAGAGCCAGGATTCATTTCTTAAAGGGAAGCATTTTTATCATACTTGAATAAACAACTGTCTGCTCATACCTTCTTATCCCATAGGCTACAGTTACAAAACAAAGAGTTACCTCAAAGTCTTACAGGATTTGCGTGTTACCAGCACATTATACAGCTTGTGTACTTATACCTTAATCTCTTGTATTTATTTAATTTCAGTGGACTTGCACATTGTTGCTTTCCTTTGGCCGACGTGGGTATTTGCCTGGACAGTGGCGTTTTTCAGATTCTGTTAACGTGACATAATTTATTCCAGCAAAGTTCTAATTTTAGCTCACTTTGTAATGAGTGTGTAGTGTTTTAATTATTGTACGTTCTAAGTCTGCCTAATAAATACCACTCTCTATTGGACTGTATGTTCTGTTTATATGACTAGAAAGAACATTAAAAAACAAACAAAAAGCTTTTTTGGGAACTTTATGATTGGTTTTAATATGACAAAGTTCAATGTCCTTAAACTTTTGTTAAGAACAAATAAAGAATTTCCCAAGGAAAAGCACAATTCTACAAAGGGTTCATTTTAGTGATACAAAGGAATAGCTTGTGTGCTCCTCTGCTAGAAAACATGAATATGTTCTGCTAATAATTAGGAAGGATAATACATATTGTTCAGAAAAATATACGATGAATTTAGAATTTCTACCAAGAAACCACAGAATCACAGTAGAGAACAGCATTTATTTAGGTATGTCAAAAACTGATCTGTCTTGTACTGAAACCAGTGATGTCTGCGGCATGAGATTAAGCACCCACTTTCAACTACTTGGCAAATAGCCAGGCTTAATTGCTAAAAGCCAAATTAAAGAGTGATCAAGACAATGCACGTTTCCGATTTTTTTTTTTTCCTAAAACTATATGAACTTTCATTTTCAGGAAGCAGAACAAATTTAACAAACATTAAGTACGCTTGTGACTCAATATGCTCTGAGAATCACATTGCTACTTATTTAGCTTCTTGTTTAGGAAGCTTCTTGCTTAAAAACAGACAAAAAGAATGCTTCTGAAATGTACATTTTAGTTGTCAAAGCTTTGCCTGGGACTCACATGACATATATTTAGCATTAGGAACCCAAACAGTTTTGTATACTGTCAGCTATATATTGGTACCAACAGTTAACCAAAATAATTTTTTGGAAGAGAAGTTACATCTTCTAGATTTGAAGATATACATGTATTTGTATGGTAACCCACAACATACTTTTGTGGCTAGCCTCACCGTTACTACTTTGCACAATATTTTCAATGACTTACTTATGATAGAATGATCTTGTGCTTTTGCTGGCATGCTAGGAGCTCCAGTCCTGCTTGTTTAACCTTACCTCCACAGGGTTGTTTACACTTTCAGAACCTGATTTCAATTTACTTTAATTTTCTCAGAGACTTTTGTATTTATAAAAGCTGAGCATCTAGTGACCTCTCTATTCCTGACATTTCCTTTACTCTCCAGTATGAAAAAGAACAAAACCTCCAGTGTCCCATTTCTGTTCCAAAAAAACTAAACTGCTTCCTTCAGTGGGTTGGTCTTTGTAATTGGAAATGGCAACCAGATGTTTACAGAACACACCAGCAATTTTCCTTGAGGCCTTTAGTCTTTATAATTGTTAGCTAAAGTTAGTTGCATTTCATGGAAACTTGTCTGAGGCTGTAACAAACAGCAAGTAGGTTTTTCTCCTAACTGTACTCTGAACAACTGAAAATTGAAAAATAAAATAAAAGTAAAGTTAGAACTAATGCTACCTACTCATGTTTCAAACTCCATAGAAAACCATGAACTAAGGGAGACGTGGTTCTCTTAGGACTGATTTTTACATGTTGCCCCGTGAAAACCATCCTTACTTCAGAGGATGTTATTTGCTTTCTACCTTCTCCAACTTCAACTGGCTATACTCTAAGTACCACTGATTCTGTGTTCCCTTCTCTTTTCCCCGTGCCTATCAGGAATATATATTCTCAGAGATTTGAGTGTTTTGAGAATAATTTGCATTTTAAGAAGAGTCTGTAAACTACATGTTGTTAGTTCCTCAGTTAGAGCCCTGAGTCACCACTACTGATTCATACCCGAAATCTCTCTGCCTTAGAAATCACTGCTTACACTCTTTGGTTTCTTGTCTGCCGCATTCTCTCAAGGCTAACCACAGACTTGAAGAAGTCTCTGAGTCCACCTTGTTACCCCACAGGGGGACACACTACACTCAGTAAAATCTCTTTATCTAATATTTCAAGATCTCTAAAACTGAATGCTTCACAACTCCAGGGGATCCATTTGATTACTTCTCTAGTCTAACCCCAAAACAATTTTCCTAATATCTAACATAATTTTTCTGTTGTTGTAGTACTTCATTTCCTAATTTACTATAGGCATGAAGAACAGATTGTTGTTTTGTCCTTGACTGCAGAGTTTTTAATATTTCACATTAGTAAGCTCCTCTGTTCCCCCAGCCATACCAATCTTCATATTCATTGAAGAAAGAGCGTCACTGTCTTCCTGTCTCTGCCACCTTCTCTCATTCTCACTACTTTTGCTCATATAGTATGTCTTGGCAAATGAAAAGCAAATGTCTAACAGTCACCAGACATGGCCCTGGGGACCTCTGAAACCCCTGGCTGTAGTTTATTCTCTAGACTAATTAGTTTCACTGAGGAAACTATGACTGGTTGTACTAATGAAGTAGCACTTCTGCAAGTTCCTACCTTGCTGCTGGCCACATGTTGGCAGTTAAGCTGATTCTTTTGCTAATTTAGCCACCGGTCAAAAGTATGAATAATGAGGAGTACTAGAGGTGATACAATGTGCTAAAGGAATAACATAAAGATATACAGGAAGAAGCATTCATTCCATCCTAGTTCTGACAGTGACACATATGGTTTTTATCCTACTTTCTCCATCTCTTACACTGGTGTGGCAACATTTTTCTGCCTCCCAGTCCTACTGTGAATAGAAGTGAATAGACATAGACATTTTCTTCCCATGAAAATTGCAGATTTTCTTTAAAAAGCAATTTTTCCAAAGGATGTTCAACAAACCAAAGTGAAAAATTGACAAAGACCAACTTGGAAAATTGCTTTTTGGGAGATTCAAAGCAGAATTTTCTTTCATCTGTCCCAAACATTTTTTTCAGTCCTACAGCATCCAGAGAGAGACAGAAACCTGCGGTTAGCATCACTCCACATCTGCTGCACACCTGCTCCATGCTTCCTGAAATTCCCCAAGCAGCAGCTTTTGCAGGGTGCAACCTCTAGGTACAAGGAAGCCACAGAACACTCCACAGAGAGCCAAGGAGGGAGGCAGCAGAGGCCATATTTGCCGTAACAATACAACAATTCTTAAACCAGCATTTTACAGCAAAATTAGTTATGTTTGTATATATTCAGGTTATTTGCTCCTTGCTGTAATACCTAAGTAATGCCATGAGATGCCACCTTAAATACTAGATGGATGTCTTGACCCCAGCATATAACAAGAATGGCCAAGATTCGCTTGGATTTGCTCCCACGGGTGTGTTGTGTCACTCATCCCTTCCTGTTCCTGGAGCAGCTCCACCCAAGCACTGCTCCCACATCTGTGAAAAGCCAGATCATCCTCATAGCTGCTGGAACTAAGGCTTAATATACACAGCCAAGTAGTTAAACACAGCATGCTCTTAAAATGGCAGAAAACAGAACAGAATTCGGTGCGTACTGATAAAGTCTGCAAAGAGGAAATAATTTCATATCTAATATTCCTTGCAATATACGTAAATTTAAGGATATATATAGTATATGATCTCCACTTAACAATCTCAGGTGAATGGATAGGACATTAAGCTGCTATTGATTTCAGAGAAAATAAATATCCTCAGACTTATTGACCCAAGAGGTAAATATCGACCAAAGCTAAGATGGATTCAGTACTTATCTTATGGAACAATAAATCACAAAAAAAACCCTCAAAATCACTATATGTACTGTAACAGTCTTCCTAACAGTATGGCGAAAATTTAATCTTCAGTGGGTGTCACTCAGACTGCAAACAGAAATCACAGTAAAGTTTAAATATTTAACTGTAGCATTCTAAAAATAGGAAATGATTGTGTAAAATCACTACTATGAACATTGTCTATGATTCTTTTTTTTTACAGTCACTCTTTGTAATGGCAAAAACTTCCACTAAATTATTAAAATTAACATTCTAAGGCAGCAGGCAGCATATAGTGTTATGCTGCACTCTCTTTGCCAGCAGCCTGAATAGATGTGCTTTTTTCCATGGCCAAATTGAGTGGCTGTCATTAAGGTTGTACAGAATCTTTTCCAATCCAAAATCCTAGTGGTAACAACAGAATTTTACATGTTATTGTGAAATGAAATAAAACTGACTGGTCAGATTTGTAGCATACAACTGCACATGTTTTTCAGAGCCTGCATTTTTCTGAGATTTGTGTAACTGTTAGTAAAGGTGAAGAACTGAGAAATGAAGGAAATGCCTATTAAGGGAGGGTCACCACTGACTGACGAGGCAGGCGCATTGAGCAAAGGACAGAAGAAATGCTGCCTCTAGAAAGAAAGATATAAGTAGTTTATTTAACTTAGAAGATGTCATCTGGGTAAAGTATGGAATTCAGGAAAAGTCCAGGCAGCAGACAGTAACTAGGGAACATTATTTTTGAAGAGCAGAAATGCATTTTAGTGAAATAAATTTCTGAGGTAAAACTTCCCTGTTAAAATATGTTGTGAAACTGTTGGCAGAGCATCACAGAGCCATAGGGACTCAAAGATCCTGTTAATCCTTAGTGTGACCCCAGGGATGAGAGCTTCTCAAACTGAAAGGACAGGGAAGAAGGCAGAAGACTCAGAAAAATACTTGGCAAGAACTTCTCCAGTGTTTGCCACTCTTGGGGGGACCGAAGTGTGCTCTGAAGCTAGGCGGCTCATTCCACTCACCTCTGATAGAGCAGCACAGCTCTGTGCTGGGCTGAAGGAAGGCAGCCCAGCTTGGGCAGCTCAGCATGGTAAACCTCCCAGGAGAGAGCCTGGAGGTGTGGGGCTTTCTCACTCCTCCTTCTGATCCTTTTATCATTTTCCATGAGGCTGTGACACCAGTTCCAACAACCTTCAAGGCAGTGGCAAAGGCAGAACTTGTCCCAGAGGCTACGTCTCTATGAGTGTAGTCTCATATTTTAAAAAAAGGAGGAGGAAGGAAGGAACAATACACCAATCACACCTTCTTCTGCCTAGCTGGCAAACAAAATGAGTGCACCATTTGTAAGTGTGTTGCCCAATACAACCTGATGGTCTTTCTCATCAGCTTGATTTGAACTTCTGGACTTGCTGCAGATACTGGAGATACTGACCATGCAAAAAAGGATCTACCTCAGCAGCAGCTGCTTGCCCAGGGTGGCAATCCCAGCTCTCAACAATAACCTAACTATCCCTTCATCTGCTACTAAACCAGTACTGCCTGTCTATCTTCATCCTAGTGGCACCAGACTAAAAGATGTGTTAAACCTCACAGCAAATCTGGCTCGCTTAGGGCTGCTGCAAAAGGAAGACTCAAAGAGCTCAGAGCAGGCACAGATATCATCAGTCTATGGGCTCTTCCCTCCATGTGGGTTTAATTGCTAAGGAATGGTGAAAGCACAGCTACTTTTTGTTCAACCAGAGCTGCTTGAGAATTTACTGACAGAGTATTTTTCAGTGAAAAAAAATACAGGGTTGAATAATTTATGTTTTAGTGCAGAAAGCATCCGTACAGAATTTTCATAGGAAACTCATAAACCACAGCCTGTTTGCTTGGAAAAAAAAAAAAAAAAAAAAAAAAAAAAAAGGTGTCCTTTTCCTTTTTAGCTAGCTATTTTGCAGTTACCAAAACTCAAAATGTTTTGGTTGGTCTGTGGGAAGTGAAAAATTTCCACTGAAGAAAAACTATTCTCCTGCTATTTCTCTCTGGCAGCAAGGAACTCAACACAGTGCTGCAGCCCAGGTGTGGAGGATCTCTCTTGGAAGATCAGTGTGCAGAGCCGTCATATTTGGGTTTCAAACAGGAGCAAAACTGGTCCCAAAATTAATAGTGGGCCAGCGCAAAAAAAGTGAGGAATGTTTTGTGGTGAATTTTTTTTCCATATATGACTTCAGCTAGACTCTTGGCTCTCAGCCATTCTAAACAAAAAATCCTTTCAAAATTGGAGTGAACTTTGAAAGATACATGAAAAAGACAGACTGCATAAAAATAAAAGCACGAGACAGAGCTGCTAAGTGATACCAAGTAAGAAGGAATGACTCTTTTTATAGATTTTTCACAACACTCGTGATCTATATTTCTCAGTTCATTACCTACGTCTTTTTAATAGAAGCTTCAAGGAACACATTTTTTAATAATTTATAACGCTCCTATTAGGAAAATATTATGACAAAGCATAGCTCAAAATCCTCTTCTCCAAAATAAGGAGTTCTATCCCATCCAGAACAGTAAACCCCATCATCTACTGGCAAAGAAAAATAACTTTGAGGGTAACTTGTTTAGTTCTAAGAAAAGATCATTGGTTTGGTATGCAGACATGCTCTTTTACTTGCTTCTTGTTTTTAAAATATAACTTCAAAGCTACGCACTTACATAACACAGGGAACAGTTAAAGGCAGACTCACGTTGCCGTGAAATGGAATTAGTAGAGTCTTACTCTTTACCTTAAATTGGAAAGCATTTGACTTTTTACATCTGCTCAAAGCTGTAGGATATTCCTGGAAAATACCTAAAACCTTTTCATTTATTTATTTATTTTCATTACTGGAAAAATACTACAGGAAGTACTGGTGCTAGCCTGTAAAATATAAATACCCACAGTCACACTGATTTCTGCAGAGGGCAAAAAAAATGCAGTGGGGAACTTCAACCTGAGCTGATCACTGTAACAAAATGAAGTACAGTATTTTTTTTTTTCTAGGTCATAACTGATTTTGGCATACCCACTTCCTTGGTCATTTGAAACAAAAGTTATTTCACAGAGATGGTACACATGGTCCCCAGAGATGCCATCTTTTCTCTGCAGCCCACCTGACATTAGCAAAGACTGTAGACATGCTGTGTCTTGTCACTCTAAGACAGAAAGTACTCAAGCAGTGGCTGAAAGTTGCCTATGAAACCAGATAAAAATAAAAGAGTGAGACAATTTGCTGTTTCTTGGTACAGCCTGCCAAGAAAACTGCATATACCTCATTTTCAAGAAAGTTTCTTAAAGAAACTTGAAATTAGTGGTGGAATTTTGAGCAGCCTCAAGCGAGCTAAGTAATTCTGCTATTCATCTATGAAACTACTCTGATTGGTTAAAGCAGAAAACCAAAACTGAGCTCTCTGGTAACCCCAGGAATGTATTGCAAGCCTGAATGATGCAAGCGGCACTCCCTTTAGCATAAGAAATAACCAAACCCACCATTTTTCTACTTAAAGAATGGTGGCCTGTGTACTTGTTTCAAAGCCTTCCAGTTCCAAAACTGGAAGAACAAATTGAGATCACATTTTCAGTTCATACCTCTAAGGTGTCCAAGAGAAATGTAGCCAGCATACATACAACAGTTGCCCAAAACCTTCTCTATCAAACAGAGTATAACTCTGCACAACAAAGCTACAGTCCCTTGCTCAAGAGATCACACTTCTTCAGTAGTCTGCTTTAACTGTGGATCAAATCAACAGGAACTAAGAACCAACAGTAATTTGCCCCAGCTTCTGCAGCAACTGCAAAATGTACTTTTTCTGGTTTGTGTTAACAAGCTTACAGAACAATCAAAACATGACCAGAAGAAAAAGCATACTTTCATGTATACAGCTTTTCTTTAGGAGAGAAAATGAGAAAGAGCTAAACGTAGCAGGTATTTGTTTTTTTACAAGATGCTTTACTAACTATCACTGGCTTATACTGATGATGTTGGCATGAGAAGTCATCAGGAAGCAAACTGACCTGATTTATTTGTCAAGACTATGCTGAATCACTCTGCTGCATGTTTTTTTATGGAAGGATTTATCTGATGGAAGAGTCATCTAATTGTTGAAAATTAGCTGCACAACTGAGATGGGCTAGAATTTGTCTGATACCCTTAATCACACTGAGAGTTTATAAGCTTTACCTCTGGAAGAATGTTAAATCAATAACTAACATTTAGTAATTAATGAATTAATTAAGTCCAATTATTCTTACTGTGATAAGGGCTCTCATGCCTGGGATCTTCCATTACTCTCCGGTTTTCAAGGACTGTGACTGTATATCCATGTTTTGTCAGGATGCGCTGACAGAGCTGACGGTCGCTTTCACGGTGGGCAGGAGGTGCGTACAGAACTGCTCTTCTTGTACGGCTTCCAAAGTACTGGAGAAGGGAGTCGTCGATCTACAGCAAAAACAATGCAAAGACAACGGTTATGACAGGATACTCCTAAGCAGTATAATATATAGTTGCTATTTTTCACAAAAAGACACTAGTAACTTACTATGACAATCCAGGAAATATTTCTGCTATAAATAAGAATTCTTTTTATACCAGGGACTTCTGACCACAAATTTCATTTTGTCTGCCTCTCTGTTTTTTCTGCTTTCATTTTAGACTGGTATTGCGTCTGAAAGCTCAGGGTAGCAGTGGAGGATCTTTAAATCATGGTCTTCCCTTCATGGAAACATGAAATCTGGGCTGCTCTGCTGAGCTGGTAATAGTACTTGCCAGCTGACTTTGACTGTGACCTCAGGCTGATCCGTGGGTTTAATAGCCTGGGATATGAGCTTCTTGCAAGGAAAAACGGAAAAGAGCTAGACCAAATACATAGAGATAGTGTGAGCTTGACATTAAGTTCTGCAAAGAGCAAATTACTGCGCCACTGTCATTGGGATAGGAAAGGGGGATAGGATAGGGGGATATCTTACATGTTATGTGTGGTGGGTTGATCCTGGCTGGATGCCAGGTGCCCACTAAAGCTGCTCTATTACTCCCCTTCTCAACCAGACAGGGGAGAAAAAAAAGATAACGCAAGGCTCCTGTGTCGAGATGAGGACAGGGAGAAATCACTTGCCAATTACCAATTAGTTTAATTTATTACCAATCAAATTAGAATAGGATAATGAGAAATAAAACAAAATCTTAAAACATTTTCCCCCCACCCCTTCCTTCTTCCTGGCCTCAACTTTACTCTCAATTTCTCTACCTCCTCCCCCTAAGCAGCTCAGCAGGATGGAGAATGGGGGTTGTGGTCAGTTCATCACAGGTTGTTTCTGCTGTTTTTTACTCCTCAGGAGGAAGACTCCTCACACTCTTCCCCTGCTCCAGTGTGGGGTCCGTCCCACAGAATACAGTCCCCCACAGACTCCTCCAATGTGAGTCCTTCCCACAGGTTACAGCTTTTCATGAACTGTTCCAGCATGAGTCCCTCTCACAGGGTGGAGTCTTTCATGAACAGACTACTCCAGTATGGGTCTCCCATGGAGTCACAAGTCCTGTCAGCAAACCTGCTCCAGCATATGCTCCTCTTTTCACAGGTCCTCAAGTCCTGCCAGGAGCTCCAGTGCAGGCTTCCCATAGGGTCACTGCCTCCTTTGAGCCTTTGGAATGTTCTTTGGGCATCCACCTGCTCCAGCATGGCATCTTCCATGGGCTGCAGGGGAATATCTGCTCCACCATTAACCTCCGTGGCTGCAGGGGCACAGCCTGTCTCACCATGGTCTTCACCATGGGCTACTAGAGAGTCTCTGCTCAGGCGCCTGGAGCACCTCCTCCTTCTTTACTGACCTTGGGTTTTGTCTCAGATATTCTCAGTCCTCTCTCTGGCTGCTGTTGTGCTGCAGTTTTCTTCTCCTCCTCAAATATAAATACGTTATCACAGAGGCACTACCACTGACAGACTCAGCCTTGGCCAGTGGTGGGTCCATCCTGGAGCCAGCTGGCATTGACTCCATTGGACATAAGGAAAGCTTCTAGCAGCTTTGCCGTGCAAAACTCAATACAATAAGACACAAAAATAGGATGACCATGTGGGAAACGAGTCTCTAATAGCTGGAATAGTCTAATTGTTCTTTTGCAATAAAAACACCATTAACAGACAAGATTTTCTTTTGGTGAAAAGTATTTGTCTTGAGGATTTAAACATGTCATTTAAGGGATTAAATTCAGGACATGAAATTAGTATTTGGCAAGTTCATGAATTCAACCTAGCCGCAGTTAGCAATATGTCTTTTAAAAACATATTCCATAACTTCTAATTTTAGTAAGCTTATCACTAGAGATAGGAAGTGCAACACAAACAAGGCACCATCATTTTGTGCACAGTAGGCCACACTGCAAAGAGACAGATGCTCTGGCATAAACAAATGTCATTCAAGATGTGTCCAGTTGTTTATAGGCCTGAGATCTAGTGATAAAGTGACTCTTCTTGGCAGTCTGTTCCCCAATCACAGGATGCAGTTTCACATTAAGCGTGACTGAAGTGTAAACTTCTCTGCAACTGTGAGCACCATGAACTGTTTCAGAGCCGAGTCTCTAACACCAAATCTGCTTTTGCTCTAGAGCAGACGCTCCCCATGGAAAGGGATCATCATCAACAACAAGGAAACCCTGAAAAATATCTTGATAAAACACTGTCAGAGTCTTATACGTATGTTTGCTATGTGCAACCAAAAACTTCTTTAGACACTGGTATATTAAACTAAAGGTTGATCACATGCTGGCCGTAAGAACCACAAATAGCACAGGGTAAAGTCACAGCAATTGTGTTAGGTAACCTGTCACATGTCCTCCCCAGTGTCCCAGTGTTTTTAAAACACATTAATCAAGTTGCAAACACAGCATTAGAGCATCTTACATTGCACTTCTCTACCACAGCACCAGCCATTCTTTCCCCCTCTGCCTTTGCCCCTCCCTCCTCTTCTCTTATCTTTTCTCTTTCTTGCTCTCTTGCAGCACCAGCAGTCACTGGCAGGCCTTCCTCCCTCCCTGTTCCTAAGTCCAGCCCTTGCCCTGGCCCCTCTCCTGTGCTCCACTCCTCCTCCCGGCAGGCCAGCCAGACACCTCCCACTTTCCACTTCACTTGTATTGCGGAAGAAAAGCAGGAGAGATACCTCTCACTTTATTTTGCAAGCAAATCCTATTTTCCATCCCACATGTGTTGCAGCAGCCAGTGTTGTGGGGTGAACCAAGGACACGTGAGGAGCGCAGAGGGGCTGCAGCCCTGGACGTATCCCTGTCCAGTTTTAGCTGGCGATTACGGCTTGTCCCAGTCCCAGTCTTCTTAGTGCAGCTGAGGATGCTTGCTGCCTGGTGCAAGGCTACCGCCTTGGACTTGGCAGGACTTTGTGTCTACCCCTCCTCGCTAACAGTTACTGCACTTTTCTCGTGCTGACAATAAACACCTTTCTTTCTAAAAGTGAAACCTCCTGCAGCGTCACTCTTTAAGCATTTTGCTTCAAATAAACTTCCAGAGCTTCTATCTCAAGCACTGAGCAACAACTTTATTTTTTCCTGCAGGCAACACTCCAAGGACAGTGCTCACAGGGCTCACCCCAGCCTGGCTGCCACCTCACAGCCCACGCCTGGTGGTGCAACAGGCCTTGGCAGCCTCTGGTACCATCCGGGCCTGGGGGCCGAGCTGTGCCTCCCACGGCTCCCTCCACCTGGCCAGCAAGGCACAGGAGGACAGGAACCAGCTGTCCTCGAGGTGTCCCGAGGATCCTGACGGCCCCATGGGGTCAGCCTGCCTGTAGCAGGACCTTCCAGAGGAAGGGAGCTCTCTCTCCTGCCTCCATGCGAGCATTGATGTAGACGGCATTTTCCCCAGTTCCCTGGGGTTTAGCAGAGATGTTTACAATGCTGTAGTTTGGCAGTGACAAATATTCAAGGGAACTTTGATAGTATCTTAATTAAAAAAAAAAAAAAAAAGGAAGTTCAAGCAACGATGGTAACCTAGGTCACTTCCACGAAACACAAAGGCAAACAGTTCTGAGCAGCTCCACAGGCCTGCGCAGCAGCCGCCTCCCATCAGTGTCTTTCATGGTTGCTCAGAGGGCTTTGCAAAGGCCCTCACACATGGAGCACAGCATAGCTGCTCCAGAGGGCTTTCCTTGGGATGCACAGGGCAGAGATACATAAAAATCCTTCAGGCCGCTGGTGTCCAAAGCTTCCTGATGCAGGGCTGGGTGGGACTGAGCAGATCTGGTTGGAGACACGCTCGTCTGCACCCCCAGCCTCCCCTCCCACTGCTCACGAGCTAGGCACTAGCTTCCCTAAAAGTCATGACAGGATCTTTCGGACACCAAGACAATTCAGGGTCCTAAATTTAACAGCTTGACCTAATGTCTAATCTTCTACTATTAAATAATAGGAAGTAGCTCAACACCTTTTACGGTGCTTGCTTGAGATCCACGCATAGTGCTGCCACATTTATTTCCTCTGCCCTTTCCCTTCAGAGCTATTTGCAATCCAGGTTACAAGATGCAATGTGTCCTCTGTGTTTTCTTGCCAAGCCAGTGCAATGTAAGTTAGGGGTTTTTGTTTTGTTTTAAACTACCTGTTAGCTACACAGAAATTTCAAAACATTCTGGCCAACTGCATGCTTGTACCAAGTGATTTTGTCATTTTTTCCAAAAGTTCTACATAAAATGCCTTACATCACTGGCCATGCTGATCTCGTTACTACTGGATGTTTTTCAGAATTTCCAATATTGTAGCAATAGCAGACATGTTTATACACTTAAAGAGGCTGCTGTTTTTTATAAAATGTTTCACAATCATAAAAATGCAGTGCGGGCAGAGAGCTGGTATAGAAGAAGCAGAGTGCAATAGATGAAAATAAGCTGTTCTCATATTTTGACGTGTTATGGTTCTGATTTTTTTGGCATTCCTATAACTATAATGTGCAGCACGCTTAGCCCAAAATATGGATCCATAATGTTTTGAACATTTAAAAATAATTGTTAAATAGTCAAATGTTTTCATTTTTTAGCTCTTCCCCAGTTTGAAGTCTCAGGCTATTTATTAGCAGGTCAGTTTATCACAGATTCAAGGGATTGGTGAGGAACATCTGTGCCCATGTCTTACCTAAAGAAAAGTGTGGCTAACTCCACGGAATTAATGAGGCTTTACAGCAAAGCTGAGATTTCCCATATGATTTAGGGTGAGTCCTATGTCAGCTCTGACATGATATACCTGCTCTGACAGCTTGCAAACCATTCCACTTAGCTGAGTCGCTAACCTCAGTGCAATAGGCCATTACACACATGATCCACCACCTTAACAATTGGTCTGAACAAACCACAATGGGCTGTAAAGTGACTACAAAAATGCATAAAACCAAATTTTGTAATTTTGTTTTCAGTTTATAGAATAATATGCAAAAGACAAAAGAAACCAAATTCAGCTCCATAAAATTTATTATGGATTAAAAAAAAAATCTAATCAAATGTATATTCCTCTGAGGTCTTAACAAATGAGATAAACATCCCAGTTTATATAATATCAGAACTCAAGAATTATGTAACCATCCTTGTCTGACTGAAAATAGACATCTATTATCTGAGTTCTGTCTGTGCGCAAGTTCCACATAGCTGTGAAGTTCTCTGTTAAAAAGAAAATGTTTTGATGTTTTCCTTGAAACCAGATAATCCATCTCTAGGTTATGAGTGATGAAGATATAACTGATTGTATTAATCTGTGAAGCTTTCCTCTATTGTACAGAATTTCTGGGTTGTTCCAAAAATCTGAATTTTGCTCAGTAATCAAATCTTATAATATATAATTAACTGTTGTTGCTTTGGCCAAGAAGAAAACAGCAAGGATATTTCAAGTTGAGAGAAAAACAGTTCTTTGGCATTTTTTCAGATTCCAAAAAGATTGCATAATTCCATAAATATTGATGCATTGTCTCTGCCTGGCAAGGAAGCAAATATACAGTTTGAACTCTTGCCATAGAATTTCATTGACTTCAACTGCAGAAACAAAATTCTTCTTCCTAACATAATGTCCCAACTCATGTCGGCCTAAGCTTCTATCAGGAAAGAACTCATGAACTGTGAATCATCTTCTCAGCAATCCAGTTCTGGTGGTGTTGGTTCTTGTGTTGATTACAGGCAGTCATTCTTTCATACCAAGCTAGCCAAGACTGTCAAGAGTCTTGTCCTATAGCTTCGAATAACTTGACAGCAGCTCACTTTAACCCCACTGCTTTCTGCTAGTCCTGGGATGCTGCAAAAGAAATGTATGACCCACTATGCAAACCAAAAGGCCTTTGCATGAGTGGAGTGTAACGGAAATACCCAGAAAGACAACCAGCCGTGTATAAACAACACCAGCACTACTAGCAATGTTCACAGGCTGTGAACTGCCTACATTCCCATTTAGCCAGCAAAGGAAGTGTGGATCTACCTTTGCTGCTAAATACTACCTAACACAACAACATTACAAAGAAAATCAATGAATGGGACTCCTAGAAACTACTGCACTGATATTAAACAGTATTAATAAGAAGAGTGATAATAAAAACTTAGCATGTAGTTCTGATGCCCTAAGTCATTTGTTTACAGGACTGTGCAGAACTTATTAACTCCAAATGTGACTTTTAAGTTCTTCTTCATGTTTACATAAAACTTCATAGAAATAGGAAGTCGTTCATATTACCATTGTATTTGAAGTGCACATAGGTCCTGTATCAAGAGGTAAAAGCAAAGTTAATTTCCTGTTTTACTTTCTGGAGGATATTTAAATGTGTTGGCTTTATGTTCTGCGAGAGTTTCTAACCAGAAAGGACTGACTTGTAGAATGAAATGGTTGGAATGTAATTCTGCTTCCAATTGTTTGCTGAATAAATACAGAACAAGCACCTAGACTACTGGCACTACTTTGATGGCTAGTTTCTGATGACTTCATAAATCCAAGAGCAAAACAGGAGCTATTTGCATAGTCATCACGAGCACTCTGAGCTGGAAGTACAGACCTATTTTATCAAAATGCCTTTGCTTTAGGATTGCATGTAACTCACAGTACCAACTGCCTTGTCTTGAGAACAGATGACGAGCCAATCCTATCATCTTATCAAAACACCTACTTTTTGAGGAAAGGGCTCCAGTGCAGTGTATGAGGAAGATTCTGCCTCCATTTCCGATTTGCTGCTGATGCATCCTTCTCAAAGTTTCCTTCCTGCAAAGTGTCTCCACCCTGCCCCTCTTTCCTGACTGCTATCACAATAGCCTTGCCCTTTATCACCAAAATATCTCTAGCTATCTGCAAAGTAAAAGCAGCGGTTTCCTCAGGGCCTTTTGCATCTTACACTGAGATGGGGGGGGGGAAATGTCCTGCTTTCATAGGGTGCAATGTGAATGTGGTATCATTCCAAGGACACCAGTTGCTGATACCATACCATCTGTTGATTGCTTTCTATTAGCAGAGGTTTCATACTAGCAAAGTTCTTTCCTCTTTTGTGAGGAGAAAAGACTTCTCATCCCCTGTATTCTGTAAAATAAATATCCTTTCAAAGATTAAATTTACTTTAAAAATGTATCAAACCTTATTATGCATAATGTAATCTTTTCTAACCAGAGCTCTCACCACAGTCTATTTCTGCTTAATAGCAAAAAATCATCCTCTCTTATTCTATGATCCAGCTTCCTTTCTCTTTCTTCACATATTTACATTTCAAAAGTTCCCACTAGCTTTGTCTTCTTTTCTTTGTTTTCACTCTCGTCTCCCTTCCTATTTCCCAGCACAAATCCAGCCCCCTCTGTGCACAATTTCTTCTGTGCCTTCTGAGGATGCTATTACTTTGCAGCCATAGCAGCCTATTCTGCCTCCCATCTCTGCCTCCTTTCCCTGTGCATTCATCCATGGCGCTCCACTCCTGTCCACTTCATTCCCTTCTTATTCTGACTGAAGCAAGTGTATCCCATCCAAAAAATCAATAAAGAAAACAGACATATGCCTGTAGAGGGCAAAATTAATCAGATTTTTTAAAAAAAAATGTCTACATTAAATCATGACGAATTTTGCATTAAAAGCAGTTATTTCCATTGACTATGAAGTTCCGCTTTCTTGACAAGATAGAATGGAGCACTCAGGTAAAGAGAGGATTAGTTCCACTCTGGATGTGCAGAGTGCTAAAGATTAGTAACAATTTCTCAGCTTTTCAGTAATTTCAGTCCCAACTTTCAAATATAGGTATCTGGGCCTGTAACCTGTGCAAGATGTTCAACTGCTTCTTTCTCTAGATCCTGGTTGGGACTAAAACATGGTGCTTCTCTTTACACATATATCTTTTTCTGTATAGTATATCTGAGATATGGCCAGACGAGCTGTCATTATCTTGCATCTTTCATGCTGTCTTATCCCCATAAATGATCTCCTGTCCTATTTGTTCAGAATGAAGCTGTAAAAAACCTTTTCTCATTCTTCCTGTTTGCTCACTTAATTACAGTCCCTCTTGCAGATATATCTTCTACACCAAACATAAGTGGCAGGTTGAGGGCCTTGAAAATGAAGACAGATTTTTTCACCATTCCTTTTATATTTCATTTATTAAGATGCCAGCCTCACCCACTCATTAAATTCTCATATAATCAGCTGCATGTTTTTTGTTTGTTTTCTGTTTCTCAACAGGCCTTACATGGCCAGAGGATGTGAAGCAAGGGTCTTGTGAGTATCCTTGAAATAATCTCCTTAAAGACCTATCTTAAAATTTAAAAATCTGGTTTTTTTTGTATATACTTGGCCATGATTAGAGAACCAGTGTGCTGAAACAAGTGCCTATCATATGAGCAACACTGTCTCACTGCTTCCTCCTTGTTAGGAGGTACTACATCCAGAGGTACTACATCTACCTGGGCAAAAATGTGCTGCTGTGCAGGGGCACCAATGTTGGCTCTGGTTGAATTAATTCAGAGAGTGGAAACACAGCATAACCAGCTAATGAGCTCTTTTCAGAACTGACTGAGAAGTAGAGCTGCGTTACTTAAGATGAGTGTAACAGTATTACGTCTGGCTGGTATCAAAGTGAAATTACCATGCCAGACAAATCTACACACAGGGTTGTGGGTTTTTTTGATACCTGTTTCAGTTTTGATGCTACAGCACCAACTCTCCTCCTTACTATATATATTCACAAATATTTTGTCATGTAGGGGGAAAGCATGCCTGGCTCAACCTCAAGACAGCCTACTGCTGGATGTGATAGCAACCTGCAATGCCTTTAATGTTGGGGATTCAGAAATAAGCCTTCTATTTTTCATGCTACAGATAATAACATTTAATTTTATACTAGAAAATGGTCATGTGAACATAAGGCTACAAGACCAGCTCTCCAGCAGCTTTTAAAACTTCTGTAATGTGTGATACCTGAGAGACATGTACTATGAGCTCTGTCAGGTTTTCCTGGCTACAAATGAAATCTGCATTTTTGCAATCTAGAAAAAGACAGCTTGCATGATGTGCCTGACAGTAATGGTTCCATCCCAGGGTATCTTGGATGTAGGTAAAGACACTTTTGCAGATCAGATTGGCAATTTCCAGCCCAGTGTTTCTTCCTCATTTGTTTGGAGCCTTCCCTTCCAAAATGAGATGAATTTTGATATCAGAGATGCAATGGCAAAACTGCATCTCTGTTCATATCTCTCCCTCAGCTTCCTCCAGTAGCTTATAAAAGGTGTCAGTTTGGGTTTTTTAAAATTTTTTTTTTCTGAGGCACTTAGTGCTATGCATACTCTGAATGGAGAAATTATCAGACTTTGGAAGGGGATTTTGCTCACGTTGTAACAGTCACAACCAAATTCTCAAAGCAGGCTTAACACAATAGTGATTGTTTCTCTGAAGAAAGCAAGAATTAAACCAGCCCCTACCCAGTCAGAAGAGATTCTGCAGTGTGACAAATGCTGCAGCTCAAAACCAAGAAACACTGGGTGTTATTTAAATAATATTATCTCCAGTAGAGTCTTCTTTTCCTTAAAGTTTATTCATGAACATCGATTTCATAAGACATCTTGCACTGTTTAACTTCACAATATTCTTTTTAATAAATTTGTTTGCTGGACTGTCTATAGAATAAGAGTACTTGTGTGACTAGTTAATTAAAACTGTGAATAATTTGGACTATATTTCCAAATTCTAGTGGAAAATGTCCCTGCCCATGGCAAGGGCGTTGGAACTAGATGATCTTTAAGGTCCTTTCCAAACCAAACAAGTCAATGATTCTATGATTTGTACATGCAGATTTAAGCCAGACTTTTACTGAAAACTTGTTTCCAAACTAGCTACTGTGGGTAGGCAAGTGACTGTAAAATAAACCAGTGTAAAGTTTCAACCATGACATCTGCCTTAGATGTTACTGGGTGTCAACAAAATCAAGCAAGGTAAGAGTTTAGTTATCTGAATAAGCAGTGGGCGAAAACACAGTTCAAGAACACACTTTCAACGCAAAATGGTAGAGATATTTTGAGAATGTTTGTCTTTTTTTGTTCCCTGAGATTTATTATTCAGCCCACACAACCAGCAGAGTATTCTCTGGAAACAGAAAGCAACTTAGAGTAACATCACAACATGTGCAAGACATTTTGTTCATCATGCTCTAGAGGAAACTTTCAAGACAAATAGGGAGCCAGCTATGGGTGGTCTTCAGAACTTGAAGAGGAATGTGTTAGAGTAGCAAAGCCCTGGAAAACATATCTGTAAGGGTTAACATACACATTTACGTCTGCACTATGTGTTCAGCGTGTGCCTGTGATAGTCACGTATGCTGGAGGACAGTAATTACAGCGTGTAGTAAAAACATAACTTTCCTTCTCATTTCAAACAGCCAGCACGCCAAGTTCAATGTCAACCTGCATTTTTCTCAAGCAAACTGGGAAAGAGGAAATTACAGATATTTGCGGCCAAACAGCATACTGGAAAAACTTTGCCGTTATTTCACCAGTTCCTACAGAGTTTAGGTAGTCCAAGGTAAGATACGAAATGTTCTTTGCCGCAACAATAGCAAAGACTAAAACGGAATGGACTGTAAGTGTCAAAAGCTGTAACACAACGTGAGCCGCATCTATCAGCTGAGCTTGTTTCTCTTTAAATTCTAATTCTTCATGTCAAATTGTTAAACAAATCCAAATCTGGGTACCTAGTGTTCTAAAAGGTCATTAAAATATAAAATTATGATAAATGCAGCATGGAGTAGATTTCTGCAACTCAAAAGATAAATCTCTCTGACCTTCACAAGAAATAAAATCCATTTTTTTAAGACTTAAGGTTAAAGAGTTCATGCCAAAGTTATTTCACATATCTGTTTTTGATTGTTGCAGAAGATGCACTTTACAAGTGCTTTCCTAAAATCGATATTGCTGACCTTTCAGACTGTGAACCCTCTCTAATCAAAGAAACAGTCTTCTAATTTAATTTTTTTTTTTAAATTTGAACTGCTTATATGGATACTGTCCATAATCTGTGAAGTCACAGATTAATGTTTATAATCCTGATATAGTTTCATATAAAATGCCAATGTAACTATAACGTCACAGTGCAATATCTGCTGTGCTGTTAGCAGCCCTCTAAAGGATTGAAGAAACCCTGAAACATTTGTGTAGTGCTGATCACAGATTCCAGAGTAAAAATAACTACCTCAGTCTGGACCATTTAACAAACCACACTTTCCAACCAAAATAACAGTATCTGCATTGATTGGGTTTTATCACCCATTCTAGGAACCCTATACAAAATAAACATGAGGTCAGGTAACCTAAGGACAAAGTAAAATTTGTGGGACAGAGATTCCAAAGTAAATAGTGTGATTTGAAAATGTGAAAAGTGCTTTTTTTTAATTTATCTCTGAAATGCAGTTAAATTCAGCTTTTCAGCAGAATCCCAATCAAGTTCAAAACTGACCAGCAGATAACTTTAACACAGGGCAGCTGCAGTCCCAGTGCTAATTAACAGCCTCTGTCCCTTTCATGAAAACCTCACTGGCTCCTGATTTACATGCCTGTACTGCAAAGCCTCTGAACCGATTTCTGAAGCCAAAATAAAATACGCTCTGTGCAGCAAACTGAAATCTCCCTGAAGTCACAGAGCAATGCCATGTTTCAGTTGAAGAATTCAGGATCGCTGTGTTATTAACACCACAGCGAGGAGCTGGTAACGGAGATGTGCTTGCGCATATGCCGCTGTCATTAGATCACCCATTTGTTTGTATACAGATCTCAGACTTCCAAGCTTAGGCTAATTTTAGCTGGACTCAGATGATCCTGCCAGACTTGCTATCCCTCACTTTGCTAATTATTGCTCAGCACTCTGCTCCAGCTGACTTACCTTTTTCACTGCTTGTGAATTGCTCCCAGGGAAGAAGCAGTGAGTGTTGCTTGGGGAGACCTTCTTGTATCTTCCTTGCTGTGTTCTAGGCAGTTTGCTGGGTGCAATCCCATTAACGACAGCAGAAAGGATGCTGTTGGTCATGAGAGGAGTCAGGGTCTGACAGAACAGGCAGATGGCCACCACTAAGGCCAGAAGGAAGGGACGAGGGCGACAAAGCCTGCGGCATCTGGGGACTTGCCCACAAACCATGGCCTCTTTGCCGATCTCACTTTGCCATTTGCCACATTGCAGATGCAATCCAAGTAGCCATGTCTTGCCAAGGTAAAAAAAAAGTCAAAGCCATGCTTTACCCAAAATTAGTGAGAGTTTTCCCCATTTCTGCTGATGAGCACTTTCCTGGTGCCTGGCAAGAAGTCACAGGTTCCAGAGGAGCAGAGGCTTGGGAAGTACCCTCCCATGAGAGTACAGGAACGACCTGTGAAAAGACAACAAGTGAGCAGCAGCACACAGTAGAGTGCCATGGGGTGTTCTGCATGGAGCCGTAGCAAGCTTGTCCACGCCACACTCTTGGGAGAACAGACCTGCCAGCAGACAGGTGAGAAGCAGAAATCTTCACCCCCTTTGCAGAAGGAGCTACTCAGCCAGACAATAACATCCAAGAAATCAAAAGGTTAAAGCTTAACACGTTCTGTCCGCAGCTGAAAAGAGTAAGAGAGTGTACCAACTTCGTGAACAATCGTTGCTGTTTTTTTTCTCTCTTGCATTCTCAATTCCCACTTTGTTTTTACAGTTTCCTTCATTCTAGTCCTTTTAAATTGCCTCCTTCCTGTCAGCATGCACAGTTTTCTGTCTAAAAGTGATCATTTATCTGAAAACTGACAGGCTCTGAAGATTTTCGTTTGCATTTGTTTTGTCCAGATTGCGAGTTCAAAGTTAGATTTACTTACTTGGTTCTTACCCTGTTAGAAGTTTTCCGTTCTCCTCTAATGGGCTGCTGATTAAAACCACTTGGAACAACCCTGGCTCATGATCCCAGCTCGTCTCACACACTCAGAAGGCAGGCACACGCACATACACACACCATCTGAAGCCAGTTGGACCACAGATTTCATATAAATAAAAGGCTGGACTGCTCAGAGGGAGGGGCTAAACTAGCTCCGCTCTGAGCACGCACAGGGTTTGGAGACGCAGCCGGAGATCTGGATGGGGGAACAAGAGGTGCCCTTGCTCACACTGCATGCCTCAAAGCCACCATCACTGCAATTTTTAGAAAGCTGCTGTTACAGCAATTAGTCTAATTGAAACAATATTAATATCTTGCAGGCAGTAGAAATCTGAGAAGCACCTGCAAGAGTTTAATCCAGATTAACAAAAATATTGTAAAAGGAAGTAGATTTACTTGGACATAAGCGTCACTAACAAAGCAGTTGTCAGTAATTTTCCGTAGTAAATATAATATCTCAGCAGTGTATAAATAAAACTTCTTACTGATGTCAAAGAGGGAAAGAAAGGAGGACAGACAAAAATACTCCAATGAAAGCTCTGAGTATCTAAGCCACAGAAGGTCTTAGTTACTACTTCCCCCTGCTGACACAGGACAGGGACAAGACAGATGGGAACAGTTGAGGAACTCTGTTATCTTTATAGACCTAAACTTCTCATATAATCAAGTTCTTTCAGCTAAAAATATCTGAGTACAAGTCATCTGTTTTATTCTCCATACTTAATTCTTTTTGAAAAGAAAGAGCTCTTCCTACACTGCCTCATATCTAAGAAATGAGTGTTGTTATGATAACTTTGAGCCAATCTACACAATTCAACAACAGCAGCAGCAAGTTAGAGGCCTGTGTACAGCAACACAGAGTATATATTTGTTTGAAGCATTCATGTTTATTCAGTTTTCAAGTCCTTTTTTTTTTTTCATACTAAACCCTTCAGTTTGTACACATACAAAAATGCCATAGAAGTGATTCAACAGCTTGTGCAGACCCCCAGCTGTCACATGCATTGCATTTTAGTTTTCTGTCTGGTGCTGTAGTTGTCTGAAATAGATTCCTGGGTTATCCTGAGCAAAGAAAGAGTACAACGCTTTCCTGCACCCTCCCATGATAGATGCTTGCCTTCCACACAGAAACTCCCATCTCTGCTTTCTGGAGACATTTGGTCATGCTCCCTCCTTCCCAGCACACCAGCTCACATCCTTGGGCCCCACTCCAGACAACCTGTGCTGCAAAGCCCCTGGCAAGCCAACAAATCTGGCCAGTGGGCATCAGAAAACCATGGATTCTCCGCAGCTGGCTTTGTAGTGGGTCTGCGCCACAGAAGGGAAAGGGGTATCCGTAAGGGAGGATTGCAGAGACACAGCAGCCAGCCTGGGAGCCACAGCCATCCCATCAGCAGAGGAGGAGGTGCATTGTAAAATTGCTTAATTATTTTAAGAGGTTGTCCTGTGGTTTCTGGCATGCTCAGATTTCTGGGCTCACAACCACCAGCTGTGTGGGTGGCATTTATATGGTTGTCAACTTCTCCCAGATTCTTAGTGAGAGGATTTTAGTCAGAGCTTTAGGTGCTATTGCTAGAAGATTTGATTAAAACCACTTGCTGTCCTGCTCTTTGTGAGGCAACAACCTGCAGGGATTGCTTCTGCCAAAACCAACCTGCCATGTCTGTCAAGAGTGATCTCCAGTGCATGCAGCCAGAATCCCAGTTCCTTTTGTGTCATCTGGAATAGACTGTAAGAGTTTAAAGATACTGTGATGCAGAAAGGGTGAGAAGAGAGTCACAAGACTTCCTATAAAATCCCAGGGACTAGGCTTTGAAAGGACTTGGCCAATATGCCATGGAGGCATGTAATGTACACCATTCATCATCTCACTGGGATTTTAAGCGATGCAGCTCATATTCACACAGCTTCCATTTTACACAAGTCTCTGTGTTTGTTCAGTGGTGAAAGCTAGTCACCACTGAAGAATGATTTCCATCGTCTAAGAAGTGACCTGGACAGATATTTGCCAGGAGCCAACCAAGAAGAAAATATTAAGCACAGAAAGTTAGGAGGAATTTAAGGCTAGCTGAATAGATGCATTTTATGCACGCTTAACTTCACTCAGCGATCTAATGTGAATCATTCTGCAACTCTGAATAAAGTTAAATCCAGATATAAGTGCTTGTAAGATCAGGACTTGATATAATAAAAACCATTTTCCACCAATAATTTCACTATATTGAGGCTGCCAAGAAGAAAATGTGTTTAAAAACCTATTCACAATTGCTCTTTTCTAGAGCAAGTTTCAAATTACAAAGTATAGCGTCCTAGCAACCATTTCAGTGATAAATGAGCTCACATGAAAATTAAGCTCAAACAGGTAATTAGTAAATGAACTGGTAGTCGTCTTAGTAATCATGTCTGTTATCTTCACAGTGTAAACCTATATGCAATTTTCACTGTTTATGGTTAACTCTTTAAATTCTTTCTTACTTTCTAGCACACCAAAAACTATGCCAAGGGCCATAAATTCTCACTAACTTCAAATATTGGATAAAAGTTTTATGAACAATGGGCATTAGCAGCACTATAAATATTCAAGAAAACGATCTTGTTAAACTATGCTGGAGAAAGTCTGTTCAGCCACACCCTCCATGATTTTTTACTTCACCCTGAATTCAATCCAGATTGCAATTAGATTTGCAGTATCTTCAATCTCATGTGTGGTCCCATTAGAAGTAGTGAATGTGAAAGACTGGCAGAGTGAAGAAAAGAGGAGAAATACATTTCATTACTGCTCTACCCATTGGAAGATTTGGTACTACTGAAGTTTAAATTAATCCCAGTGTAGTAAAACCCCAGACTCTCCCCTTTTCCCATTCATAGAACACTGTAAACCTTAATAATACTGTGATTTTGTTCCACAGAGCACTCCAGAGAACAACGACTCACGTCTTAATCCTGCTTTGGCTCAGCTCTCTGATTTTGGCTCACAGTGAAGGCAGGATAGCAGAGAAGGTTCTGCAAATGCTTGGAAAGCAAACAAGTTGATGTCAGTGGGAGAAGAGTTTTAGAGACTTCCCTTTTGGTTTTGCTTCTCATCATTGTTCAGTTCATTTAATATTTTGTCTTTATGTCAGAGACAGTAAATGATCTGGACTACATAAGTAGTGTGTGTAATTCTCTTAGCATAGGATTTACAGTCCATTTTAGATCCTTGGTCTGTAAATTTTATCAGCGTGCTAAGAGCTGTGATTGCTGGATGTTTTGCTCCAGGAAAGATGCTGTTAGGCTTGCAGTTCCATGGGCAGATCAGTCGGTCCAGTAATTCCCATTCCTATTAATGGAAAAGGGAAATCTTGCTTGCCCCTGTCTCCGCTGCCTTTAGCATCTCCTGCTTACCTTGGCTCCTGCTCTTTCCCCTCCCCTCTTCCTACCTTGTGCTGATGCTCAGTAGATCCTTTCATGAAAAAAACCTGCACAGCTGGGTTGGTTTCCTGCCGGGTGAGTGCGTTCAATTGACTCTTGGAGAGGTCCAATTGTCCTTGCTGGTACAAGTTAAACAGCAGGAGAACACGAATGAGAAAGAGGATGTGAACAGAGGAAGGGAACAGGATTTTTTAGGCAGTGGCAAAGCTTGATACTCAGCTCACTGGAGTAGTGAACCTATCCCAGCTTCCCTAAAGTTTTAGGTGAGATCTGGACCAACCGAGTTATATGTCCAGAAGCATCTCTTTGTATCTTAGCCATGTTCTTCACTACTGCCTTGGCAAAAGGGTGACAGTGAAACACAGGTTATCTATTTATACTTGTTAATAATACAGAAAGTTGCTTGACATGAGGGTAAGGGAAAGCAGCTGAAGATGGGTCTTATGAAGACACTAGTTCCTGCTTAAAAGGCAGATTTGCATGTCAGGAGGAAGAAATACATCAGTAAATTCTTTGCTTTTTCCTATCTACTGTTATTCACTGAATCTTGACATAATTTTCTTTAAGCAGTTGTTCTGAGATTATATGGATTATATGTTTTATGGATTTTGTAGCCAGTTTGATTTCTCAGACTCATTGGTCACTGCTGAGAGCTGAGAAAGAATCAGTAATAACCAAAAATGCCCAAGTAGGCTGCAAGAACATGGACATTTATCTTTGGTTATGTAGAACAGGAACATAGCGAAATATCTCGTGAACTCAGACAGCATTTGTCTTCCTTTTTATTTCAAGTAAATATTTCATCATGGTCCACGTCTCTTCTCTGGCTTCTTGCTGGTCCTCCTCATCTCAGGTGAGAATATCTGAACTTCCTCTTCCTACAAACGTTTTCTGATGACAGCTTTGTCTTCTCTCAAAATCTTCTTTTAACACAGTGAATAATCTCTTTTTTTTAGGTGACCTGGATCCTTCTTATTGTCTTTTTATCAGTTACTATCTCTGGGCTTATTATATGAAAGGTATTTGCACAAACACTTTTCTGCTTTCTTCTGCACTTCTGCTGCAAGCAGAGCTGTTCACTGCCTTGTACCTGCAGAAAGGCTCTGAATACACTTCATGTGCTGCAGAGTAGTATTTTCCTTTCATTTCTTCTTAGCTGCTTATATTCAGGTGAAAATGTATTGAAATGACCAATGATAACGGGAAGAAACTGAGAATACCAAATGTCATTCATTCTGTCCTAGCTGCTCCATGCCTCCTCAAATGATGTTTGCACTGGAGGGTATCCATATTGCACCCCAACTGTTCCACATACTGGGGCACCCTCCCCATGACAGGCCCTTCCCCTCTACCCCCAGAACCAGCTCAGAAAAGCTTCCATGAGAATACACGTCCTAAATAGCTTCCTGTATGATGGGAATGAGTAAAGCTTGCAGGCCAGTTACAGAGTTGCTGAAATGAAAGCAACAAATTTGAAGGAAAGGACTAGTCTGTAAAGGCATTTAGCAGTAGGAAGAGAAGCATTTACAAACCATTTTATTTCTAACATTTAGGGTTCTGCATTTCCTTGGGGCTTTTTTTGTTTGTTTGTTCGTTGTGGGTTTTTGTTGTTTTTTTTTAAAGTTAACTAGTCTAGTTTCTGTTCCAACAAACCCCAAACATAGAATGAAATGCCATAGTCCTCCAGGTCCTGTTACAAGGTCTTTCCTTTTCTTTTGTGTAAACTACATTATGTACCATTGTATAAACTACATATAATTTAGTTTCTTCTATCCCATTACTTTTGGCTGCCTTTCTGCTTCCTCACTGCTTATACATAAGATTAGGGACAGCCTCCCTTTCTTTAGCAGTGTGGTTGCTTTTCTGAGATCACTCATGCACTTCTGAGTATCCCCGTGTCTCCTAGGTTCAGTTTGTAGGTTCTCTCCTCCAGACAAGAAAATATTGACACTTCTATTGTATGCACACAAAGCAAGGGTGCAATGCCCTCAGGCACCTAGAGCTGTCTCTGTGATTTAGTCTGTGCTGGTGCAGATGGTGCATCTGCCACAACTGGCAAACAAGCTCTATGATTTGGGACCAAGATTTCTAGGTGTCAGTAATTTCTGGCATTTTGGTCATTAAATTTTGGTTAGCCCTGGTACAGTAAATATCCATGCTAATGTACAGCCCCCACTGACTTCAGTGGGTAAGTTCATACAGGTGGGTGTTTTAGGCACGAGGGAAAAAGAACTTGGGTTTTTTTCTGTCATCAAAAGGCTTTGTACTGATGGGTATTTAACAGAGCCCTGTTAGCAAGGAGAGTTTTAAGACGACCACATCACACAGAAACGTAGACTAAATGCTCACCTGTGCTTCTCAAAGTACCCATCCATTTAAGCAGCCCTGTCTAGAACAGCCATTATTACATATACTAGAGTATATAACAGTTTATTTTTTTATTTTTTTTTTCATTCTTGTGGTGCTGTCAAAATAAACAATAAGCCAGTACAGAACTGAGTCACCTGGGGTACTTCACATATTGTACATGTATATGAGAAGTCATTCTACAAGCACACAGAATATGTGGAGATGCCAGACATGCTGTTTTGCTGTTTTCCTGGACAAGCAGAAAAAGATAACCATATACTTCTGAACTTATCGATCTGATTATAACTACACAGCTTCTCTCATGAGCCCAGCTGCTGCTGCATGATTGCTGCAGAACAAGATAACAGCAACCACTGTGGCACAGAGGTTACTTCAGAAATACCCTTAAGTACATAACATCTTTAAGCACTGACTTTTGACAGCCTGCTCCACATGGTATTTCTAAAAGTAAAGCTGAAAACAAAGTTTAACCATTTTAACAGCTAACAAAAGCAAGATGAGCGGAATAAGTACAGCGAGAGAGGCCACACAGTAAGTCCCCATCGCAGCTGGCATGAGGTCTTATCAGTTCTTTGTGTCCTACCCCATGCAGAGTCACCACAGTGCCTCTTAGCTCTGGTCTGTTGGACTGCACAGCTTGCTCAAAACACGCCTGACGGCTGCTGCAGTAAGCTGGTAGGAAGGGGCTTGAAAGCTGCAGCTGAGGGAGGAATGTCACGCTGAACCGCTGCCATGTGGCTGGAAGGAAACTGAGCATCATACTGTCAGTGGGTGATCTTAGCCATTTTAATTGAACGAGTCATATGTAAAACTAGCATTCCAGGCAAGGGTCTGTTGAAAAAAGCAAGAATCACAGAATGAAGGGACCTCGAAAGATCATCCAGTCCAACCCCCCTGCCAGAGCAGGATCTCCTAGGGCAGGTCACACAGGAATGCATCCAGGTACGTTTTGAATGTCTTCAGAGAAGGAGACTCCAGAACCTCTCTGGGCAGCCCGTTCCAGTGCTCCATCACCCTCACCGTAAAAATGTTTTTCCTCATAGTTACCTGGAACTTCCTCTGTTCCAGCTTGCACCC
>VWZK01016517.1:39430-55723 GCA_013396935.1 Baryphthengus martii | reverse complement strand
GCATCTCCCTTAAGAGGAAAGGCTGAGAGTCCTGGGTCTGTTTAGCCCAGAGAAGAGAAGATTGAGACGGGATCTGAACAATGCTTATCAATATTTAAAGAGAGACTGTCAGGAGGATGGGGCCAGAGTCTTTTCTGTGATGCCCAGTGATAGGACAAGGGGCAATGGGCACAAACTAAAAAGAGCACAGAAAGTTCCACTTAAACATGAGGAGAGACCTGTTTACCATGAGGGTGACAGAGCACTTAGAGCCCAGAGAGGTTGTGGAGTCTCATTCTCTAGAGACTTTCAAAACCCACCTGGACACATTCCTGTGGAACCTGCTGTAGGTGATCCTGCTTTAGCAGGGGTGTTGGACTAGGTCTTCAGAGGTCCCTTCCAATCTCCACTATTCTGTGATTCTGTAAAGGATGTGGCCACCAAATAAACCAAATACAGAAAACAGAGTTGACCTGTAGATGAACCTGACAGCCCCACAGTATAGCTAACATGCATAGTATTAATCGCACATATAATATGCTAACTGCCTATATTTTGCTATGAGTATGTATATCTTGATGCCAGTTTATAGAAGGTCTGTTGTAATGCTTATCTGGCACTAATAACGATCTTTAGATGTACGTAACAAAGAAGCCTTGTTGTAATGCTTGTTGTGTCATAATAACCGACCAGGTGGTGTTTTTATACTTAGAAAAGCCTGCTGCAAAGGACCTGGCCAGACATTGTGCCTTGTCATGAGACACGCAGTGAATCCTAAAATAGATGGAGCCCCTCCCTTGGCTCCTCTTCAAGCCCTGGCCAGGCTCTGGAGGGAGTCCAGCAGGAGGGGGACAGCACTAGAGTTTCTGCACTTAGTGTTTTGAAACCTGTTTATTCAACTGTATAAAAGCTGGACTCTCTTGCAGCAACTTTGGAGACCTCACCTACAAATGGACGCACTGTGTAGGACCTTCCAATTTCCAGACAGGCTCTCCAAATCCTTGCTGCAACCGGGGCTCACCAGCGACTGCAGACTGGATGATGGTAAAGTACTGGGGCAATTGGTGATGTATCTTTCTTAATCACTATCACTAAATTTTGTGTAGGAATGATTAGATGCACTACCTTGCTGATTTTCCCTGCTGCTTAAAATCAAGTGTAATGAGCTTATCTTTTTGACTAAACATACTACCTTGGTTTTGTATTACCTTGAAATAGACAGTAAAATAAGCCTATTCTTTCTGTTGGTGTCTGCATCCTTCTATTGACCCCATCAACTGGCAAGATAAATGTATTGTGTGCAGGCTGGGATTCGTGTTTAAGCATAGACAGAATCTCTTGGTGTTTTGCAGGGGAACCTCTTGATATTTCTCAGGAGGCAGAACCTCTCAGAAAACCCCCAGCGAAAATCTTTTGGTTTACTTGGAGTTCTACCTTTCAGCAATACACTATGCCACTAAGGACACTCCTCCTGTCAAGACTATAAACTTTTTTATCTCTACTTTGCTGCTATTGTATAAATATCAAGCCAGTATGCTGTTATTAAGAAAAAAAAAAAAGTAAAAGTCAAGTTATCTTCTTTACGTTCTCCATACAAAAAGTCAAAGTCATTCCAACTGCAAACTGCTGTGTGCTGTGCCCCAGTGCCGAGTGCTGTTTTAGGAACACCACTAAAAAATGGTAGTCCACAAGTGTTAGGAAGGCTAGACACAGTAACCTTTAAGGGTACGATTAGTATTTCAAGGTAAAATTATTTCAAATTTATTTTCAGCCACTGCACTCAAAGTTCCTTTCCCAAGATCTTCTGTTGGTGCTCAATTATATTATCCAATATTCCTTTCATCAGCATGGCTCAATGAAGGAGACAAATATCAGGTAGAAACCCTTAACTGATATAATAATTTGCATCTGTATTGCCTCACTATCAACCCCCCACCTTTTTCTTTTACATACACAGCCCTGAGCTTCAGTGTGTCAGAGTCCTCAAAAGGAGCAGTCATTTGATGACATCTGACTGTGGTTTTATGCAAGATAACAAATGTAAATATGATTATGGGTAAATAGAATTTAATTAAATTTAACAAACTGGAAAAGAGCAATTAATCTCCCCTCCCCCCCATGGCATTAGTTCCATTTAAACTGCTTTGTAAGTGTATTGATGAGGTCTTTGAAGTTTCTCTCCTCTTCCGGTATTTATGGTGCACTGTCTTTTTTCGACACCCTGAACTTGCAATAAGTTTGAAACATTAAAACACAGCTGAATGTGTGCTCCAAGAGATAAAGGCCAAGGGATCTTGCCAACAAGCTAAGATTCAACTTACCGTGAGTTGCAGCTAGCCCATACTTTACTTTCTTGTAAATTATGGAAACAATGCTGTAATAGGGTGACTGAAGTACCTCTAAGAGGATCTGAGCTACAGCAAGATCGAGGCTAGAGAAAGGACACCCCTTTTTAATGCCAATTGCTGTGAGTGAAAAAATAAAGACGAAATATGCTTATACTTAGGATGAAGCAGATGGTATGATTCAGAAAGGCTCGAGACGTGTAAGAATAAAAAGTTAAATGCTCATTTAAAACTGTGATCAGAAACTGTGCAAGATTATCACTGCCTTCTATTTTAGTAAGTCTTGCTAGAGCATCTTATGGCAGAAACCCTAGACGGATTCAGAAGAAAACCAAGTATTTTTCTTCCTTTTCTTATCCCTCCACCAAGAAAAGTTTGGGGTTGTTTGGGTTTTCTTAAAATAGTACTATTTTGCTCTAAATTCAGACAGTGCCCATCAGCTACCTGCTGTACTGAAAAAGTCATTTGTTTAAGGTAATTTGTTAATGGTAAGTAGAAAAAAGTCTACTTGAGAAAATGGAGGACATTCAACACGTACATGTTGGTGCTCCTAAGATGACCAATGCAAAGTTCCTAAAGGCATTTTAAGGTTTTCATTTAAAAGTTAATAATGGACAGGGTAGAATATGAGAAATCCATTTTAGAGAGAAAACCTGGCATCTTACAAAATAATTCATTGTATCTGAGATTACATAAGATTTCCATTTAGATTCTTCCCTGCCCAGGACCTCAAAGTTCTTCCATAAGGACCAACTTGAAACAGCTACATAAGTTTCCTACTTATACTTCGATTATAATAAACACGAAATCGTTCATCTGTAGATTTGATACAGCTGTTCTGCTTTCCTGTACTAAAAATGCAGAAGCGCAAAAAAAAAAAAAAGGTCAAACTCAAAACCCATCCTTAGTATAGATCTGTGAGAGAAAGTGTAGATTTTCAAACACAGCAACTTCTCAATAAAGTTTTAAGTGTAGACTTCCCTTAGCTGGGCTGAGTTGCACTACTGTTCTGAGTCTGAATAATCTTTTCTGCATCGCAGACACAAGAGTCCTGACACGAAATGACCTGTTCAGGGCAGCTAGACAGATTAGTGGTAGTGTCAGATGTCAAACTGAGCACCTGGATCCTCAGATTACTCTCCAAGTAGCAGATTCGGTTTATTTAAAATTTAAACCTGTTCTTTCTGACACCTCTATTTCTGACATCAGCATTGTATTATGTGTTCTATGCAGGAGCTAAAAGCTTACTTGCTCTGATGTTTTGCATGTGAAAGGCAGAAAATTAGAGAAAGTTAAAGCCTTGTTGAGTGATACTGGTATCTTTAAGAGCTCACAGCAAGCTTCACTCTTTAACCTAATCCTACCAACTAATCCTACCACCCTACTGTACTGATACCTGTGTCAGTTAGTTCTACTAGCTGCCTGCATGGCGAGAAACAGTATCACCTTTATCTACTTTAAAGTTCTTGCTTTTCATCTCGTATCTTTTCCCTAATCTGTTGTTTCTTCAAATGCATGGTAGGTGTAGTTCTTTTCCTAAAATGCATTATTTATCATTTGTCCACAGATGTGTAACAGCACAAAAGAGTCCTCCACCACTTTGTGTTTCAAGATGCACTTCTGCTTGGAAAAAATGGTTTCAAAGCTAGATGTCTGCTCTAAGCTCTGTACATTAAAAAGCACTGTCACTGTGCACTATTCTGCCTGCTCCATTCGTAAAGCGTTCCACAGCAATTTCTTTACTGGAGTGCATGCTTTCCTAAGTGGCAGCCTGTGTGAAGCGGGGCAGCAACCTCTTAAGCAGAATCTAAAGACCTTATTAAACACAGAATAGTTGGGGAAAAGGATGAAATAACTGTGGTTTTACTTCATCTTCTATTTATGACTATGGCATGATAAAACATCCTCTAAAAGTCTGCTGCACATCAGTACTTTTCAGTAACGATTTACACATGGATACGCGTTCACATATGTTGTGCGACAACGAAAAAAAAGCCATGACTAATCCAGTAAATTAACCTGAATTACTAAGGTATATTCATATTTTTTTCTGTCCCTCCAGAAAACAGCTACATGCATAGCTGAATGTCACTCACTGAGTGCTTTATGGTTGCACAGTTCTCTAGGAAAGATATGCTACATCCCTCAAGTACTATGCCTGCACAGAGGTCAGACTCAGATGCAGAGCAGCGAAGTTTGTAGATGATGACATAATGCAATGCAGAACAGCACCATCTTCCATTTTAACACAGACTCGGTGAACAGAACGCTACATCTAGCTGCTGAGACCGCGTTACGTGAGCGCGCTCACACACCTTTAGGCCAAAAGAATAAGCAACCGCCAGGACAGACACAGACCTTGTGGAACTGCTGCAGCCTGAAGCTTAGAATGCTGTCAAGTATTTCAAGAGCTTGGTTTTCCCAACATACCAAAACTCATTTTTTCCGAAAAGTTCAGCCCTGTCTGAAGCAGGGCCCATACTTCTTCGACCTCTGGGGACCTAAAGGAGAGTTCCTCTGGCCTTGTTATGCACAAGCAAAATAATGACAAGAGCAGCCTCATTAATGCATGTTGCCTAAGTACTGCAAAGTATTGTTGCAGAAGCAGTGCATTATCAAGCATTTGAAAATAATTTCTGTAAAGTAAAGTTGATTTCTTCTTTTTTTTTTTCCCTCTCCCTACCAAAACCCAGCACTCTGGTATATGAGCTCACACTGTGCACAACACACAGCATACTAAAAGCTTTTAAATGCTGTAATCAGTCTTAAGTGATCAGTGCAATCAGTTCCATGTGGCACTAACAGCCTGACGCAGTGCTTTCATACAATTCTATTTGGTCTTGCCGCACTCATATGCGGCTCCTCATCTTCTAAATTCTAATCAAAAAGAGTGCTTTCCTAAGAGGCAAATGATTTAAATCATGCCCAGTCCACAAAATCTTAACCTTTGTAGTCCAAGTCTGCAGTAGACAGAAAAATCAATTAAATCCCAGGAAAATTCCCAATACTGATTATAGGGATCAGTATAAAAAAAAATATATAAACACAGTCTTCCTGTGCAGAAGGCTAATGTTTAATTCATCCTTACAGTTCTGCCTGAGTAAGTGCTGTCATTCATAACCCTCCTAGCCTTTCAGTAAATCCCCATTCCTTTTGTCCAAGAAAATGGAAATGAAAGAATTAATTGCTTGAATGGTACCAATATGTGTTCCATGCAGCAAGCTGAAAATGCAGTATTTGTCTCAATTGTTTTCACTGCTAGACTGAATCTGGCCCTGAGAAAAATACAGTGGCCCTGAACTGTTGCTCAGTTACCTGTTCCTTTCTAACTTTTCAAGGTGTATTATTTATAGGCTCATTTGAGTGATTAAACTTGATAGTGTTTCTTGCCTGCTCAGTGAAAATAATTTTCATATGATAATTAAACCGTTCCTTCAGTGAGTCTCTAAAGGGTATCTCAAAGTGTAAGAGGAGATTCCAAGGCTCTATTACATTACATGCCTCTGGAATTTCAAGGGAAGCGAAGGCATTCTGGCACTAAAATCCCATCCAACTTCTCAGTAAATTCACAAATTTAAGAAAAAGTAGCTTTTCATTCTCTATGACAACATTCAATTCCTGGCAATGATGCTGACTTGGTATTCACAGAATAAAACAAGATACACCACTGCTTATCAAAAATCTGCAAAGACACTACTATCTGCAATCTGCAGTGCTCCTCTCTCTCAACACTTCACAGAAGCTAAATAAACATCCCAAAAAGTATCTCCTTTTCTGGCAAGCAGCAAGTAAAATCTGTCTTTTGGACCAACACATTTCATCTCTATTTGTTGGGAAAGTAGATGGACATTGGGGTGGGGAGGGGGGAATCACGCAAGTCATCTAGTGGTACCCCTTCAAAGTATCAGCACTTTAGCATTAATCACACACAGCTTTGTGGGACTGCTCTCATGAATAAGGACGCTCTCACACAAACATGTACGAAGAAGCCTCTGGTTACTGGGAAACCAAACTCTGAATTCATTTCTCATAACCAGTAAGTGAAGAGCCATACCCAAGAGGCTTCAGAGGAGAGACAAGCCTCAGAGTTCCGCTGAGATTCCCAGAAAGGATCTCTGGAGGGCAATTTAAGATTCTCCTCGAATTTTCATGATAGCCCCTCTCCTCCTCCCTCTCCTCCAACCCCAACTCCTCCTCCACCCCGACTCTCGACTCCCTCTAATCCACGTGCCTCAGCTAGAGAGGTGGGCCATTTCCATGTTTTGAATGATTATATGGATGCAATTCAGATGTGTCATCGTGCAAAGAAACATTTCGTTGGAGTTAGTGTTATGATGTTATTTGTCTTTTCCTCCTAGGCCTGGCCACTTACTATCCATCTTTGACAGCTGTTACTGCCTGTGTCTTGCTGCTCCCATCATAACATGGAATATATTAACTTCTGGCCGCTTCCTGACGTGAAGAGCAAGAGCTGCTACTCACGTGCAACGCTAAGGGTTGCAAGTGCCCAAAATACGCTTCAGGAAACAACCAGAGCACCACAAGCATAAGTACTCCATAACCTGAGCATGAAGGAGCGCCCAGTAATTCAGAGGCCCCAGGTATCACTGGTCTTTTTCAACCATTTAATCTATGTCTCTCTCCCACAGGCTTGCTCACATTCTGCTACTTCCTGCCCCTCTTCCCCTTTTTGCTCTTTCTGTAACATAAACTTATGGTTTTGGCAGCATTTTGCACATCGTCTTTGCCCTTGAATACTTAGATTAAAACCTACCTTGTCCTGAAGGATTTGTTGCCATTCTTCAATTTTCAGTCCTTGTTTTATCCAGCTGCAGTTCAGATACTTTAACCCCACAAATATCTGCAAAACAGGCACAATATAAGATAAACACATTCGTTTAAAAGAAAAGCCCGATTTCATTCTGTTATAGATTTCATAGATGCAGTGGCTGGTACAAAGCATAAACTAAACACAGCATGTCCACTGCTTAAAATACGTAATACTATTTATATTGTTCCAACTGAAATTTTAACCCAAAATATCAAGAGCTGTGATCAATTATTTTGCAGATTCTAGTAGCTTAAGAATAACCTTTAGAGTAATTCTGGAGTCATAAACTTTTTCTTAACAGAACTTCTTCCTGACAAAGTATGCCAGACTAATATAAGAATTGCATTAAAGCATTACACTCCTTAAATGCTAAAGCCCTGAAAGACCTCGGTTTAGGCTCTAACTCAAGAAAACTAATTATCTGAGGAAGGACAATTTACATCCCAGCTAAGAGGCCTGCCAAAGGCTACCATCCGCTGTGGCAAAACTAAGGGATGCCCACTCCTCAGCTATACGTCACCTTGGGCCACCATCAACTTCTGTTTCCATTAAGGCGCCAGGCTGTTAACTGCAGTAGAGAAGGGCTCTAGCTCAGCCGGGAGGAGAGAGATGGGAGCACCGAGTCCTGCGGAAAGGGCAAACCAGGAGCCCGTCAGACTTCAACAGGTGACCAGGAACTGCTACACTTAACAACTGCTGGTCTCTGAGCAGCAACGGTAGTACCTCGAAAAAGTAATTCAATGCCAGTATTAAGAGCAATGACAGCGGCCAGAACGTGCTTCTACAAGAGGAACGGTCTGACTCGCACCGCGGCCGCGGACCAGGGAGAAGCACCGGAGAGACCAGGCCCCGGTGCCCCCGCTGCGGCTCGCCGAGCTGCGCGGTTCGCCCCCGCCCGGCCACGGACAGGAGAGCCCGGCACAGGGTCGGCTGTGGCAGTCCCCAGGGCTGGGAGGTGGGGGACGGAGGAGCGCGCTCTTCCGTTTCTGCCTCCCCTTCGCCTACCAGGGGCGGACTCTAGGCTTCCCGGGACTGGTGGAAACGCACCGGGCTGGGCCCCTGCCTTCCCACCACCCACCTTCCCAAAGCTGCCGCTCCACTGCGCTCGCTCTACCCGCCCGGCCCGGCAGCCTCACGGACGCCCCAACCAGCCCGGGTCCGGCACAGCCGACGAATCCGCGGCTCTCGCTTGTGACGCATGCACGCCGCGACGGCATCCGCCCCATTCGCATTGCCTGGCTCCTTTCCGGGCGGCGGCGACGTGCGTGACGTCGCGTCGTTTGACGGACGGGTGGCGCTGGCCAGTCTGCTTCAATCGAGGTGAGTCGAACCCGCCCCCGCCTCGCTCTGAGGCCGCCCCTTGCCTCTAGGATACGGGCGGGGTTCGGCATGGCGGGTTGGGCGTGTGGGCCGGCCTCCCCACAGGCCTCCTCCTCCCGCGGGCGGGCCGCAGCCTGTCGGAAGAGGTCAAGACTAGAGTAGACGGACTTGTGGGCGGCCGGGCTGAGTTAGGGCACGCTGCCTGATCAGTGCAGGCATTAAGCTGTGTTTCTGCTTCGCGGCTCCCGCACGGGGTATCAGCCTGGGTACGGGAAGGGTTCAGCAGCAAGTGTGAGGGTCACCCATGGATCACGCTAAGGGGGTTTCAGCCATCACCCTAGCAAAACGGAAAAAAAAAACCCAAACGTGGAAGGGAAGGGCTGTTTAATTTTTTCTCAGCAGAGGCGGAATGATTATTTGTCATGAATTCCAGACAGGGTTGTCCATTCATGTTACTAATGCGTGAGGGTTTTTTTCATATATCAAGTAACAGCTTTGTAAGTAAGAGCATCTTTTCTTCGGTGATCAAGTCTGTCCTGGAGGATAAGCCTAAAGTCTTAAATAGCAATCTCTTGACTTTTATATTACATCCATGTGGTTAAAATACATATCAGTTTGAGTCGAACCAAGCTGAGTAGTGATTTAAACTGTGGCCCTTAATAGTTGTACTTCTGATCATATATGAGTAAACCCAGTTCTTAAGAACAGCAATAAATAAATAAATAAATCAGGCTGCAAACAGATGAGGGCAACACTGACCTCTGGCTAGCAAATAAATTAGTCACATCATCTACTTTTATACGCAGGGATTTTTTTAAGACAGTAAACAATTGTCATTAAATAAAGGTCTTTTTTTTCAGAATAAAATTTCACAATAACTACAGAAAATCTGTTACTTTTTTGTTTTTAATAAGTTAGTTCAAGGTGTCTCTAGGCTTTTACTGCAGGATATTAAACTTGAATACTGAGATTTTGGCAGTGTATATGATGGGTATTTCTGAGCAAACAGCACTTATGGCAAGGGCAATCTTCAATCTGGTAGTCAAACTTTCTGTACACTGCAGGGTATTTAACTTCATCTGCTTCCTTTTACATCAGAAGTCCATAACCTCATCACTCTTCAGGCTTAAAGTAGAGAAAGAGCTTATTAAAAACTGTTGGTTTAGTTACAATAGAATTATTTCTATTAATAAGAATGTACACGGGGTGTACACAGTGCTAAATGCCACATTAGTCCGTTAGCCTGAACAACCAAAAAGATACGTAACTGTTGAAGGAGACTTGTAACGTCCAGATTTATAATTTGGTTACCTAGGTTGTTTCCCTGCTAAAACCAGCCTCTGTGTGTTTGTGTCTGTTAATGAAAACCCAAATCAGCACCTGAGCAACCAGCAAACCCTGACAATCTCAAAGAGTTTTGCTTGAAAGATGTGTTAATTAATACTGTGGATGGCAAACATTGCTGCCTTTCCCACATATGGGCATTATTTCCAACTCTTTTCTTTGCCTGAACAGCTGTTTGAGTGCCTTCCCTCCTTCTGATGTTTTGGGTTTGTTTATTTTTATAATTTTTGTAATTTCTGATTGTGCCTTGAGAACTGTCAGATGTGCTGCTCTTTTTCCCTTTTAATTATTCTCTCTTGGATGATCTGCAGTCTATTTCACCTGGACATCTTGCTTGTAGTCCTTAACTGCTGAGAAGCACAGTGAGAGAAGAGCAGCGTAGCGCCCAGGCTAACAATAATCCTACCTGGTGCATTTCTCTCCGTTGTCACACCAGGACTGAGGATGTATGTGATTCTGAAAAGCTGCAGCTTGAGACAGACTGGCTGAGCTCTTCTTTGACACAGCTAATACTGGTAAGAAGAATGAAGTAGTGGACAGTGGTCTTTGGCTGGGGAGTTGAGGAAGGAAGGTAGAAAAGGAAGAGGTCACAGGGCAAGGAAGAGGAGTCATCAGCAAGGAAACTTGGGTGCAGAAAGATTGAAATTCATTAATTCTGCAGTTCTGTACAAGCGTGATGAAAATTGATCATAGTAGTAATTTTGAGCATCTGTACAGAAACAGTGCTGCCTCAAGCCAAATGATTCTTTGGGCAGAGTATCATATCACTAAATTAATTTCCTCCTTGGGTTGTAGAAACAGGAAGAGATGTAGCCCATGAAAGGAATGGAGTCTAATCTCTTCTGCATCAGAATACTTTCACTTTCCCTGAAATTCCTCCTTCTTGTTCACCATAATCAAAGTAATAAAATATTGCATTTGTAGTGTCTATTGGAAAGTCATTACAAAATCTGCAGTGTAAAAAAAGGCTCTTCTCGAACTTTGCCTCACACATCTGGCCATGCTGCTTCTTGAGCCAATAAAATGCTGTTTTTTCAAGCTGGCTGTTCTCATCATCTTGGTTTAGAGGGAACTGTGTAACTCATTGAATAAACAAAAGCTGAGTTAAACTAGATGTGATACTGAATGATCATGAACTGCAATATTTCAGAATGTCCATGGACAGTTCTCTTCACTACAGGCTCCTTGCAGTTGACAAAACTGAGATAAAACAGTGAAAATGGGCTGTGCAGGATGTCTCCATGGCTTGAGCTGAGATCTCCAGAATGCTGCTGTTATTTCCAACTGGCAGTGCTACTCATACAGATCCATTCTAAACACTTTCTTTTATTTCTGTATTTATTGTGTATGTTGCAAAAAAGCCCAAAAGCAACCAAGCACACACAAAAAAAAAAAAACACAAGAAAACAAACAAGCAAACAAATTAGAATGTTTTGAAGATTCTTTAAACATTTTAGTGGCGTTACTTATTTATATCCAACTGCCTAAAGTTACTGTATCCATAGTTGTAGTTTTTCTCCATGGCTGGACTTCTGATTTTTATCTTGATAGCGATTTAGTACAGAATTCCACTTTCTAAGAAACACAAATGCCCTATCTTCCCACAATCCTTTTTATTGCCTCCCCATCAAACTTGACAGCTTTGGAGGCTTTTGGTGCAGCAGAAGCTTGCCCGTTAGCTTAAATGTGTGTGTGGGTAGTGCTGTAGACTTGAAAGTGATCCTATCTCTGTATTGAGTTGATAAGCATGTGCATAAGGCTTAACTGAAGAGAGTCAAAAGCCTGCTCTCTTCAGTCTCTGCAGTACAAGACAGGAGCCTTGGTAGCATAGGTTAGGGAGGACCTTTTTTTCAAAACATAGCTGGATTTTAATTCCTTTACATCCTCCAGGATGGTCTTGTTTTGTACCGGTTTTGTACGTGTTTACGTGCTGACAGAGACAAATCTTATCCTCTCTAGTCAGAGCACGGGAGGGGAAAAAATAAAGCCTTTTGAGGAGAGGCTGTTGACAGTGGGAAAAAAAAAGCTTTTACTGCCATTGACCTGGCAAACCAGCCAAGCCTCACAGTCTGGCTGGTGTGGCCTCCAGCCTACCTTTGTGTTTGTTGTCTGTATTGGCTGGAGTGTGGTATTGAGAAGAACACGGTAATTTAGGCTTTACATAGAATACATGATGAAAAGCAGGCGGTTTTTACATGTCTGGTCTAGCAAATAAATCCAACCTGAAGTTAGCCTCCTGATACTCATCGTATAACCTACTGCCATTTTATGTCTCATTATCTGAACAAGAAGGTGAAGATGCATTAAGAGAAGAATGTTATGAAACAACTGAGAGTTCTTTTCAAGCTCACGCTGAGCACTTACAAAAGCATCTGCCGTTACAAAAACCTGAGTGGTATTAGTGGAGTACCTGATCAGAACAGTAAACCACTGGTGCTGCCTACATTTAAATTTGTAAATAGGTTTCCCTGCAGGTGACTTTCTGTTACTATTAAGGAGTTGTTCCAACCCTTGCTTTGAAGAAAAGCGCTTTGCCACCTAATACTGTATTGCTGTCCGTAACATCTTTCAACTTATTTTAAAAACAAGGACTGTATTAAATAAGAAAATGCTCCTTTTTAGGGGGTTTAGACAGACAACAGAGAAGGCACCCAGATCTCAGAACCCACCACCAAAACGCTTCTATACCAACAGCTGTAGGTATGTCGTGCATAATACAACTCAATAGCACTGCATAGAATCTTTTGAAAATTCCTATTCTTGCTTATGCTGGCTTATGTCCTATTCTTAGTAAAAAGTACAGGGGACATAACATACACAGAATGATGCCAGACATGCTTAGCTATAATATATATCAGCCCTGGTTAAGAAGATACAGCTGAAGAGCAGCAGTAATAGGAGCACTTCTGGAAATAACACTGCATTAATGGAGGTGCAAGAGTGTCATTGGGAAGGCAGGATGCGAAGAAAATCAGTAGATTCTTCCTCTGTTTATCCTCATAACAAACCAAAGAGTTAGCCTGTAGGACTTTCATTTCAGTGACACAGAGGCAGAAGTATTTCCTTTAGGAAAAAAACGACATGAAACTGGTGACCTTTGTCTTGAATTGGTGAGGTTCTTGATCCCCAAATTGACCATTTGTCCTTTTGCCCAGTTAGTATTATATGCATACCTATTCTGTGGTATCTTGTTTCTCAGCTGAAATGATGTAAACATAGTAAGTAGTTAGGATTTTGCTAGGAGAGCATACCAGGTTTTTTTCAGGTTAACATGGGTTGAGATGTGGGTATTGAATCGCAGTCTCTCCTCAGCCAGTCACTGATTTTGATTCTCATTGTGTATTTTGCTGGTTGCATGTTTCATGTGCTAATTCATTTTAGCTTGGTCAATGTTTAATAAAAATAATACTACCAATAAAAATGTGAAGGAAAATAGTCATAAAAGTATACCACCAGAGGTAGTGGTATGGAGTAGGAACCGGAGAATGGAACATTACCATATATTTAATCACTTAACATTTCCTAGCAGGATTAAGACATTTATTTATTTCAGTGCTGCTACCATGAGAAAAATAGACACATCCCTTCCTCAGGTTTTGGCTGTACATTCTTGTTTCTGCTGCTGGAGCCAGATGACCCGCATGCCGATGCATTCAGAGGTTTTCTATTTGTGTGAAAAACATTTCCTACCAGAAGTCAGTGACATAGCGTACCTTTTTTTCTCATTTGTCTCATGCACAAAAGATCTGGAGTTTTTGATGACCTCTGTTGATAATGCGTGCCTAGTTCCAATTAAGGTACAAAAATTTGCTCCTAACTCTAATTTTTCAAATGCATGTCTTAGAATGTTTTATCTTCTGTCATTCTGAAGTTCCAGCTCTTGAACTCAAGTATGTAAGGCTGTAATTTTCCTTGTTAAAAATACATAAAAATGGGTTTCACTCCTGGATGAAGAGAAAGCTAAAGACTCGCCTCAGTCTGTCATATGAACTTGCAGAGAAGAAGCAAAGGCCAGGAAGTTGTACAGATTTTTCATATTACACATTTAAAGTGTGTTTCATAGATTTGAGGTGCAATTTATGATTTTTGAACTCTTCTGTTTCTCAGTGTGATACTTTGCATGTGCTACTGAAGGTATGTATCATTACTTAACCTAGATTGCTGCCGACACAGATATTTATGGACTTAGTGCTCACTGAAATCAGAGGAAGATGATTACAGAAACCCTAACCCTCTCTGTTTGGTTTCACAAAATGCATGTTATTATCAGACACAAGTTGTAGTCAACACTCATACTGAAGTGACCTAGGGGTCAATAGAGGAAAGAGACCTGTTCAGCACTGTTGGAGGACACCCAGCATCCTATGTTGGAATTCTAAAATATAAATGTAACTATCATAGTCAGAATTCAGAAGTATCACTGTAATCATCACCAAGTTTCTGTGTTTTCCCAGATAAAAGTCCTTTTGCAAACGTCTTCTGAATGTTTTCCAACCAAACTTCAGCTTGCTTGTATTCACACATGCACAAATATTCCTGTATTTTGCCTAAAATGATCCGGTTAGTTATTTGAAAACATTTCTAAGTAGTTTATGTCAGATGAAAAGACTAAGGATGACATGTTTCAGCTCCAAGCAGAAACTACCTAGGTAACACAGATAAATGTGATCAGTGAACAAAGAGGCATATATTGCCTGTACGTACAGCATTCACAGGGAGCTAGACCAGTAAGTGAACCGCTGCAACAAACTTCATCCTTGTATACAGGAAAATTGAGAGGTCACCTCACATCTCTCCAGAAACTATACATATGACTTCCACAGCAAGAAACATTATCTGAATCACTGAATCATTCAGGCAGGAAGGGACCTAGAAAGGTCTCTGGTCCAGTTCCCAATCTCTTGCTTAAAGAAGGGTCATACATGAGATCAGAGCAGATTATCTTGAAAGTCCCCAAGGGTGGAGTCTGCACAACCTCTCTCCAAAACCCACTCCACTGCTTCGCTGTTCTCAGGGGAGGAGAGGGGAGTTCTTCCAGACATCCATCAGGAATTTCCTGTTTCAGTTTATGTCCTTTGTCTGTTGTTCACCTGCTAATGCATTGCTGTGAAGAGCTCAGCTTCATCCCTTCCCATGCCCTCCCTATGGGGTACTGGGGGCTGCAAATAAATGCCCTTGAAGCCATGCCTATTCCAGGCTAAAAAAGCCTAAACCCTGCAGCCATCTCAGTGCGCGCCTCTGAACTTTGTCCTGTTTGTCAGTGTCTTTTGTGTATTAAGGAGTCCACAACTGGACACGGTATTTCTGATAAAGTCTAACATGCGTCAAGTAGAGAGTGATAAACCTTCCCTCAATCTGCTGCCTGCGCTGCTTGCTGTTGAGGCAGCACAGACAGTTGTTTTCCATTGCAGGATGGAGCAAGCTACGTTCAGCTCACTACCCACCAAGCCAGGAGTTTTAATGAGTAGAAGGCCGTTTGTACCTGTGCAGAGCTAGAATGTCCCCAGGTTTCCAAATTTTGATGGTGTTGGTGTCAGCATCCCTGACAGGCTTTCTTTGGAAAATGGTCTGAGTCGGAAACACAGCTGGGTGAGGACGCTTGAGAGAAAAGACAGGGTGTTCTTGGTAACCCACAAGATACATTTATCAAAGAAGTTTCCACTTGATTTGGATATTCTAGAAGAAAGCTGGCAATTGATTGATTTTTTTTCATAGTTTTTTTCCTGTGATAAATCACATTTCTTTCTGTAATGAATCCCCACAGAGCTGCACTCCTATGTTTGTCCTACTGCACAGCCCTGGCAACACCACCAGTAAAACCTGGTAGCTTAGCTTTAGGTCACGGTGCTGCCCTTTTGATTTTGGTACGCTGTACTCCCTCAGAGAGCATCAAACACCAGCAAAGATGTTTACAGCATCTGAGTTCTGTTTGGTCACATATCTGTACATGTAGCTATGTGTATCTATATATAGCTGTATGGAATTATGACTGGCTCACAGTGATCCATCTATTCCCTCCCGGTAGCACGTTACTCTATTAGGTCTCATTAGTGCTGAGCAAATTATTCGCAAAGAATAATTTATCAGACAAATGTAGCTGCTCAGGCACTATCTTAAACCAGACTATGATTTTTCTCCATTTTGTTAATTATTCAGCAGTCATCAACACTTTCACATTGTTAACTGTGGATAGATGACTAGATTTTTGTAACTGATACATGCTGTTAGACAAAATTGCATGGATCATTTCTACAGGACTCCATATAATCTTTCAGCTCATTTTAGCAAGTCCTCAGAGAGCCTGAATGTGAAGGTTGCCTGAAAAAAATAGAAAAATTCTTCTACAAAGGGTCAAACTTTTCAGTGCATCTTCTTAGAAATTCTTTTTTTTTCCCAAACATATATAAAAAAAGAATTGCCCGCAATGAATTCCAAGCACCTTAACTATGAAAAATTATTCTGCAAAAACGCGAA